>OY284494.1:30644052-31136052 GCA_958336395.1 Ctenicera cuprea | reverse complement strand
AGGGCATTACTTTGCGAAAATTGATTGCACATTTATATTGTTAAATTTTTAACCACCGTCGCATTTAATAAGTAACGGACGATAAAAATCTGTTTTCTTAGCAGGTTTAACATTTACCATTACAAACTTTTAGCCATCCTCCAATCTCATCAGATCATTATGTTAATTTACTAGCTCTGTTTATTATTGTTATAAACAAAGATAATTGCATTTAAATGTATTGTCTATGTCTATTTCAGTAGATTGTTAGCCTAATAATGAACAGCGTTTATTGGCCAAAAAATTGGGAACGGTAACTAAAATGAATAACACTTCACAGTACTACAAGCACTTCCATAGTGCTGCTGTAAACTCCTGTACTGTTCTTTTACGTAACTAGTTTGAGGATTGTGTAGAGAATAATTAAATTTATAAATTATTTACAGCGTTTCTAATTTTATTCATTTTTATTGCAACTATCTTCAGTGTTAACAAAATATAGTATTACAATTACAGTCAATCAAATTCTAGTAAACAATTTTAATAATAGAAGTTTCTAAATTAAAACTTCATGCGTTTAACAATTACATATTAAACTGAATCAATATAATAACGTATGAAGCCACAGATGCAAAGATAGCAAGAAATAAAGAGTAGTCCACTGTAAAAAACCCTGCAGCTGAGAATGTTGGACAACCATTAGTAGCCAAATCTTTCAGTAAAAGTATCTCATTTCGGAAAGCTTTCTCCTTAGTACTTAACGCAATTACAGGCAATTTAAGGACTATGTTAAAACATAAATGTGCTGTGTTTTGTGCTTCTTTGACTGCATTGCTACACGAAACCGTGACGGTGGCTTCCAAAAACTGAAACATAATGAATACATTTAACTTACAGTACACTATTACTAGTACTACTTCTACTGTTATTGCTTCTACTAAGCTACTACTTACTAGATCCCAGATAGACCAAGCAGCATTTAAAATAATCAGTCCATATTCAAATGTCACTTCTTGCGTTCTATTACGGTGTGTCAGGTATGCTGTTAATACATCCAATGCGTTAAGTAAGCCCACAATTATGGTTAAAGTCAGGAACAATATTTGCCAACCAAAAATTTTATTAAACAAGGCAATTTGCTCAATCTGAATTTTGTACTTCTGTGAAATTTGTCTCACCATGTAATGAACTTCGCAGTGTTTCATCTTTATCTCAAGTTGTGTAATGGTGTTAGTTATAAATGGTGGTACGTTATTTAAATTTTTTAAATGGCTGTTTATAACTTCAAATCCATATTTCATTGATAAAGCAAAATAGTCAATTGTGATCACTGTGATGTACGCGTGGTAACATTGAAATCCTCGAAATGCATAGTGAAGATAATGTATGCTGTATGTGTAAGTATTGTAGACAATAATCGCAAATAGGACTAAGTGACCAGCTGCAAGCTCAATATAAAAGGTCTTGTATGTTTTTATTTTCACAGATTTAGACCTTTGAAGGTAATTATTAGTTTTGTCAAATATAGCAGAAAACGCTTTAAAATCATGGCAATTCCAAAGTGATGGTACCAAAATCGCAGAAAGGTTTAATGCAGTTAAGCTGAAAAGTGCTGCTATATCAGTTACTATCAATGTAGTTGATGGAACGTCGGCCCGTTCATCAGTTTTATCTACCATCATAAGTCCATTTCCCATAAACATAATCAAAAAAATTAATATTGCGTAGTACTTATAAAAAGTTTCAAGCTTGCTTTGATCAGATTTGAGATGGCTGCATGGAGGACAAATAGCCAAAATGGTTCCCAAACGGCGTAATATATCTATAAACTTAATATTCTTTAGAGGTGCCATTTTGATAAACGCTCGAACTGTAATTTTTAGGATACAATAATCACTAATATTAACACACTTTTAATAGCAACAAACCAGTGGTATCGAATTTTAATTTACATTTTTATTGTTTATATTAGTTTACTTTAATTAACTAACACAACATTAAATGAAGCAAATTGACAGAAGAAATTAGTGCCACTTGTACTTTAAATAAATGCAACAAAACCGTTGAGTAAAAGTCTAAAATATAATCTATTTTTATTATTACTCCAAAACATGAAACCTTTCCAAAAACAGTAATTCTATTGTTTTGGTAGATACGTGGTTTTAGAAATAGTTATTTAAGTAACAAGGAATGTGAAGACGTAATAACATTCGAGGTAGGTAAATAGGAGCCGAGGCGAAGCCGAGGCTTGTAGCCTGCCGATAATGTTAATAGTCGATACATTCCGTCGTGTTACTTATTAAATTTTTCACGCTACAGGTAAAAATTTATTCATATTTTTAAAAGTTCGTTTTGACTGCTGTCATCGGAATTATTTTTTAAAAGCCCCATTATTCTAAGTTGCCTGTGCTTGTTACCATATCAACGAACAGTCAAAATCAACATTTTAGTATTCTGTTTGAAATAAAATATTGGAATCTGTACCTTGTTGCTTCAATTATTATCCTAGGAATGTAAATGACACTATTAAGTTCCGTAGTCAAGGGCAAAAAGTAAACGAATGTTATTGGCCATTTTCATCTTTTGTAGCTATGGATGTATCGTCTATTTACCTTGCCTGTAGCGTGAAAAAAAAGTATGTTTCATTTTTGACACAAGAAAGAAAAGGGTTAGTGTTACCGACTTCAACTATGCACATTTAATACAATTAATCTGAAGGGATCACATATAAGAAAATTAATATATCCGTAATGAAATCGGTACACACAGAAGTAAAATAATTATATTTTTTAAATTTTCTTACCATTGGGTGGATCAAAAATTTAAGTAATTGTGTTTCTTAGGTCTGCAGCGAAGGTTGAAGTTTCAAAGCTTCTACTTGTTGTGTCTTTATTTGAAAATAATTTATACTTTTTTGGAAAGTTTATTATTTAATATAATATGCGTAGCCCAAAAGAAATTTATAAATATAATTCTGATAGTAGTTGATAACTACCTAGAGTATTCGAAACCGTCGATTTAAAATCCATTAGATATTTATCCACAAAACATGATGTTTCTTATAATAACTCATAATTTTCTAGTATTAAATATGGAACGGCGATAAATAACTAATACTTGTTTTTGCATAAAGCAACTAGTGTGTAACATTTTGTTTTTTCACTACTAGTAATATGCCGTAGCATTTTGACACATAATAGAATGCTGTGAAATTCAATTTCTCTACCTCTGCTCACTGACATGTAACTAATTTTTCATTATTAACCACTGGTAAATACTGAACAAATTTATATTTTATTGATAATCTTGTGACAGTTTTAAAGAGAACGTTCTTATAGCACAATTTAATATAATGGAGAGATTCTATTTAATGATATTTTATGCATAAAATAGCTGTTTAAGTAAATTAATTTAATTTTAAAAACTTTGGTGTATTTGAATATACGTTTTTCGCGCCGTAATAAATGACAACTCTGTCAATATCAATTTCGCCTATAATACAACCACACAAAGTAAAAAAGAGAAAATTGTTAATAATTTCAGTATTTTGGAGAAACCAGTTCTTAAAAACAATGTTTCTGAATACCAATGATGATTTACCAATTTTCAAACAACTGTCATGCCAACAAAACAAAAAACTGTCATTTGTTTTATAATTTGAAATAAACAGGGATTTAAGTTAAAATAGTCATTTTTAGACAATTATAAGAGTTTATATCACTAGTAGTGAAAAAAAAGTATATACGCCTCGGTAGAAAAGTCTGATAGCCCTCGGGCCTTACATCCCTCGGCGCTACGCGCCTCGGGATCTAACCTTAGCCCTCAGGCTATAATAGTAGACTTTTCTACCTTGGTTATAATATACTATTGTATGACGTTCGAAGGAATTTATAACGATAACGGAGAACTCCTGGGTGACTTTTGCGAACAAAACAGTCTCAGAATTAATAACACCTTTTTCGACCACAAAATGCTTCAGAAATACACTTTTGAAACTATACAAGGAAGGAAATCAGTAATTGACTATGTCATAACAAGTAAACATATCACTCCAACTCAAATCGTGGATGTAAGAGTCCTTGACACACCAGAAATAGGAAGCGACCATAAATTAGTACTCTGCAAACTAAGACTTAATTTCGAAATTAAAACAGCGGACAAAGTTACCACCATCAAAAAGTTCAACGTCGAATCATTAAACCATGACGCTACCAAAGGCTTATACTGTAGACGACTCGAACTAAAATTAAAAGAAAACCCCGTAATGGAGAACGACGACGCTGATACGGCTTGGAACAAAATAAAAACTAACATATTAAAAGCAGCAGGAGAAGCAATCGGAGAAAGAACATTAAAAATACCACCAAAGAAAAGAAACAAGTCACCATGGTTTAATGCCGAAACAAAAGAAATTACGAAAAAGAAGCATAATGCCTATAAAATATATAAACGTACCAGAAGCGAAGAAGATAGAGAAATATACATACAACAAAGAAATGAATCAAATACAAAAATAAGACAATTAAAAGAAGGTTACTGGGAGAACTTCACAAAAGAAATGGAAGGAGACATGTACGGAGCACAAAAACGCGTATGGAAAATGTTAAGGAACAGAAAACTAGATGTTAGTGACACAGTACAGATAAACCGAATAAGGAAAGATCAGTGGGAAGACTACTTTAAAGAACTCTAGAAAAATGACGCAAACGCACAAAATCCTCAGATTATTGAGGAAGGGGAAGCTCACGACGCAGTCCAAATAAGGGATGCAGACGTAAGAAACGCAATCAAAAAGTTAAAAAATAAAAAAGCAGCTGATAACATACTGAACGAATTTCTTAAATACGGCGGCGAGGCGCTCATAAAGCAAATAACACAATTGTTTAATATTATTTTCACACAATCAAGAATCCCGTCCGACAGGAAGACAAGCATCACCGTTCTAGTATTTAAAAAAGGCGAAAAGAAGGACCCCAATAACTACAGGGAAATCACTCTCCTCAGCACTACACAAAAACTATTCACCAGGTTAATACTAGAAATACATACGAATATCTGAAGAACAACAGGGCTTCAGACGAAACCGTTCAACGGTAGATGCAATATTCGTGATAAGGCAAATAGCCGAAAAAGCAATCGAATTTACGAGGCCTGCCTTTATGTGTTTTGTAGACTTGACAAAAGCCTTCGATCGAACACAGCTATCAGATGGATTAGAAATACTAAAATAAAGCAAACGCCACAGAACATAATCAATATAATAAAAGATCTCAATACAGACACTAAAACCAAAATAAAAGTAGACCACGAATACACAAATGAAATAAAAACTACAAAAGGAGTGAGACAGGGGGACTCTCTAAGCCCTATATTATTTAACTTGATAATGGACAAGATCACTGAAAAGATTCACCCTCTTCAAGGATATAAGATGGGCAACAAGAAAATTAATTTCGTGTGTTACGCAGACGATATTGTGCTTATAGCCGAGAACGAAAACGACCTATAACGGCTACTGCATACATTTACAACTACAGCAAAAAAATACAACATGGTCGTGTCAGTAAACAAAACTAAGTCACTAACAATCTCAGAAACTCCATTACGCTGCAAGCTGGAAATCGATACGAAAATGATCGAACAGGTTATGAACTTTAATTATCTGGGCACAATAATATCAAGTAACAAAAACCTAAATGATGAAGTCAAGCAACAGGTGTTGAAAGGAGCAAGAGTAGCTGGAAACCTTAAAGACATAGTCTGGAAAAACAAGCACATGTCAACAGAAAGTAAAACCAAAGTGTACAAGACGATTGTAAGACCTATATTGACTTACGGAGCAGAGACGCGTGCAGATACAAATAAAACGAAACAATTAATGCGAACGACTGAAATGAATATATTAAGATCGATAGTCGGAAAAACAAGAGCAGACAGAGTCAGAAACAATGATGTAAGAGAGGAATGTAATATAATCGACATAGGCAAATTCACCAAAGGAAGGAGAAAGGGCTGGAACGAACACATTGAAAGAGCTGATAATAACAGACTAATAAAAATAGCAAGGGATCAAAAACCAGTAGGAAGGAGACAGCCAGGACGGCCACTGAAGAGATGGGCGGAAAGTTGGAGTCAGAAGAATCTCCCTAATCGTGTGACGAAAAACAGGCAAAGCCTACATAAAAGATTAAGAAGAAGAAGAAGATGACGTACCTGATACTTCTACCGTTATATTTAATATTTGAATATTTAATTTTGATTTGTAACAATAATGAGTCCGAGTGGTCTAGTGGTAAAGGACCAGACTCACAATGCGTGAGTTCTTGGTTCGAATTCCGGAAGAAGCAGAAAAATGTTTTCTGTAATTCTGTGGATCGGTATCGAGATCGGTAACCATTCGACGCTGATTTACAATTAACGGCGCTTGCCTTGATTACTGCCTGAACAAGACAGGTAACAATGCTCCACACAACATAACCATACAAATAAACACATGTGTGAATGACATTGAACGAATGTGCATGAAGAGTGGCATAAGCTTCAGGAGCGTAGTGGTTTAAAAGTCATGTAGTCCCCACTACCTCCTATTACACAAGCGAAGAGCCTGAAAGACTACGACACCCAACGCCCTAAGGGCAAAAAGGATGACTAAAGAAGAAAAAGAGGAAGATTTGAACAATATCCATCATGGACTCGTAATGAAATGGAATGTTAATAGAATAAAACACCTAGTCGAACTCCACAAATTAAAAAAATTAAAAATTAAAGCGATACGAGTATAAGCTCGTGCGTTTTATTTGGAGCGAGCGGTAAACCATAAATTTGTTTGTATTGTACATAAAACAATTATTAACTTCAACAGGTTTTGTATTTTAGCTTACGTATTTCAATGTGTTTACACGTCATTATCAAAAGCAAGATTAAAAGTAAACAGTCGGTGTCGCTATAGGAACAATAAATCTTCATAACTTGATCTTGGTTTTCTATATCTGCGTCCAGATGACTTGATTTTTCGTTCCAAAACGTCTAATAACGGTGAATTTAAGAGATCAATTTGTTCATTCATTAAAGATACAAATTTTAAATGTTTATTAATTTCAAATGCTTCTAGTATATATCCAACTTACGTTTGTCATCACAAAAGTGTAAACATTTTAAAGACAAAATACAAAATCTCTGTTGAAGTTAATAATTGTTTTATTTACAATAAATTAAAATGAACTGCAATGAAGTAATGCTCGAACTTATAAATAAAACCATAAATTACCACAATGGAGCAATATTAAACTAAGTATTCTCAAAAAGTAACATACAGTTTATTTGTCAACGTATTACATTAATTACAATTCCTTACAGTGATAAGTTGTTTATAAATGCAATGCTTCTAGACATTTTGTATAATTAAATCAATATTAACTTATTGCGTTTTTAGGCAGCCTGTAACGACTGTAATGTAGGGCACACCTTTGTCCATCATTGTGCTGTTGTTATTTTCTAGTCAAGTGTTAAAGGTAAACATAATTCATTATGACAGTTATCAAAAAATGCTGATGAGAGGTAACACATGACTTTTTTTTAAACAACATAAAATGCGAATTTTTGGAAACACTTGTTATAATTATAACACACTATCACGCTCAAGTTAACGAACACTTTTTCTTAGTAAATGCCAGTTTAGTACCAAAATATTTGCATTATTAGACAAAAAATATACAACAAAGAATAGTGCGTAACTGAAAACCTGTGATGTTATGTTTTACCAAAAAATAATATAATAACAATACAACACAAAACACTTATTTGTTTATTTGTATTAATACAATAATGTAAGAAGTTACAGTACCAAGAAGACCAAACAGCATGGTGTAGTCAACATTAAAGAATCCTGCTGCAGAAAAGTAAGGGCACTGATGAGTAGCTTGTTGTGCAAGTAAAATCAACTCGTCTCGTAAAATGCGATCTTTGATGTTGTTGCTTGCTGCGGGAACATCCAAAAGTAAGTTGTAGCACACCGTTGCTGTACGTTGTGCTTCCTTCGTGGTCATGTCACAAGTTACTGCCACAACTACTCCCATTACCTGAAAAAAATAAGTGAATGTTAGTACGAACAAAACCTATTAAACGATAATGTTCCCGTTATCATACTAAATCATGTAAAATCACTTATATAAAGAATTATGTTAACACATATTTGAATTTTATAATTACTATGAAACTTTATTGTTATGCTTTATGTATGTGTATACTTTAATTGAATTCAAAGCTGAAGTTGTAGCATTAAAAATAATAATTATTCATTTTAAATACAATATTAACAACCTGATTGTCTTTCAACAGTAATTACAAAAATAAAAAAAAACAGACATCAAAGCAGGCGCGGACTGGACTGGCTTTGTTTTCAGGAGCGCAGCTTTAATAGAGGGGCCGCGGACTGGGTTTATTTATAAAATGTCAAGAATCACGTGACCACGCAACATAGGCAACCCATTGTACAGAAGTGGCTACCCTGCTTCAGAAAACTAAATCTGACAGTTGTAGCAATTACCATTGGCGTAGCACGTACAAAATAGGGCACAGAAAACATATTTTTATAAAAACAATGAATTTGGCAGGTCACAAATTAAATTATCTGTAAAAACATTTAATAAAGCAAAAGATTTATTTAAGAATATTATTGTAGAAAAACATATTTGATTTATAAATTACAATAGCTGCTCAAAATGAGTGGACGAACGCCAATGAAACACAATGACATTGGAAAAGGAAATCAGCACGGCAGGCAACATTGGAAAATAAAATTCACTACATTTAAATTAGTCAATGGTCACGTGGTTCTTAACCTTTTATGCTCGCTCTGTACAAGCGAAACTATTATAGTAGTTTGTACCTACTTACCGCTTAAAATAATTATTTTACAATTCTATACAACGTATACTAATTTTTAGTTTGGAATGTTCTATCACAGTTCATTTGAGAGCAGGCCAATGTTAATACATATTAATAAGCAATATACAAAGCAATCAAATAAAAATTTAGTAGCAGTCGCCTAGGAAACGGTAATTGCTCATATTTAACATTTTTGAACCATTAGCAAGGGAGCATTCTAAATTATTTTTACTAGTTATTATTTTTCGTTAACAAACGTGCATGGTAAATGTCAGTTGGCAACCGTGACACATTTAACTAACATAATAGAAACAATTTTAATACGACAGACACCGCCGTGTTAGTTTGGCGGTAAAGGCGTGGGCTTGTAATTTGGCCGCCCCAGTTCCAATCCCGTGGCAGATCTGTTGATTTTTCTTCTTGTTTTGTCTTATCTTGTTCTGCTTCTGTTCTGTTATGCTTATAATTTATTTTAATTTTGATCTAATTTAAAAAAAAAGTAACTTGAAATACGTTTTTATTCAATTTAATTTACAACACTAAACAAGCAAAATGATATAAGTAACAAAACAATTAAAAGTTACAATAAATGTTGTTAATTTGTTTCTAGGTATACGACGGGGTAATGATATCTAGTTAGCCTGGAAAGTTTCTAGTAAAGAAAAGTGAATATGGTTGCTATGGTTACAACTATGATGTTTTATAAATAAGTTGTCAAAGTTTGACATCCATAAGTTGAACGGTGATCAAACCGTGAATTTTTGAAAACAGCATGTCTGAGAAAAAGATAGAATTTGAAAAAATCGAGTTTCGGTCAGTTAAGTATTTATTTTTGAAAGTGTTATCGGGCAAAGAAATTTTTGCTGATATGATAGAAACCTTAGGTGATCAGTGTCCTTCATACGCCACTATTAAAAACTAGGTTGCGGAATATAAAAGAGGAAGATCAAATCTGAAAGATGAGCACCGCCCTGGAAGACCAATTTCTGTGAGAAAGTTAATTCTGATAGATTATTTGGAACGGGGTAAAACTATCGCGGGGGCATATTATACTGAGTTGCTAACTAAATTACCTAAGAAAATTGTGGGAAAAACGCCGCGGAAAACTTGCCAAAGGTGTGCTGTTTTTGCAAGACAACGCTCCTGCTCACAAGTCGTTGATTGCACTGCAAAAAATTGATGAAATTGGTTTTGAATTGGTTGACCACCCGCCCTATTCTCCGGATTTAGCACTGTCAGACTATTATTTGTTCCCATAACTCAAAAAACATTTGAAAGGTAAAAGATTTTCGACAAATGTGCCGTTGAGGAGTGGTTTGCAGACCAAGACAAAGATTTTTTTAATGGCTTAGAATTACTTTATGAACGTTCTGCTAAATGTATAAGTCTTAAAGGAGATTATGTTGAATAAATAAAATTTTGTTTTGAAATATTGTGGCGTTTTATATGGTAGGCTTATCAATACTCCCTCGTAAACGATCTCTGTTTTTTCTTGTTTTCAAGACTCTTAAATAAAAACCGGTATGCCACGGGATATGAACTGGGGCCACCAGATGTAGCCTTTACCGCTAAACCGACACGTCGTTTAAAATGTTTTCCATTATGTGAGTGAAATGGGTTACGGCTGCCAACTGACATTTACCATGCACGTTTGTTAAAGAAAAATAATAACTATTGAATAATTTACAATGCTCGTTTACTAATTGTTTAAAAACATTAAATATGAGCAAGTACGGTAAAATAACAAACCTTGCTCGATTTGCAAACTAGTCATCGACATTTTGCGCTTATTTCATAGACGACTGCGATTAAGTTTTTATTTGATTGCTCTGTATAGGCTTCTGTATGCCGTAGAATAAAAATTATATTTATACAGGGTTAGGCATAAGTACAGAATAATTGCTATAATTCGTTAAATAACATAAATTGAAAAAATTCTCGTATAGCGATTTTGATATTTTGCAACGTTTTTTTTTCTTTTCGATGACGTGTGACGTTATTAAATAGAAAATTTTTTCTCCATTCCTCTAAAAATGTTCATAGTTTTACATGAAAAAAATTTTGAGAAAACGTGAGAAAGGTTTATTTCGAAGTAGGCTAGCCCAGCAATGCAACGCAAAAAATAACAGAAATAAAAAAATTTGTTTTGGTTAAATTTAAAAAAAAACTGCTCCACTTCCTAATATACCGTCTGTCTATAAAGTAACCCCCCCCCCCCAAACTAACTTTTGAACGACTTGATATTTTACCACAACATTTGGTGTGCTTTAATGAGAAATTAAATAGTATCTTTTAACCAATAATTAAATTTTGTATCATTCAAAATGGCGGCTGGGCGCCATTTAAATTAAATTTTTAAATGGAAAGGAGGGTTGAGTGACACTCATTTGAAAGGTCTTTTAGTTCTGCGTCTGATCTTAGAGTTTCAAAGAAAAATATTGAGCCATAACAAAATGGCGGATTTTAAACAAATGAACTCGCTCAATTCAAAATTAGTTTGATTTTTTTATCCAGTAGTCCACTTTTTCATTTGCAGGACAAAGTTTTTCCAGAAATATATCAGATAGCTGGAAATAATATTGAAAACGGTATGTTCCAACAAGACGCTGCGTCGCCTCATTATTATAGGCCTGTTTCTGATTTTCTCAACGGACATTTTCTTGGAAGATGGATTGGTAGACGGGGACCTGTAGATTAGCCGGCTCGCTCCCCAGATTTAACCCCCTTAGATTTTTTTTCTATGGGAATATCTGAAATTGAAAGTGTACAGAACCGGTCCAGAAACTGGTGCAACGCATTACAGAAGTTTGCAGAAATCTCACTACAGAAACTTATGAAAATGTAAGGCAGGAATTTCATAACCGACTTTTTATGTGAAAAGAAGTGAATGGTGAACACTTTGAACACTTAATTTAATTTTTTTTGCTTTAATACTTATTTTTTTTTAAATAGACTTCCTTATCTTCGAACATTGTCATTTTGTTATGGCTCAATATTTTTCTTTGAAACTTTAGGATCAGGGGCAGAACTAAAAGATCTTTCAAATGAGGTGTTAGTCGATTCCCGTTTTCATTAAAAAATAAAATTTAAAATGGTGCCCAGCCGCCATTTTGAATGATGCAAAATTTAATTATTGGCTAAAAAATAGTATTTAATTTCCCATTACAGCACACCAAATTTTGTGGTAAAATAGCAAGTAGTTTAAAAGTTAGTTGGGGGGGGGGGGGGGGGGGGGGGTTATTTTATAGACACAGTGTATATAGTTTGCTGGGGGTTAAATCAAAAACAAAGTAGCTACAGTCTGGCGCCCCTTTCATAGAACAGACTTTGTACTCGTATAACTAAAAATTAAATTATAGTTATTTAAGCCACAAGAAATGTAAGGACGTAATAACATTCGAAGAAGGGTAATATAAACTACGGCGGAGCCGCGGTTTATATGATCTTCCGACAATGTTATATGCTTACATTACGCGTTGCTTATTATATATTATATATTTTCCCAATACCGGCTTAAAATTAAAAAAAATATTTGTAACTTGTGGCAATACTAAGTTAGCTGTGTCTGTTGCTGTAAATCTAAACTACCATTGTTTTCCTAGGAATGCTATTGACGCTATTAAGTTCCATCTTCAAGTGTAATTGAATAAACGAACGTTATGAGACACTTACGTGTTTTGTAGCTACAAAAGTAAGGCGTACATACGTAGCCGGTAGTGAGAAAAATAATTATTAGTGATTATCTTTCATAATATTATAAAGCTAGTTTATTCTTATTGTTTAATTACGTTTAGAGCCGGGGTTAACTGTTTGGGAGCCAAAAGCGCCACAGCGCCCATCGCCCCTGGCTAGTTCGCACCTGCATCAAAGATTAAACTCAAATTCTGGCACACGAAGCAGGTTCATCGGGCATCGGTTTCGTAACCGGGTAAATAGTCTATTTGAACCCTTATTTGTATTCAATTATCAAATAAATACCCATCGGGTCACGTAAAAAAATGTTATCCTACCATTTAGGGTGACTGCAAGCAAAAACATTTTCATAATATACAACTATTTCATGTTTTGCATGCCAAACTGCATTGTTCCACCTAAATTGGTATTCACTCTATAATTTATAATTATAACGAAGCACGAAACAATTGTCATGCTTTAACCACAAATGCCATCAGAACTATGAGGACCGTGGAAACAAATTAACTTGAATCTTAGTTTGAACGAAATCTTCACAATATTATAATAAATTTTTATTTTTTGTTTAGTCTCGTTAAATACGCACTTCTCAATAAAATCATTCAGAAATTTTTTGCTAAAGCATTACTCGTATCCCTTGCTTCAAAATAAGAAACCAAGCAAGAGTCACTCGTTTACTTTAACAAAAATTTAGTGTAATAATAACTTAATAAATGGTAAAGGGCTAACCGAATCGTTTTTAACTAAAACAAATTTTCATTTTGCCCAATACATTAATAATCCCATCTTTAACTCACCGCTAGTGTGATGCACCACATAAAAACAAGAGTAATAAAATCAATTTTCAACTCTGTATCTTTCATAAATGCTCCATTTTCAACAAATGTTACAACAAGAGCCAAATTAACAATCTCCAAAACGCCCATAAGAATAATCGAACAGAGGAAAAAAATTTGCCATCCGAAAAGGTTATTAAAAAGTACAACGAGAGAGCACAGTTCTGTGTAAAGTTGTCGTACATCTTTAACCTTTTCCCAAATATCCCGTTTTTGTGCACTGACATTAATATCAACTTTAACCTCAGACACAGCAGATAAAGGCTTTGCTGGTTCAGTTTTTAAACCGCATGCTGTTAAGAAATCATTGACTTTTTTAAAACGAATTTTCAGGTGCACAGCATAGCTGTAAATTACCAAGACCATAATCATGTTAGCATATTCACATACATCTTTCAAAACGTATTTGGAAAAAATATGCAAGCCCACTGTTTTCGTCCAAATAACAGAATCATACACGATGAGGAGGAGCATAAAAAGATGGCATAGAATTATTTCGAAATAAAAATGGCGACTGAGCGAGAGGTTTTTCTCTTCCAAACATTTATCTATTTTGCACAAAACTTCGAGCACCGTTTTAAATTTTTGTACGTTACAAATTGATGATCTGATAATTGCAACCACCACACATACAGCTACCGCAGTATAAGATAAAGCATCCATTATGGCAACCGTATAATTTTGTCTGGGATAGGTTTCCTCAATTTTTCCGTGTAATGCCGCAAAGTAAGCACTGATTAAAGCTATTACTAGAATGGTTGCATAAAATCTATGCACTTTTAATTTAAAACCATCAGCGTAAGGCGGCGGCACTAAAGCCAACCACTTTGCTAAACGATATATCGGTGTTAAAATTTTAACATGATTTTCTGACATATTTAACATCCCGTATTTTTAGCAACTAAAGAAAGAAAAAAGTGGGACTAGTTCTTTATATAATTTAATGGTCTAATTATGTTGATGGCGTGCGTGTTCTCATTACATTGTGTCTATTACGTACTAACAATTACTCTGTTTTCAGCTAATAGTAATTAAATTTCATTCCAAATGAAATTATTCAGATAATAAAACTGATATGTCTGTTGACAAAGTGAAAGTATACACACTCGACATTCATAAATTCAGAAAAATAAAATATTTCAGCTATAATTATCCTAGAACAAAATATGAAATGAAAAGGGAGTTTTTACCTTAATTACCTTTGTTCCTAAAATAATATTGCTATAGATTATTCACGTCATTTAATAAATAATTTTTTTTTATAACATCTATGTTTATTTGCAAGCTGACCTAAGTGGTCATTCAGCAACTTATGTGACATTTAGTATACATGACATGTGAGGCTTTGTCCATTGACGCAGCCTCTTAAGTTCATCTTAGCCTAGACTAAGTTATTTTGTGGCTACATAGAATTAAAAGAACTAAATTAAATTAAATACTTAAATCTAATTGAATCTATTTATTAGGTCCAAAGGTTTAAACTTCTTGAGTCTACGCACTTCACGTCTATTGTCTAGCAGGTTTGCAACTAAGTTGTTCGGGTGTTCACTGAGTCTATCACGATATTTCACGCTGCATTTGGTTATTTCTTCCTTGACTGTGGTCATCCTTAGGTCTCGATGGATCATCTGGTTAGGAACGTACCATGGAGCGTTTACGATGGTTCGCAGAACTTTGGACTGAAATCGTTGCAAAATTTCTATGTTGGAGTTGCTTGCTGTCCCCCATAATTGGATTCCGTAAGTCCATACCGGTTTTAGGATGGTCTTGTAGAGCAACAACTTGTTCTCTAAGGAGAGTTGTGACCTACGGCCGATTAGCCAGTACATTTTTCTGAATTTGAATCCAAGTTGCTTTCTCTTAGTCCAGATGTGTTTTTTCCAGGTGAGGCGACGATCTAGGTGTATACCAAGGTACTTAGCTTCCTCCGTTTGTGGCAACTGTTGGTTGTTTAGCGTCACTGCTGGGCAGGTTTCCTTGCGCATAGTAAAGGTCACATGGGCGGATTTTGTTTCATTCGCCTTGATACGCCATCTTTTCAACCACTGTTGAATCTTGTTTAGGTGTACTTGTAGGTGGTGTGATGCCATAGTTGGGTCAGTATGTGATGCCAGCACTGCTATATCATCAGCGAAGGTTGCAACCATCGTAAGTCTTGTCGTTGGCAGGTCAGCTGTATATAGGAGGTACAAAATGGGTCCTAGTACACTTCCCTGTGGTACTCCGGAGTGAATTGAGTGTAACGGTAAGTATGCTTCTTGTTGTTTTACAAAGAAGTGTCTGTTTGTAAGATATGATTTTAACACTTGGTAGTACACACATGGCAATGAACTCTTGATTTTGTATAGCAAGCCATCGTGCCATACTTTATCAAAAGCTTGCGATATATCTAAGAACGCTGCTGAGCAGTATCTCTTTCCTTCAAAATCTCTTCTGATTTTTTCAGTTACTCTGTGTACTTGTTCTATTGTGGCATGTTGTTGGCGAAACCCAAATTGATGATTTGGGATTAGGTTATTTGCCAATAGTAGTGGTCTCAATCTTTTCAGAAATAGTTTTTCAAAGACTTTTGACAAAATAGGCAGAAGACTGATTGGTCGATAAGATGTTAATTCAGGAGGAGGTGTTCCAGGTTTTGGGATAAGAATGATCTGTGCTACTTTCCACTGCGCAGGAAAGTAGCCCAGCCTTAGTACTGCATTAAATAAGATGGTGATAAATTTCATACCTTTATCTGATAGTTCTTTTAACACTTGACCTGTGATTAGATCGTATCCAGGGGCTTTCTTGGAGTTCAAACCAGTGAGAATTGTTGCTCGTACCTCTCGCACTCTAAACTTTTCAATCGGTAAGCTCATTTGGAAAGGCGCCTCCAGGAACTGGTGTATGTCACTTTCTTCTTCCTCTGAAATCTCAGCCGAGAAAGGTTTGAACAGATCTGCTAAATGGTTAGCGAATGTCACGGCCTTTTCTTCATCCTTCCTTATCCAGTGTCCGTCTGTTGCCCGAATTGGTGGAATGGCTTGCTGGGGTTGTTTTAATTTTTTTGGTGGCATTCCAGAGGGAGTAGTCCGTAGCTTCTGTAGGTGATAAGTTCTCCAAGTAGCTTTCGATCGGCTTGTTTTTTTAGAACATACAATAGGTTTTTCAGATCTCTTACTGCTTGCGTTAAGTTATTGGCGAATTGTACTTGCTGCGTATTTTCCCTTGCTCATCGGGCATATGATATGCCTGGTTGTGTTTGCTGATAGAATGTCGTATTAGTTGGCTGGCTAGATCTATAAGCTTGTTTGTTTCTGAGTGGAGGGAAGTGCTTCTTTTGGAGTTCCTTGTAAATAGTGCATCCTTTGTAGTTAGCTGGGTGGTTACCTTCGCAGAGTACGCATTTCACTTGATTACTCTTTTGTTTTCTTGGGCATTCAGGAGTTGAATGGTTGCCTGCACACTTGACACAGCGTGGGCTCCGATTACAAAATCGTTTGGTGTGTCCATACCGCTGGCATCTGGTACATTGCGGTACTTCTCGTTTTTGGTGTGGTGGTTCAATCTTCACTTTAGAGCGCAAAAGGTATTCTACGTTATAAATGTCTTTATTGCTGTTGTCAGGACATAGTTCTACGTAGAATAGAATAATGAATAAATAATGAAACAAAATTAAAACACAATCCCTAATATCACAATCAATAAAGAATGCTGTTTTTAAATAATTGAAAACAATTTTTGACAATTATATTTTAATTAATGACATTCGACGACATTAATACTTTTTTCCTATTTTAAAATGGGCTTCAGTTTCAATAATTTGTATAATTATTTTTTTCTTCTTCTTATGATGGTGCGGAAACCTATAGCGCCTAATTGGCTCAGTTCATGCACCCCATGTTTAACAGTTATCTTCATACAGTACAGTATTCAGGCCAAAAACTATTATCATGCTGGTGGAGATATACCGTAGTTCTCCTGGCTCTGAAAGTAGGATGTCGTGCCTCAGGATCATTAGTCTGGGAAAATAGGTAAGAAGATATAAGGAAGGTTCTACTTCTTCTCATCAAAACCTACACAGGCGACCTTGACTACTCCTATGGTGTTAGACTGTTAGAGTGTTTGCGGAAAAAACCTTGACCAGTCAGAAAACCAACCACGATCGTGATGTGGTTTCTACTTAAGCGTAGGAGTTGTTTGGAACGCCTCGATAATGGAGTTTTGGAATAAGAAGCTTCTACTGGCGCAATCTTGGATGCAATGTTCATATGATTTTAAACTGGCAACGACTCCAGTTCTGAATTTTCTGCCATGTGGTAGCCATGAGGAGTTTAAAGGCCTGTTTTGGGGCGAGGAAAGGTTTTTAAAAGCCCTTGGCTCTCCTGGCTAAGAACTCAATGTCTTTGAATTCAAAATAGTTTGACTTAAATATGTAACCAAAGTCTGCTGAGGGCCTCACGACAGTCATTGATCAGCATTGATTTAGCCATGACAGAGATATGTTTGATGGATATTCTCCTGAACACTGGTTGACATTGCCCTAGATTTAACTCTATAAATCTCTCTACCAAAACCGCCTACCGTTTACGATCCGTCTGTGAAGTAGACTAAATTCGCGGACCTAAGAAAGCCCTCTATTTGGGTCTAGTCTTTCCTGCTGGAGATGACGATATTGAATGGTTTGGTGAGGGAGAGGATAAAAATGGCATGCAGTTGCTTTTCGCTCCGGGGAGCGCATGTTTCCGTATCGTTTTCGGTTTCCACTAACCATTATATCTTATCCTGTAAGCTTCCTTTTCAAACCTTTACCTCAATCAAAATATGAACAGACGGTAGGCCCAGAAGTGCCTTCAGAGCCGCAGTAGGTGTTATGCGCGTCGTTCCTGCCAGCCAGTCTTTGACGCTGAGCTAAGTGTAGTGTGATGCATGATTTTTGGACTTCAGGCTAGATCGGTTCAAAGGTTCAAACCAAAAGGTTGTAGTAGTTCTTTGTATTTGTCTGCCGACATGTTTTTTTCAGGATAGCTTAACATCCAGGACGAAGTCTAGATAGTTAGGTACTTCCTCTGGTGAAGATGACCAACAAGGCATTTGTGGGGTTAATTATAAGGTTTTGTACAATCCCCAGGGCTTTTTGTAAAAGAACTTTATCAAAAATTAAAATTACTAGGTAGTCTGCATAGCCTAGCGTTTATAAACCGGCAAGTTCAAGTTTCGAAATAGGCCGTCAAAAACGAAACGCCACAGTGGTGTTCCTAAGGACATCCTCTTCTGACTGACGGCATAGCCGCAGTTTTATCGAGCGTGGTTATTACTTTTTGCCCCGCTAGGATATCGCTGACTTACCTAATAATGATGTTGTCTCAACAGCTGCACAAGTAGAGTACAAGGAGGTGTTATCAAAGGCTTTTCCGATATCAAGAAACGTCCCAACGGCACGCTCCTTGCAGTGCAGCGTCTTCTTGATTTTACGTAGTGCTTTACCAGCGGGGTCAATGTCAAATCCAACGAGATGTCAATAACTTCTTGCTTTTTTTCGTATGATTAAGGTTGGCGAATTTTCTCGATTAAGATTTTTTAAATCGGTGGAACATAGATAGTGTAGTAGACTTCTGCCTCTTGGAATTGACAACCGAACTGCTCCAACAAGTATAGTGCGTGAAAGCGTCTCATCCAATAATCAAAGACCAACCATTAATATTGCAGTACTAAATCAGTTCTTTCAGCGCAGCTAAAGGCAGAAGGCTAAGACTCTATAGGGAAGATAGGCAGAACTGAAAAAGTTTTCATCTTGGTTCTTTTCCGCCTAACACTAACCTTGATGGCTACCAGATCTCTGAAACCGAAATCTAGCTCTAGTTTAGCATTAATGCCTTCAGAGACGTAAATGAAATCTTAGAAATAGCCTCGGGGAAGCAGTAGTATAGTACCCTGCTGTTTCCGTTTAAGCGTTACATAGAGCTATGGGAAACCCATGACTGTTACTCAATACCAGTCTGCCCCAAAACAAGCTGTCGAGATAGTGTAGCAGATTAATTTGGAAAATATAAAAAATAATTATTGTGTGTTTAACAACTAATAACTGAATGATCAGAGGTTAACTTCGCCGTTGAAATCTAAAGCTCTGGCAATCATCGCAGGAAAAATAAAGAAAACCGGAAGAACAACATTTTTTTTGTCTATGTAATAATAAAACACCTAAAAAGATTGAAAATAGATTTTGATGTCATTAAATAAAAACAGTAATAATAGACTGGTTTAGTAATGATGGAAATTACACCCCTATTAAACTAGCGTAGGTCAGCAACACTATGAAAAATGTGCCAGACCTAGAAAACTTCCCGGAGTCCACTGGAACACCAGTCTGCTGGATTGTGTGTCGACTATAACCAAACCAGCGAGTGGAATGTTGTGAGTCCTTAACTAAATGCACTAAACCAGCTTAAAAAAATACCAGATTAACTTCAAAAATTAGCACTTAGACGAGTCAACCGAGAGGTAGGATTCAGCTAGCACCAGTCCGAATTTAATAATACAGTCGAATGTAATTCAGAATTAGGTTTCAATTTCAGTATTTCCTAACCTAAATACCCAAAGTCTGCTGTGAAGCGTTTCACGCGCTTTTACGTCAATATATCCAAAACCGTCAACAGTAATTCACGATGAAAAAGACACAGTGATAACTTTTCCAAGACGGTCGTATAATTTACGAAATTCCCGTAACAAATTCGGTGCACGCGTTAGTAAGTTAAAACAATTTATTAACATCGGACCAGCTTGGAAGAGTTCCAGTTTTGGTGTTCAATGGATAACTAAGTGTTTGGTAACATTGTTTATAAAATTTAACCGATAAATACGATTCTACTACACCACAGCTTAGCTTAAGTGCAGGGTCAATTACCTTTAGTTCAGATCGCACGTGGAGAAATAATAATTTGTTGATTTCGGGATTAATTTTTAGTTAAAGCATTAAAATATTTTATTTCAGTAAGTATAGTATTAGTTTTAAATGTTTTTATTTTAATAAGGCGAAACCATTAAAACATAAAAGTTTCTTATTGCATATTATACTAGGTACTTACCCCACTTAAAAATACCCACAAGAGTAAAACTATAGCCACCTTTTTATCAGAAATGGCTACTATTATTTCGTGATAAATCAATTGTAGAAACGTTGTTGTAAAAACTGCAGTAATTAATAAAATATGCCAGCCAAATATTTCATTAAATATATTCACCAAGTCTGTTAACTGCTTGTGAATTTTTCTAGCTCGCACAACTTTTGCAGATATTTGGACTATTTCGATTATATTGTTTTCAATTCTTAGGCTGTTTCTATTGAAATGCGGAACTAAGTGTGAAAGGTGGCCTTTTACGGAAAACTGAATACTTTCCGTTAATTCATTATTCAATCTTTCAAATCTCTGTTTTAGGCACATGCAATAATCATAAATTAAGAGTTCAATAATTGCATTTAAGTACTGTTCAAATTGTTTCACAAAATATTTAGAATAATTGGGTAGCCCTATGCGCGGTATGGCTATAATTGCGTTGTATGCAGTAAGGTATACAAAAGCAAAGTGCACTAGCAGTAATTGGAAAAACATTTGGACATATTCTTTATTCGTTTCTTGTTTTCGTCCAAAACTTATATCAATGCCACTAAGAATGGTAGCAAATAACTGAAACTTCCGAATGTTCCAGAAGGTCGTTACTAAAATTGGGAGAATAACTGATACTGTTGCCGTGATATAAGCTGTTTCAAAAAGAAATTCAGCAATTGGGTTATTAAATGTTCTCCCTCGTGTTATAACAATTGTATAAATGTACAAGCTGAAAATGGTCAGCGCAACAAATATAGAATAACACTTATGATTAAATAAATTCCAATCATCGTGTGTTTCATAAAGTGGCACAACAGCGAAAAACTTGGTCGTATAACACCCATGCTAATATTGCGTTTTTGGAACATCTTGAAATACTTTCATTTTAACCACACTAAATTCCCATCTCCATTACACAATAGCGCCTACCAAAAATTTGCTTCGTCTGTTTTTGTTATTTTTAGGAAATATACGCTTTTAAATATTTTTTTGTTAAATATGACGTGTATGTCGTTATGGCTTTTAGGTGGTATTAAAATTTCAGTAAGTTTTGCTTATTAAAAGAAATTACATAGCATATGTTGCACATATGAGCACTTTGTTGGTCAAATAATAATAAAAGATTTTTTTTGACAAACGTGAATAAAGTTCTTTTTTATTTTATTTATAAATTCCAGCTCTACTTCGTTAAAGTCCATATTTAATGAGTATCTGTATATAAAATACTTAATCACTTTAACAATATCTATTTATTTAAACCTTATACGTATTTCTGCATGTTTACATGCCATTGTCAAAGGTTATATGAAAGTAAACAGTTAGTGTTGTTATAGCAATAGAACTTTTTACTTATCTTGGTAATCGTCTGCAGATGACTTGATTTCTTATTCCAAAATGTCCAGTAGAGGAGAATTTAACAGATCAATTTGCTCATTCATTAACGGTACAGTTTTTAAATGGTTGTGAATTTCAAAAGCTTCTAGTATATCTAATTTACGTTTATCATCACAAAAGTGTAAACATTTATGGTGTTATTAGATGTCATTGAATGATTGTGTTCTAGTAAGTGTTTAGCATAATTAGAATTATGTGGGTGTTTGTATTTGTAACAACGTACGTGTTCTTTATATCTAACATCAAAGTTTCTAATTGTCTGGCCAATATAAACCGAATTACAATGCGAACAATTTAATTTGTAAATGCCTGATTTTAGCAAATCACATTGTAATTTGGTTTATATAGGCCAGACAATTAGAAATTTTGATATTAGATATAAAGAACACGTACGTTGTTACAAATACAAACACCCACATAAATCCAATTACGCTAAACACTTACTAGAACACAATCATTCAATGACACCCAATAACACCATAAAATGTTTACACTTTTGTGATAATAAACGTAAATTAGATATACTAGAAGCTTTTGAAATTCACAAACATTTAAAAACCGTTAATGAATGAGCAAATGGATCTCTTAAATTTTCCTCTATTGGACATTTTGGACTAAGAAATCAAGTCATTTGCAGACGATTACCGAGATCAAGTCACTAAGTTCTATTGCCATAACAACACTAACTGTTTACTTTTTTATATAACCTTTGACAATGGCATGTAAACATGCCGAAATACGTATAAGGTTAAAGTAAATAAATATTGTTAATTTAATTAAGTATTTTATATACAGATACTTATTCTTTTTTATTATTTATTCGAAAGCTTTGACAACATGGTCATTAGCTTGAATACAAGGAATACTAAGAAATCGTATCATTTTGAAGCGTCTTCTTGGGTGTTCATCAATGCGACCTTGAGGGGATATTTGACACTGGTTGCGTTGTATGGTGTACTGACTGCTTGCTTGTTTTATTTAGACGAAAATTACGTCGCAGCTTACAAGAATAGTAAAAAATATATCCACTATGATGAACTTATTTTCTTTTTTGATGTCAAGAAGATAGGAGCATAATCTGTATAATAGGAAAAACTAAATTATTTTTAAATCAAAACTAAAGACGATTTAAAGCAAGGAACATGGTTTGTTTAAAACTTATGAAGTTAAAAAACAATATCGATACCTCAGTTTTCTCAAATAATTAATTAATAATTGAATATTTATTACCCCCACGGACCACAGTTGGTACGTAGCAATATTGTTGCCAAGCACCCCGTGACGTCACGGCATGCTACTGCTGTGACTTGTTGCTTTGCTTGTTAACTCAGCAGTTAACTCGTTCTTTCATTTATGCTCAGCACTGTCTAGT
Source organism: Ctenicera cuprea (assembly GCA_958336395.1). Classification (NCBI taxonomy): domain Eukaryota; kingdom Metazoa; phylum Arthropoda; class Insecta; order Coleoptera; family Elateridae; genus Ctenicera; species Ctenicera cuprea. The sequence goes on along the minus strand of OY284494.1, from coordinate 31,112,806 downwards.
TTGTCTGACTGTTTTGCTTGTGATTTTTACTTTCCCGTACTTTCTGTATACGGAAGTATTAATATCATGAAAATTTTCAAATTGGAGATTTTGAAAGAAATGCATAGACTCCTAAGAACACAAAAAAATGGCGTTTAAAAAATGTCTGTCTGTGAGAGTGCGTGTGTGTGCGCGCTCCATAGCTCCTAACGGATGGTCCATTTTTATGAGCTGGGTGTTTAAAAGAAAATCCGAAATCAGAAGTGGAATTTTTTTGGTAGCATTTTTTTTTCGGAAAATAAATTTTCTAAATCTTGTTTTTCCAAAAATATTGTTCAGGTCGATACATGAAGCTTCGTAATTTTTTGGTAGAATATTTTTTATACTTCCTAAAAGTAGCAGTAGCTAAGTACATCTGATCAAAAAGTAACATACAGTTTATTCATCAATATATCACACTGGTTACAATTTGTTTTACAGTGATTATCATCTATTTTGTTTATATATTTAGAACACGCTATCACGCCTTTTCTCGGTTATTCAATAAAATTCCGACTGTATGAGGAAAAGAAACAAAAAAGAGAACAGTGCATATTTGAAAACGTTTGATTTAGAATTACGTGTTAGTTAAATTAATGCGTGACGGTGTGTTTTACAAATAATGTAATAACCAGTTAACACAAATTACAACAAAAACATTTATTTGTTTATTTGTATCAATACAATAATATAAGAAGTTACGGTACCAAGAAGTCCAAAAAGCATAGTACAGTCAACATTAAAGAATCCTGCTGCAGTAAAGTAAGGGCATTGATCAGTAGCTTGTTTCGCGAGTAAAATCAACTCTTCTCGTAAAATGCGATCTTGGATATTGTTGCTTGCTGCGGGAACATCCAAAAGCAACTTGTAGCACACCGTTGCTGTACGTTGTGCTTCCTTCGTGGTTATGTCACAAACCACTGCCACAACTACCCCCATTAGCTAGAAGAAAAAAGTGAATCTGAGTACTTTCGTAAAAAAACAAGGAAATCACATTTAATTCCATCATTCTCATACAAAATCATGTAAAATTACGGTAGATATAAACAACTACGTTAATAAATTTTCTAACTGCTTAAAAGAAAAGAAAATTTTGCCTCGAAACATAAAGTTTCCCTGAGGAAGCAAATCATGTCTAAAAACAATTTTTGTTTTTCCTTTATAAGTTAAATTTTCCTTTGAATTTTCTTCCATAGTAACACACAGATACAGAATAGGTGATCTGAAGAACGTAGCTGGTCGGATACAAGCACAAACACCCAGGTAGCGGAGCTTGCAGAGACAGCCGGGCAAGTCGAGCGCCAGTAATTGATATCAAAACGCGACATGGAGGACGTAGTCTGGATAGTGGAGCGCATAAAAGTAGGTGAAAAAGTCCAGAAAGGAAGAGTTGATTGGTAATGGACAAGTTGTCAATGAAGCTACAGTGGTGGTTGTAACAGTATAAACTATAAAAATTTGATTGATTTTTGCAAAGAACCACAGTCCATTCAATAATTATTGCAACTACAGCTTGTATTTGATTGTTATTGTATTTTGCGTTACCACTGCTTAAAGTATTTGTACTGATATATAAGTCTAAACTGCGGCATTGTAAATAAAAATAAACACTCTTCGTTATTCTGCTATTCACTCTTTCAAATCTCTTTTTTAAGAACATGCAATAATTATAAATTGTGAGAAGGATAATTGCACCTAAGTAGTGTTCAAATTCTTTTACAAACAACGAAATGCAATTGTGTAGTTTTAAATAGGGTAAAGTCATGGCGGCGTCGCATGCCCAGGTGAACAGGAACGCTAAATGTACTGACAATAATTGCAGAAAAATTGGGTTACATCTTTTATACCTTATGTCTTTCGTTCCAAAATTTCTATCAATTTCATCAAGAGTTGTAGCAAATAACTTAAACTTTCTTATGTTGCAGAATGCCGTTATTAAAATAGAAGAAATTACTGATGCTGTTGTTGTCGTATAAGGTATTGTAAAAAGAATTATAGCAGTTGCAGGCATATTCCCCATGTCTTTCGCAACTTTTATAACCAATGAATAAATATAAAAACTGAATACTATCAGTGCAACAAAAACAGAATAGCACTTGTGTTTGAGCAACATTAAACGATTGTCTGTATCATAAGGTGGCACCAAAGCAAAAAAATTGGCAATATAATAGAGGGGCTTTATAAAACCAACGCTGTTTAAATCACTTTCTAACATTTTTGAAAGTTGATTCGGTTGACGTACGATACACGTATGATCTGTTTCACCTGGTAACAATAAGCTTTCTAAAAAGCATCCATCAGTACAAAAATAAGCAGTCAGGTAACTCAAATAGTCATTTAACTAATCACAAGCTAGCCTTGTTTGATATTACGTAAAAGCCCAAAATACCTACTTTTGAAATAATTATGTGGAAGTTTTCATTCCAGCTTAAATTTTAGATATCAGAGCTGTATTGATTTTATTAAAGCCATGACAATCACTTATTGGAACGTAATTTTTGGGTAAGACAGAGGATTTTAGTTTGATATTATTTTAAAGCTATCAGAGTCTACATTCAGAATATTGTACCGCTATAGTAATTTTTAATTGAGTTAATTGGCATATAAAAAATATCTAAATATTTAAATATATAATTATTCAATAGTTCAGCGTTCGTGACGCGACAAAGCAGCACCAGCAGCTTCCGCTATACATTCTATAAATTTTTCAAAATAATGATAACTTCACCCTCTTTATTTCTGCTCATCAATAAGCAATCAGTGTCCAAGAGGGCGTGGCTTTACTTCGCTACGAATTACATTTTGTGTTTGGAACAGAAACCGCTCCTTCTCTCTGCCTCCGTCTTTGTCTCTGTCTCTATCTCTGTCTGTGTCTATCTCTGTTTTTATCTCTATTTTTGTCTCTGTTTCCATCTCTGTCTCTATTTCTGTCTCTATCTTTGTCTTTATCTCTGTATCTATCTCTATCTCTGTCTCTATCACTGTCTCTATCTTTGTCTCTATCTCTAGCTCTGTCCCTATCTCTGTCCCTATCTCTGTCTCTATATTTGTCTCTATCTCTGTTTCTATCTCTGTCTCTATCTCTCTGTCTCTATCTCTGTCTCTATGTTCAGGAATTGAAAACATTACTGTAAACTGCACGCTCTTGTGTCACTTTGGCATAACTCGATTATACCATTGGATCTGATGTAAAAATTTGCCCTACTGTATTGAAGATGCAAGGAGAATAACTTTGTCTTGTCCAGTTTGTGCTGTATTGAAGTCTAACTGTTGCAATAATAACAAAACGTTTATTAAATCCACGTTAACTGTTAAAAGGTTAATAGAGATTTTAAACAACCGTTCTCTACAGTAACAATAAATCAATTTATTGTAACTGTAACAGTAGATGTTGCTAGATTCCCTCTCGCTTTTCCTTGATCAGGCATGACGTAATCGACTGTGATTCGGAATTTTAGTCAACTTTTTGCAATATTTAAAATGCCATCTTGCATACATTTAGATAGACAAACGTCACTTATGTCACAAGAGCTTTTTCACTGTTTACGAAATTGCTACTGTTTAAACCACACCATACAATCCCTAGCGAAACGGACAGATAGAAAGATACAATATTATCTGGCAAAATGTAACCTTAGCACTCACATCTCGAAATTTAGATATGACTAAATTGAAATATGTTATACAAGACGTTCTTCACTCAAGTAGGTTATTACTATGAGCTGTTACTCTCGGGAAATAGTTTCCTACTGGGGGCGCGAAAAAGTCTTGCCCCTATCCGCTACCTGGGATAGGGGGCCGACCTTTTCGTCGATGATCGTATGTGACGCAGAAAGTTAGTGCTGATAAGACCGCTCGCCGCGTGTAAAGACGATGGCTGGTAGCGACCTTAAACGGTACCACAGACCAAGCTACCCAGCTCAACTGTCATGTCGTGGTCAAGGGCCTGCACTGGGTTTCAACGGCGTTGGATAGTGTCTAGCACTTCTGTTAAACTGTAAACCGCTCTGTGTTGCAAATAGCAAGGCAGAGGGGCACGGGAGTCTAGGCTTAACCACCTGAACAGTGTGGATGAGGCCACTATAAAAACCTCCCAACTCCTAGTGGTATGGTGCCCGCCGAAGGAATGTAAGGTCGGAGAAAAGACCGAGCATAGCGACCAACCTCGGGGTATTGGGCGCACCCCGTTGTATCCACCCTTCCACGTCAGCTTGGGGCTCCTGGCGTAGTGTTCTTTATTTTCGCTTTACTCGTGAGACTATCATGAACACGCATTTAACTCGCACGGCAGGGATCAAATTTACTGGATCAACAGACCAGAATTAACCCATAGTATTGCGAATCCTGAGTATGCCTGTATTCGTCCTGTGGCGAAAATATCAAAATTTCGGCAAAACTCCAGCATCTTTGCGATGTTTCTACGGAAAAGCTTGCAGAAAACCTGAGTACCTCTACACAAGATTTACCTACAATTAAGCAGACACCTTCACCCATACAACCCATGTTAGATCTTTCCCCAGTGAATGAAACCATTCCTGCAGGAATAGAAGAAAGTTTGTAAAATACCTATCTTCCACCAAGACGCTTAATCCGCCGCCCAAAAATTCTGCATTATTAAATTAATGGGAAAGAATATAATAATTTAAACGTTGGTTTTGCTTAATTCTTCATATGAAGATTTGCTCCATTACAGCAAAACAAATATAAAATATGTTTTGGACATACCACATTCCAACACACCAACATTGGAACGGCTTTAATACTCCACAACCCATCTTCTTTACCAAAATCTGTGAGTCCAAGATTAATTACAGAAAGGAAATCCATTATCGCGGCACCAAAAAGGAGGAAAATTTGCCATCCAAATAATTTATTAAATAAATCAATTATTTTGCGCATCTGTTTAAAAATTTTGCTGATTCCTTTAACCTTTTGTACTGTGTAATGTTTTTCTACTTTAATTTCGGGATTAAAATCTACACCGTTATTAACTTTTCCATTCAAGAAGTGAAACATTAGACGATTTTGCAAAGCTTTAAATCTGTACTTTATACAAAGACAGTGATAATAGATCAGCAGTGTCATGATTGCGTTGAAATAATGTTCTAAAAATTTTAGAAAATATTCAAATAGTACTTCTCTGCTATAGTATTTTACGATTAAGTAAAAATGCAGTGCAAAGAAAACTATAATGCCCAGATGCATCAAAATAAATTCAATTAAAATATTTTTTGATCGAATTGGTGATTTTATCTGTAAGTATTTATCAACTTTATCAATAATCGTCATATATAATTTATAGTTTCGCATGCTTAGCAAGGCTGAAAAGTTAGCTGCAATAACTGATGCTGTTAACATAGTGGTAGATAGTATATAAAGGACAAGCGTAGATTGTCCTCCATGAAAAGGTTTGTTTAACCTACTCTCCAGGGTAACAATGTATGCTATTATTATACTTAATACAATCACAGCACAATGTATTTTATGAGCAATTACTTGGAACTTTTTGTCGCTAATATACGGAGGCAACAGTGCAAAAAGTGTGGCTACAGTGTACAGAGGATTTTTGTAATAATTTCGACTATTGCTGGGCTTGATGTTGATCATGTTTCTTTTACTCGCTGTGGACTACAACTAGAATATTATTTTATTGACAATAGATGTTACCATTCGACTGCAGTGCTGAATTGTAGCTAACCAAGTGAAACTTTCTACAGCAAATGTTAGAGTAACACTGAACAAATGCTTCTACTATATTCTAGGCAATTATTAACGTCAGGTCTTGTCTAAGGACAAAGTTCTTTATATAAAAAACCACTTTGATACCCCAATAACATTTTTTACCTTCCTATCTATACGGAGTATAGCTAGAGACAGCTATTGTATGGCATGACCGTTGGAAGAATGTATAAAATCAAGTACTGACTAAAAATTAAGGTTCAATTTCGACCTAACTAGTAAGAAGTTACTTAGGGTGAGTCATTTAAGTGTTGCCCACTTACCATTTCCTAAAAATAGTGAGAAATCCACTGGAGCTATCTACTGGGGCTTAATGAGTTACTTAATGCCATATTCAAAAGTTATCATTGCTACTTTTGTTAAATGGCAGTATGAATATACTCTTAAAAAGTTAGATAGGGATCTTTACTTTTCACAGTTAATGGACGCGGAAAAGCGTTTATACAAAGTGTGGTCACAATAAATTATCGACAAATTAAATATAGAATTACTAGCAGACAGGTACGCGCATATTTTATAAAAGGCGCTTATAACAGAAAAAAAAACTTAATCTTGTAACAATGAAAGAGAGTGTAAGACAAAGATGGGAAAGTATATCAGCGGATATTACAGAAACCGCTAAAGAAACTCATGGCACCCAAAAAGTAAATAAAAAGTAAAACCTATAACACTAAAAAAACGGAAGACTTGCCTCACATACAGAAGTAATAAAACTGAAGAGGAACACAACAAATACAAATAAATAAGAAACCGCATAAACGACAGAATTGGAGAACTAGAGAGATAATCCTGGAAAAGGATCACATCAGACATGAAGCGGTGCCAAAAAGAAAATTTTGAAGATGTGGAAGATGATGAACACAGACGACAATGGTGGTGAAGCAGAAATAGATATAGACGATGTAGAGGAAACATAGTTTTAACGAAAGTACAAGTAGCTGTTACTATTACGTGAAAAATGAAAAAAAACAACATAATTATCCCGATTTTCAAAAAGGGTTGTAACGGTCCCAAAATAAATAAATATGAACAAGCATGATATTTAAAATTAGCTAATATTTATTTATTTGTTTACACTGGCGCTCGTGTACCGCACGTGAGAAAGGACCGTGCGCAAGCATCTCTACTTTAAAAACAGCTCCCTCTACAACGACCTCGCATAACGTAGAGAACTAAAATTAAGGGTATAAAATTATTATTGCTGGACAGAAAAAGTCCACTGGAAACCGAGACGTAGAATCGGCTCCAGGTTGCAGCACTTAGACCAGTCAACCGAGTGATAAAATTTAAGAAGCACCAGTGACGGTCCGAATTCAATAATGCAGTCAAATGTAATTCAGAATAAGGTATCGATAAATACTAACCGTATTAGCTAACTCAAATAACTGAAATCTGCTGCGAAGGGTTTCACGCACTTCTATTCCTAAATAAAGGTTTAATTTCGTCGTAGAAGAGTTTAGCCCATTTTGATACCTTTCCCAACCCACGTTCATTACCTGAAATTCCGTAAGGCGTGCTTGAAAGTTTTTGACGCACTTCTATATCAATCCAGCAAAAACAGATTAATTGTTGAAGAGTTTCAATTTATTTCAATTCCTTTTTCTTTAATTACACTAACTACATTAATTAATTAAAATAAAAGGAAAAACCTTGTCCGATTCTGAAAGGTATTCATAATCGTAATCCATAATAAATTATTCGGAGGCACACTACGCTAATATGTACAAAATATTTAACAGTAAATTAAGATTCATTGAAAAAATAAAAACCCGATTTATGCTGTGCTCAATTATTAACTAAGTGAAATTATAAATCTTAACATTGTCTATAAAATTAAGCCGATAAATACGAATGTTTTACACCATAATTCGACAGCTGAATTGCGGGGGTAATTATCCTTTAGTTCCGTAAAGGTGGTTTATTATCTAAAGTTAATAGACGGTGTAAATGTTAAAGGTTGTACAAAATTAAAATAAAGTAACTTGTTAATTTCAGGACTTACACTTTAGTGAAGTATGTACCCAGGTGACTAATGCCTCATGTATTCTCTGTTTGCCGAAACGCGCTTCCTTTGCAGTACGGCTTTAATTGTCGTTGTATAATACAACGTTATACAAATATGTTTTTGCAGATACGGTAAGTAACAATATCTAAAGTATGGGAAAGCCCAGACAAAGGGCTTTGCCTACACAAGTTTAAATGAAATTATAAAAATTTGATGTTCTTAATCAAGTTGTAGGTAACTCTAGAATATTAAGGTATTTTAGCAAAAATTTTTTAGCCGTCTTTGCGATAAATTATTAAATTGTTGGTATATTTTTCTCTAGATGTATTGTGCCATTTTTGATTAGCAATGGAACGTTTGAACCTACAACATAATAAAGTGACCGGTTTCATTGGTATCGACTGTACGATACCATAAAAGACTTTTATAAACAAGTTTAACTAAAATACCAAAATGTATCACATCAGCAAACACAGTTAAATTAACGAAAAAATACCAAACTTATTTTGAGCCGTCAAAATAAATTTATTGTTGGTTCAGTAACCCTTAGTGAGAGTAGTTCCCTCTACAGGCCATTTTCCCTTTAATACCCGCTTCACCATCGGAAAGATTAAAATTTTACGTTCAAACTTTAAAGAGCTAACTAGCCCACCTGGGTTTTATTGCAAACTTGAATATTGAAGAAATCAAAGTTCGTTTTTAGTAATTTACAAAAACTTGTCAAACACTTTCAATTGTTATTCAAACCAAAAGTTAAACTTTTATCAATTGTCCTTGCCGTTCTTATTGCAAATTTGCGAAATTAAAGGCTTATAGTTTGTTTGTAATATTCTTCAGAAATTAATGACCGAGTTTGTTTCAAAAGTGAGTTATAAATATATCGCTAAAATATTAAAGTTAAAGCGAACAGCGTACAACGTCACATGTTTATTGAAATACAGAAAAAAATGTACAAAGTTACAAGATAGCCTTATCACTTGAATGTAGAAAGTAACCCATGTGTTGGGTTATTAAACTTTGTTAGAATATATTTTAGCTTACCTTGGCGGTTTTTACTATTTTAAATCCCCAAGATTAACTGATTACGCAAACATATGTGAATTGTATTTTGTTTATTCTTAATTTAGGGTAAAAATCAGAGATTAGACACTCGTTCCTGTTTGTAGCTGCTGACTTTTGTTTAAGAAATATACATTTTATGAAAATTTAAAACTGTGCTCTGCACTTACCGTATCAAAGGCCAGCCACACTGTAACGACTGTAAAACCCCAAAAGCCATCTTCTCTACTAAAGTCTAGACCACTTAAGAGTGCAAAATCAACTACAGCAAGTAACTCAGTTATAACCGCAGCGAAAAGGAAGAAAATTTGCCATCCAAAAATTTTATTAAATAATTTAATTACTTTACTCATCTGTCTAAAGGCTATATTTATCTTTCTGACAAGTCGCGCTGCGTCGTCGTGTTTCCCAACCTTAATCGCTGTGAAATTGTCATCTTTTCCATTAAAGCAGTGATAGATTAAACAATCATTCAAATTTTTAAATCTGTATTTTATGCACTGACAGTAATAATAGATCAGCAGTGCTATTATTGCCCTGAAATAGTTCCCTACATAATGCATAATATATGCGAATAGCACTTTTGCGCCAAACAATATTAAAGTTATGTAAGTATTCACTGTAAATAAAGTTATAAAGCACAGATGTATCAGTATTAATTCAATTAAAATACTATTTGATCTATTTTGTGGTTTCATCTGTATGCATCTATCGATTTCATTAATAATTGTAGTAAGCAATTTAGAGCTTTCCAGATTTAGTAATGCTGATAAGTTAGCTGCAATCGTTGATGCAGTTGATGTAGCACCAGATAGTACATAAAGGACACGCGACGATAGTGCTTCCTGAAAAGGATTGCTTAACGTATTCCATAGGATAACAAAATATGCAGAAATTATAACTAATGCAATCACAACATGATGTATTTTGCAAACAATTAGCTGTAACTTTTTATCTATAGTACAAGGAGGTACCAGTGCTAAAAATGTGGCAAAAAAGTACAGAGGGTTTTTAACTGTACTGCAACCGCTCGGCTTGATATTGATCATATTTTTTCTATGCCCAATTAAACAACTCGTATTATTTTACTTATGATTGACTGATAGACGCGCAGTGTTAGACTTTCAACAGCAAATGTCAATGGAAAACTAAGCAGATAATATTGATGTTAGGAATTACGATAAAACTAGACATTTTTTATAAGAAAACCCACTTTGTTAAGTAAACACTCAAACTGAGTGTTAGAGTTTTTCATGTAGCTTAAGGTACCTACTAGTTTTCATTGTTATGGCTGTTCATACACAATAAAATTATGTATAAATGTATATATCTAATCAAGTATATCTATTTTTCCCTAAACAGAGGAAAACCTAGCAAAACGTGAAAATGTATTGTATTATTCATTTGTACTGATTGATATCAAGACTTGTCGCTTAAATACACCAATGTTCCATATTTTGGGTTACGAACTGTATATGACTGTAATAAATATCAATTCGTTTGCAAGTCTTGCAACTGCCCACGGAAGAATACTTCTCAAACAAGTATATAAATATAAGCTACCAATTTAGAATAAATCACTGAATTGTGTCGATAACAAATTTGTATGAAAGTAAGAATTAGGTAAATTGATAAATTTTTAGATGTAAGGCAATAAATCAAACGCATTTTATAATCTACGCCATGAGTGTAAACGGTATTAACTGTTAAATGACGTTTGACAAACAAAATTAGTTTTAACTTATAAATGTGATAAAAGTGTTTGAATTTAACTAAGACAGCATAAACAAAAATGATTTCAATAATTCAAAAAGCAAGTAATCAGATTAATTAATAAATAAATAAATTAAAGTTTGAAGGTTTATAACTTATACATTTTTACAATAATTGATGTTTCAGGTGAGAGCAGTAAATAAACATCAGAATTAACTCAATTTATAAGAAAATGGCTACAAGTAACTAGCAGATATACAGAATTCAAATATACACTGTGTCCATAAAGTAAACCCCCCCCCCGCCCTCCAACTAACTTTTGAACGACTTGATATTTTGCTACAAAATTCGGTGTGCTGTGATGGGAAATTAAATACTATTTTTCAGACCATATTAAAATTTTGTATCATCCAAAATGGCGACTGGGCGCCATTTAAAATTTTTTTTTAATGGAAAAGGAGGTCAAGTGACACGTCATTAGAAAGGTCTTTTAATTCTACGTCTGATCCTAGAATTTCAAAGAAAAATATTTATCCATAACAAAATGGCGGATTTTAAACCAATGGACTCACTCAATTCAAAATTGTTTTGATTTTTTTATCCAGGGTCAAGTGACACCTCATTTGAAAGGTCTTTTAGTTCTGCGTTTTATCCTAGAATATCAAAGAAAAATATTGAACCATAACAAAATAGCGGATTGTAAACCAATGGACTCACTCAGTTCAAAATTGTTTTGATTTTCTTATCCAGTAGTCCACTTTTTCATTTGCAGGACTAAATTTTCCCAGAAATATCTTAGGTGGCTTGAACTAATATTGAAAACGTTATGTTCCAACAAGACGGCGCGCCGCCTCATTGTTATAGGCCTGTTTCTGACTTTCTCAACCGACATTTTGTTGGCAGATCGATTGTTTGGCGGGGGCCTGTAGAATAGCCGGCTCACAGAACCCGTACAGAAACAATTGAAGAACTGGAGCAACGCATTACAGAAGTTTGCAGAATTATCACTCCAGAATCTTATGAAAATGTAAGGCAGGAATTACATAACCAACATTTTATGTGCCAAGAAGTGAATAGTAAACATTTCGAACACTTAATTTAATTAATTTAAGCTTTAATTCTTAGTTTTCTTAAATTGACTTCTTTACCTTCAAACATTGTCATTTTGTTATGGCTGAATATTTTTCTTTGAAATCTTAGGATCAGACGCAGAATCAAAAGACCTTTCCAATGAGGTGTCACTCGATCCCACTTCTTATTTAAAAAACAATTCAAAATGGCGCCCAGTCGCCATTTTGGATGATAGTAGTAGAAAAATAGTATTTAATTTCCCATTACAGCACACCAAATTTTGTAGAAAAATATCAAGTCGTTCAAAAGTTAGTTTGGGGGGGGGGGGGGGGGGGTTACTTTATGGACACAGTGTATACACTGTGTCCATAAAGTAACCCCCCCCTAACTAACTTTTGAACCACTTAATATTTTACTAAAAAATTTGGTGTGCTTTAATGGGAAATTAAATACCATTTTTTAGCTCATAATTAAATAATGTATCATTCAAAATGGCGGCTTGGCGCCATTTTGAAATTTTTTTTTAAAAAGAAAGGGGGGTCGAGTGGCACCTCATTTGAAAGGTCTTTTAGTTCTGCGTCTGATCCTAACGTTTCAAAGAAACATATTTAGCCATAACAAAATGACAAACGTTTGAAGTAAAGGAGTCTATTAAAAAAAACTAAGAATTAAAGCAAAAACAAATGAAATTAAGTGTTCGAAATGTTCACCATTCACTTCTTGGCACATAAAAAGTCGGTTATGACATTCCTGCCTTACATTGTCATAAGATTCTGGAGTGATATTTCTGCAAACTTCTGTAATGCGTTTTTTACAGAAATGTCACTCCAGAAACTTATGAAAATGTAAGGCAGGAATGTCATAACCGACTTTTTATGTGCCAAGAAGTGAATGGTGAACATTTCGAACACTTAATTTCATTTGTTTTTGCTTTAATTCTTAGTTTTTTTTAATAAACTCCTTTACTTCAAACGTTTGTCATTTTGTTATGGCTAAATATTTTTATTTGAAACTCTAGGATCAGACGCAGAACTAAAAGACCTTTCAAATGAGGTGTCACTCGACCCCCCTTTCTATTTAAAAAAAAATTTCAAAATGGCGCCCAGCCGCCATTTTGAATGATACATTATTTAATTTTAAGCTAAAAAATAGTATTTAATTTCCCATTAAAGCACACCAAATTTTGTAGAAAAATATCAAGTCGTTCAAAAGTTAGTTAGGGGGGGGGGGGGTTACTTTATGGACACAGTGTATAATACAGAGTATATTTCTGACCTAACGAAGTTAATTTAGGTAACGGAAAACCAACCTAATCACCAAAGTAAGTAAGACAGTTTTTCAATATCTTCTAAAAAATTGATTTCTAACTGAATCCTCACTACAGAATTTATCGAGCATTCTCAGGTCATCAAACATACTCAAAACGGCCAGTAATATATGTACAGAATAGTTTATGTACAACACACAGCATCGAACCCAAAATAAATTCCAACAGAACAGTTAATTAAGTAGGTAATTATGTACATACAAAGAATCGTAGACAAACCATGTACAAACGTAGGGGTGTACCAATGCGAACTGAATATTTTATACGCCAAGTGTAGCTGAGACGATGGTGATGATTAGGGTAGAACATGTCACACCTTCGATACAAAATATATTTGAAAACATAAAAGGTGATTATTTATAAAGTATTTGTACATTTTTACCTCCCAAATATGTTCAAATGAAAAATCAAAAATTTATGTGAATACCGACATAAATAATCATCTAAACTACCAACTACGACGCAACAAGTTTTCACTTACCATGCAAGCAATATACCATAATCCACCCATTAACAGTGAATTGTACACTTTTGGATTGCCCATGAAGTACAATATTTGAAAATTTACAATTGCTAGCAATTCCGCAACAACGATTCCAAAGAAAAACAAAATTTGCCAACCAAATATTTGGTGTAACAATTCCACTATTTCACATAATTGATTGAAAGTTATTCTTAATTTTGAAATTCGTTCGAGTGATGCTTGTTTCATTTGGTTCAAATTAACAGATTTAGTAAGATTTACATTGAAACTGTTTAAAAAGTGTCCGCCTGCTGGAATCTTCGCAATTTGTTTTAGATTGTGGTTAAATCTACGAAATCTGATATACAGTGAGTAACAGTAATTGTAAATTAACATAATTATATTGAAAGCAAAATAGTGCTCTATTGCCATTATTATATTATATTTAAAATTATCTAACCCATATATTGATATAGAACAATACGCACGATATGCAGTTAAGGAAATAAATAAACACTGTATAAACATTATTTCAACCAAGAGTTTTTGGCTTGATTTATCAAGTTTTGAACTTGATTTTAAACATTTATCAACTTCATCGAAAAGCGATGTAAATAATTGAAAACTTTCAATGTTCAAAACCGTTGAAGTCATTGCCGAAACTATTAATGTCGCTAATGCTACCAAGCGTACTGTACGAAGCCATTTGACAGTAGATGGAAATCCAACAAACTGTAATTGATTAACAGAAACAGCAGATGCACATATTAACAGCAAAATTGCAACAGCAGAATACAATTTATATAAATTGCACTTTAAGCCTTTTTGCATTTCATAAGGTGGCACTAAAGCAAACCAAGACGCTAATTTCCGCAATGGATTAATGAAATTGATACCCTGATCTCGGTGGCACTTGGACATTTTAGGTCAAAATGCTACACCAAAACTTATTGTGACTAGCAACTGTGAGAAATATCGAAATACTGGAAAGAAATGCCAATATCTAAATGTTTCAGCTTTTACTAATCTCTGTTATTAAATAAATTTTTAATTTTTTTGGTTCATTAAGCAAATAGTTATTGATCGCGGTTGATACTTAGCATAATAGTCGTCATTTTTAAAACTGTTCAGTTTTTGGATGTACTTTAAAATTATTTACGTTTTTAAATAAGTACTAAATATTTTTATTTTTTAACGAATTTGATAAAACTGTTTAATATAATATTTGGGTGGAGTATGGTATCTATCTGTGGAACTATCGCATTAACCGCCTTGTATTTAGTTAGTGTGTTAATACTATTGAATAATATCCAGACATCAAAATTCTGTTGTTGCTCATTCTATGGGCACTACTAAACGGGGTAAGTAAAATAAAATATGTAGATGTAACATATAGGCTACCGGGTTGGAGCCGCGTCATCGGTGCTTGAACTGCCGACGTTTCGTCCTCGGTTGCACGGGACATCTTCAGAGCTGTGGTCGCTTTGGGATCTGGGACACAACTGGCGAGACCGGTGCAGGCACCGGGTTTATAAGGGACGGGTGGGTAACAGGGTGTGACTGCTGGGTCTGTAATTGGCTGTCGGGCTGTAGCGGTTGAGCGGTTGCAGGGCGGGGCTTTCGTTTAGTCGGAAATAGTAGTTTGTAGGCATTGTGGAGGAGATAGCTGTGTGTGGTCTCGGTTAATATTGTTAGTAGTTTTGTGTATTTCTATGGATTCACGGATCACACGGATGAGGTAGGTGAAAGAACGGGCTAGGATTTTGGTCTTGTCAAATTGAATGTTATGGCCTGTATCGAGTTTATGCTTTGCAATAGCCGACTCTGCGGGACGTTTCAGTCGAGTGCAGCGCTCGTGTTCAGAAACTCGAACGCTGATCGGCCTCTTCGTCTCACCGATGTAGGCTTTCCCACAGGAGCAAGGTATACTACACACACCGCAGGATTGGAGAGTAGGTAACTTCTCTTTGGTCGGAGGAAGGAAATTGGAAAGTTTTTGAAGGATTGCAAAAACGGTTTTTATGTTTTGTTGTTTAAGTAGTCTGCTGATGCGGTCGGTGGTTTTGTGTATGTAAGGTAGTAATGCTATAGAGGTAGATGGTGTAAGAGTATTGGTACGTTCTGTGTTTTGCGGGTTGGGCCTTTTGAGTAATAGCGTGTTGGATGTTTCGTTTGTTGTAGCTGTTTTGGGAAAGGACAGTCGTTATGTGATTGAGTTCGTCTTTCAGGTAGGATAGTTCAGAAATGGCAAAGGCTCGATTAACTAAGGAATTAATGACAGAAAGTTTCTGGGCGGGATGATGATGGGAATGTGCGTTTATGTAGCGGTCTGTGTGTGTAGGTTTGCGGTACACGGAATGTCTTAGTTTGCCGTCAGGGCGACGACTCACTAGGACGTCGAGGTAAGGAAGGTTGTCATTTGATTCAATCTCCATAGTAAAATGGATACTAGCATGTTGGGAATTTAAGAGTGACAGAAAGTCGGAGAGGGAATCCCGTCCGTGAGGCCAGATAACGAAGGTATCATCGACCTATCTGAACTAACATTTAGGTTTTAAAGCTCGGAGTCTAGGGCTTTCTGTTCGAATGCTTCTATAAAAATGTTAGCAACGACAGGAGAGAGTGGGGAACCCATGGCAGCACCCGACACTTGTTCGTAATACTGTCCACGGAATAGAAAATAGGTGGAAGCTAGGCAATTTTCTACTAGGAGGGACAAGTCAGTGGGTTGGTTGTGTAAGGAAAATATGTCCTGGATTAAAGAAATGGAATCAGGAATAGGAACCTTAGTGAACAGGGATTCGACATCAAAACTGACTAAGATATCCTCAAGACTTATAGACAAATTTTGAAGTTGTTGAACAAAATGGTTGAAATTTAAGATGAAAGAATCAGTTTTGCCAACATAAGCTTTTAGAATTTTGGAAAGGTATTTCGAAAGTTTATAAGTGATAGAACTAACAATGGGACGTAGAGGAATATTAGGTTTGTGGATTTTAGGAAGTCCGTAGAGTCTTGGAGTCTGAGAATGTCTGGGAATTAAGGTTTTTCGAATTTCTTTTGGAATTGAAGAGGATTTTATAAGAGCAGATGTGGATTTTTCAATGCGGGATGTTAGATTGGAGGATAATGTGTGGTAAGCGTCATCGTCAAGTAGTGAAAGGATTTTATTATCAAACTCCTCACGGTCAAGCACAACGGTAGCGTTGCCCTTGTCCGCTGCTAATATGATAATATCAGGATTGGTTTTGAGGTTTTTAGGGGCTTGGGATTCGGACTTGGTGCAGTTGGATTTGGGTGGTTTAGAAGAGTTAAGAATTTTAAAGGTTTCGAAACGTATGGGATCTGCTATAAGAGCAGGTAATTTAGAAATAGAAGCTTCAACACCGCACAGAATTTCCTCTACAGTAATTCGTTTTGGTGCTAATGCGAAAGTGGGACCTTTGGAAAGAATGTAAATTTCGTCTTGGTTCAGCACGTGTTTGGAGTGGTTGATAACAGTGTGAGTCATAGCTTGTGGTTTGGAAATTTGTTTAGAAGAAAGTAAATCGTATTTCTTTAAGTGGGTTTGCGTAGTTAGTGCGTGAGTAGTCTGTGCTTGTTCGGAAGTTATTGTGTCAATGAGGTCCAAGTCACAAGAGTTAATGATGTGCGAGAGTTCGAGGTGCAAATGAAAAAGTTCAGAGGACAGGTTGTTTAGGTCCCGTCTGGTGTGCTTGATGCGTTCCCGTAACAAAGCCAAACCAGCGCGGCAAAGAATAAGGTTCGATAAACGGGTATTGATATGGTGCTTGACAGTAAGGAATTTAGGAACTACATGGTTATCACGACATCTCATAAGAAAAGTTAAAGAACAAATAAATCTCACCAATTTCTGTCGTAGGTTACCAAAATGTCTGGTCTTCTTCTGGATTTCCTCCCCGTAGAGGTTGGATAATCTAAATTGCAGGCTTCCGCGACCGTTGTAATAACATCTAGGCTTCCGGGTTGGAGCCGCGTCATCGGTGATTGAACTGCCGCCCTGCAACCGCTACCGCCTGACAGCCAATTACAGACCCAGCAGTCACACCCACCCGTCCCTTATAAACCCGGCGCCTGCACCGGTCTCGCCAGTTGTGTTCCAGATCCCAAAGCGACCACAGCCCTGAAGATGTCCCGTGCAACCGAGGACGAAACGTCGCCAGTTCAAGCACCGATGACGCGGCTCCAACCCGGAAGCCTAGATGTTATTAACAACGGCCGCGGAAGCCTGCAACTTAGATTATGTAGATGTATTTATAGTTAGCGTTCAAATACAATCTTTCTTCATCTGACGTAATTGGGCGCATTTGATCCTTATTCGCTGCCAACCTCGTAAACAAATAGTCGCTTGATCTTGGAATTTTTTATTTTGTTTGAAAAAGATTGCCGTGAATTGCCAAAAATTTTAAGTTTATTAACTATCACAGTGTAATGTAGTAACTAAAATAACACGTGCAATAGGAAACTAATATACTTCATTAAAAGCGAATTTCTGCATTAAGAAAATTTTTTTATAGTTAATTGGAATTGTTATTTTCCAATATTTCTACTAAATGAAAGCGCCAATGCAACAAATAAAGTAATTTCAAAATATAACACTAAAATAACAGAAAGTCACGTTTTGGGACTCAAGGAGCACTACAGAAAGTGTAAAACGTTCGACAAATTACAAAACGCACAAAAAATAATTTATTTATAAAAAAAGCATTACCCAACAACATGCAACTTTAACAGTAGTTGTAGTAGTTGGAATTGTTCATTCAATCATTGTAAAGGAGAATACAAATGAAGTATATTTTATTTTAAGAAAATTAAAAACTCTGATTTATAGTGAACATTTTCACGCCTATGAGATTGAAAATACTGAAGAGTTATTTTGCAAGGAATGGAACAATTTGCACAGTAACTCTCCAAGCACAATGCATATTGTAAATCAAAAATTATTTGTTATTATAAATTTGTGTTAGGTTGTTTTAACTAACATTAATTTCTAATACAGGCTGTCTCATAAGAGTTTGTACAAACTTATAGGGGAAATTCTACTACCCTAGTTTTATCGTTTTTTTATAATGAAATATGTAATATTTTTTTTTTAGATAATTATATCAGTTCAAGCTCAAAATGTATTTTTATTTTAAATTCTTAATGTATACATTTTATTCAGTGAAATCTACATGCATATTGATTTAAGGTGCTTTGCGTTTTCATTCAAATACAATTAGACCATTGAACTAACAATTTCGTGTTTTTGCGTTAACAAGAAAGAGCATTATGACAATATGCAATAATTGTAAATAGAATGTTTCGGAATTTTTGTATTAACGGCTTCAGACTGTTGGATCAAGAGCTTAAAGAATAACATGAATGGTATTGAATACTCGAGTGAAGTTTCCCAGTCTGTTAAATTAAACAAAATAAACATTATAATGATGTGCAAAATGGTAAATTCAATGTTTCGGAAATGTTAAAATAACAAATTCAGGCTGTTTGTTTAACAGCTTAAAGAATCATACAAATGGCGTTGAATACACAAGTGAAGCCTTTTCGACTGTTAATTCAATCTTTAACAATAGTCCAGTCGGTCGAAGAATTTATAACTGACGAAACAAAAATGCAAAGTTATTAAATGAACGAATAAAAGTTAACATTTTATAGTATTTCACTCAACGCTTATAACACATTGCTCGTATTTAACAAACAGAACAGATTGATTGAATACTTTATTCTTTGATTTAACCATTTTTTTCTTTCAGTGTCTAAAAACATTTTTGGAAATTTGAAAATTGTAAATTGTAAAAAATTTCTAGAAAAACTTACCACACCATTTTTTTTAAATTTTCTAAGCCGATCAACTACAAATTTGGTTTTTATTTACCTCCCAAATTATCCTCTGCACCCTCCAGGAGTTTTTGAAAATTTTCAATGTGATTAATTATTTATTGAAAAACGCAAACGCCGCCTGTTATTGATTTTTATTAGTTCGATAGGCTATTTAAAGTACTTTATTTAGATCTGCGAGAATTTTTAATTATTTTAAAATTTAAGAAAAAGAAACGATGCTTTTTAATATGATCAACGTGTTTTCCGGCAGTTATGTTATTTTAACTACGTCTATCAATTAGGTAGCTCTAGTTAAAAAAATATTTTTCATTTTTTGCATATTTTTAATAACTCTTATAATAAAGCTTTTACAGCGATTTTAGTCCGAAGTCCGAAGCATTTATTCAAATGTAAGACGCGGTCGGCTGCCGTGCTGCTGTTCTATGCGGTTAGCCGAAGTTATAGCGCTATAATTTAGACGGCACACGATATCATATTGCACAGGCTGTCGCAGGTTCAAATCGACGCTGGGGCGTTATTACTTTTTTATTTGGGCTATGCCCCACGTGCTTTTTTAAATAATAAATAAACTACAGAAGTTGCTAGTGCGGCGGAACGTGGATTTAAGTCCTAGTTGTATAAGTTTTATATAGAGATTGTTTTAATTCTATATATATATATCGATTTAGACAAATGTTTGCTGAAATTAGGGAGGAAAAAGGAAAGTTAATCCTCCCTAATAATATTGCTGCACCTAAAAAATAAGTTCTAAATCCTATTCTACAATTACTCATGAGCACTTTAGTTTAAACAGAAGTTTTTTACCGTCCTCAGTTTACTAAAGAGAGGAGCATAAATTTATGTTTTTGAAAAATTCATAGTAGGCGTCACAGAAATTACTGGATTAAGATACGACACAAATAGTAGCTCATTCCTAGCTCTATAAGCTTACAAAGTGCAATAGTTTTTTGGCAAATATTTTGAATAAATAGTAGTTAAAGCCGAAAATTTACAAACACGGTAGGAGCAGGCAGCCATTTTAAAGCTAGAGTGCTCGGAAAAACTTGACTTGTCTTAACGCCGTCTATTATATTCTGAAATTCCAATTGTGAAAGAAATGCTACTTAAAAATATTTGTAACTCCACTTTCCTGTTCCGGTTTGTAAAATAAAACTTAATAGCTTGACAACTTTTCGTTGTGCCTGGGTATACCAAATTTCATTAAAATCTGTAACTCTAAATGTTTCCTCCGCTAAGTCGGTCTCATAATTGAAAGCCGCTCTGGGAAAGAAAATTCCGTGGAAATATCAAAGAAACAATTACGAAAAATAGCCCCGCAAAAGAAACCGGAAGGAAAATTTAAAAAACAACATCGTAGAAAAATGAGAGGACAGAAAAACCTCCGTAAAGCCATCAGAAAAAAGATCCCTCAAAAACCATCCTATTATAGACCCAGAAAAAGTTTTTGGAAGATATGCGGGAAAAAATTAAGTTAAACTTATCACTCTTTCTCAGTTCCAGGGGACTACCTTAACAGAGGTTTTCAAAATGTTTTTGTGACCAATAAATACGCTGAAAAAAAATCCTGTTAGACTTTTGCATATAATTCCAAAAATGTAATTTGCCCTTATTCATAGAAATCGAACAGCAAGGAAAATACACGTATCGTTTTAATGGAAAGCTCTATTATTTATGAACAATAACACCATCCGTAATAATTGAGGCTTAGTTACAAGTAACTGCTAAGGGGTGTATGAAACCGTACATCCCAACAATAACGAATGCGTCTCTGTAGTGTCTATATGTATTAATAGTGTAAACTAACGCAATGTGTAAGAACGATTTCACCGAAGTTTTTCGCTGTGCCAGCTTACGTAGAAATCCGCCACGGTTCTGTGAGCTTTCCTCAAGTGGTTCACGTTATGAAACCTATCACCAGATTATGTTGCTATTCTTTTACAAACGTGTCTAATATGAGATTATTTTTTTAAACACGACGCACGCGGACCTTGTCGTCGGCAACATACAATATATTACTAAAACACGACCGATAAACACAACTTACTGCCAAAATACCGCCGCCGGTTTATTATAGTGAGACAGTTACGGATATAATATATAGATTCCAGATTCCAAGTATATAAATCCCTAAATGAAAAACGCATTTTTCTGCTGCGTTGATTTTTTTTAAACCCTAATTCAATTCAATCTAAATATAACGAATATCAGTAGGATTGAAAACATGCAGTTTAAGTATCAAGTCAATAAATCCAAACACCGGAAAAACATGCAATTGATTTACGTTTACATTTGGGATAACAAAGTGTGGATTGTGTTTATAGCCTACGCATGTTTGTAAACACAATCCTAATTTCCGTCCTGTATCTGCATGTAAATCCGATCCAAGATAGCATTTTATAAATGCATGGGCAAGTAAAAATACTATTAATTGAATAACAAACCTGAATATTTGGCAAAGAACTGAGTACTAATAAAACATTGAACTGCGTAACACGAGTGCTCCATCAAGAGTGTCCCAGTAGATACTACCAAAGCCCGCGTTCTTCAGCCAGTATGCGGACGTCATCCTAGTGGAGTCGTGAAACATTGAATTGACAGCTCGACCCGCGAGTTTGATAACATTTCTAACAAACGGTTTTCACATGTAATAATTAGTATCTATAAATAGTTTACTAACCGCGAATTTCTAGTCTAAACGTTACGGGATTGAAAGTAAATGTTAGTGTTTAGACATACTTTAAATTATGTTCTTTATGAAAACAGAAAATAGATTGCGTTGGCATTCCGGTAAATACAATTAGACAAATAAAGCGTGCTTACTCAAAAAGGGATCTCTGCTTCTTGTTTTAATACAAAAATTAAATTGCGGAATGTATATACAATTATAGCACTTTACATACAGCTTACAAAAATCAATTTTTATAGTCTAAACATTAAACACTCAACGCCTTTAACATATAGATAATGGATAATATATAGATAGGTAGGTTTATACGGTAGCCGAGCTGGCCAGCACAATGCCGCAGCACTGATAAGATCTTAGAAGTCGCTGTTCGTGCGCTAACTGTTGATATAAAATTACAAACATGCTTTTGAAATTTGATAAAACAACTTTTAAAGTATAGGAAAGTACACGCAAAGTGCTTCGCTGTTTTTCCAAGATATGTTTACCAAGTAAATATGGGTGCGAACTGTACTATGCCGTGTGCCCTATAATTCAAGGTGAATTAATTAGAAGTTGAAGCATTGAATGGTATACGTATTACAACTGCCATTATATAAATTTTACTTACCACATAGACAACTAACCACAACGAACGAAATAACAAAACGCGGTTAATACCGAAATCTACCACTGTATGGTTAATCGTTTCAAGCAGTGCCAAAACAACTGTTCCAAAGAAAAACAAAATTTGCCATCCAAATATTGTATTCAAAATTCGAATTACTTTGCACATCTTATTAAAAGACAATCTTGCGCTTAGCAACTTTGCCACTACTAATTGTTTTTCTGCATTGTTCCTGGATCTTAATTGAAAAGAAATGTTTCTTTTCACATTAGAATCATCGACGCCTGTCCTTTTTAAATGTCCTTGTAGAAGACTTTTTAGCTGATCGTTTATTTTATTAAACCGCAGCTTTACTGAAATACCATAATTATTAATTAACAGTACTAAAATTACAGTAAAGTAATCTCGGATTCGATCTAGTGTGACATCGGTAATTGAAGCCCCAAAAATTATCAAACCCACGTACAGACAGTACATAAAAAAGCAGATGAACAACAAATGTACTAGACACAATTCGATTAAAAGCTTTCTGCGTGTCATGTCTGGCCTCGAGATTTTTAAGTTCATATCGACTTCATGGAATAACCTTATCAATAACTGCCAGTTCTCAAAATTAAAAGCTGTTGAAATTGCAGATGTAAGGTTTAATAATGATGATAGCGCCGAATATAAAACACGCACCGTGAAGATTGAGAATTGATCATTCGTGCTACTAATATATCCTAGAATAAATGTTATGAATAGACAGATTGTCATTATTCCCATAAAACCGGCGTACAACTTGTACAAAGTCACACGTAAACCTTTTTTTGTTTTATATGGTGGTGCTACAGCAAAGCAACTGGCAATTACATGCAAAGG
Source organism: Ctenicera cuprea (assembly GCA_958336395.1). NCBI lineage: Eukaryota > Metazoa > Arthropoda > Insecta > Coleoptera > Elateridae > Ctenicera > Ctenicera cuprea. Next base: position 31,089,398 of record OY284494.1, on the reverse strand, counting down.
TTTAATAAAATTAATGCCTTGGTTTTTATTGAACTCGGTCATTGTAAAAATAATAAGTCAACGCAGCGAAAATTTTAAACCGGTAAGTGCAAATAACACGCCAACACTAACAAAAGTTACGTTGATTCGTTAGTTGATTGCACTATGGTTTAATCAAATTACTACCATTATGTGAAAACCTTTTGTTCGTTACGAAAGTAAATTCACTGTTTAATACAATACAAACATTATTGACCTTGTGATATTCTTTTAAATTCTATTTTAAAGAAAGTAAAATATCCTAAAGTAACAAAATAACGATTTACTTCCATTTTGATAGACATAGATTTGATAACAATATCAATATGTTTACGTTAACTAAATTTCCACCATTCTTCTTCTTCTCTCTCTTATTATAGACCAATGGCCTGTTTAAAACCCGCAGTTAGAGCGGGTTTTGTGAGCCTTTTTTGTACGTATGCAGGGCTAAAGGCTGGCCTTATTCGTCGAAAGGGGAAGAAGTCCACTAGAGGCTTTACAATTGCCGAAGCTAGTTAGTATGACAATCGTGACCAACGGCTTAACCTGCTCTCCGAAGCACGGTAGGTGGTCGGTTCAATATCCAAACCAATACATTTTGATATTTAGAGCCGTAGGTATTTGTTTTTCTAAATTATTAATTGTGAGAGTAGTTGGAAAAAGTTGCATTAATAAAGAGGAAGAATCTTGTAACTTTTACTAATTTTGAAAACGCGGGAGTTGTGGACCACAACTTGTGGTACACTTTGCAATTTTTAGGGGATGGCTGTTATTTGAGGGTGGTTTAGAGATATAAATAATAATCTTGAACAATCTGCTAATTTACACAATTTTTAGTTTTTAGGGATTGAGCTTGGAATTAGAATTACAGATACACCAAATATAGAATTTGACAAAAGTGTGGAATACTGGTTGTAGAGGTGTACAGTACACGCCGCCAAATCTGAGACATTTTTTCGAGAATTTGAAAAATATTCTAAATTTCCATAAAATGTCGAAATTTTCGAAATATTTAAAAAATTTCCATAAATGCAAGGACGGTTCCGTGGCGGTTGCCCCACAGCGTTTTTATTACATTTTCAAATAAGTTACCCAAAAAACACGACCCACAGGTTCCGCTATTACATTATAAAGCGTATTAATCAGACGAAAATATTGTTACGAACCAAAATTAAATATTTAAAATTATTAAATAACACTGGTGTACAATGATTTTATTGTCATTGGTATTAGGTCAATTTGCTATCAGTTTTATTAGATTGGCTCTAGTTTTTGAGATAATTCTCCCTTTTAGAAAGTGTGAAAGAAAAAAACAAGGAAAACCCAAAATTAAAAGTGTAGTAGTAAATCTCAAATTATACAAAATAAAATGAACGGAATATTAAAAAGTATTACATTGTTTGCAAAGAGCATGTTAAGAATTAAAAATGATATCATAAATCACTCCTAATGCTCGGTAAAACGCCGTTTGTATGACTTTCTTTTGTGTTGGTCTTCAGCACAATCACGTAGGAGGCTCCAGCAATAGTCTGCCATCATGTGTCTATCCCATGTGCTACCTATGCTACCTTTCCTCCATAGTCTTTATGTCCTGGTGAAACCGCTCCCATTGTTCCTTACTAAAATCACCCAGGTTTTTCGAAAATCTGTCTAAGTGGCTATGGAGAAAGTGTACTTTAATGCTCATATTGGCACCTAATTTCTTAAAATTAACGAGCATATTTTGCACTAGTTCTTTATAATTCTCTGCTTTACGGTTACCCAAGAAGTTCTTAACAATTGAGACAAAACAGCACCCGGCAGAAGCTTCAACATCAGTCATAAATTCTATGAAATGCGAATCGTTAATGAGTTTGCGAATTTGAGGACCATCAAAAATTCCTGCCTTTAATTTTTCCATACTTAGTTTAGGGAACGATGTACAAATGTATTTAAAGCATTCCCCGTTTTTATCTAAGGCTTTAACAAATTGTTTCATGAGTCCTAGCTTTATATGGAGTGGTGGGAGAATGATATTATCACTGTCAAGCAATGACTCGTTCACGATGTTCGCTGTACCTGTAGTCAAATTTTCTCTTAGTGGCCATGTCTTCTTCGTCCAATGATCCTGCTTTGCTCTACTATCCCATAGACAGATGAAGCAAGGGTACTTCGTGTATCCACTTTGCTGTCCAAGCAAGAAATTCACCATCTTTAAATCAACGCAAAGAGACCACTGGTAGTCTTGATAGCGGATCTTCTGCAAAACCATTTTTATGTTTTCATATTCTTCTTTAAGTTTCGTTGAGTGGCCAATTGGAATGGATGCATAGCGATTTCCGTTATGCAGTAGAACACATTTCAAGTTTCTTTTAGAACTGTCAATAAAAAGCCGCCATTCTTTTGGTTGATATTTAGGCAAACCCATTTCTAAAAGAAGTCTTGAAATGTCATTACAATAAACAAGCTCTTAATTTTCGCTTGAAGTACGGGAGAATTGCCTGCTCTCTTGTTCTGTAAGTTGTTATTGTAACTTCTGGTTTTAGACAGTTTTTTTTCTTTTAATTTGGATGCTAGAAGTTCAGGCGCTTGTTTTGACAGATTTAGATCCCGTACCAAATCAGTCAGCTCGACTTGAGAAAACTGTTCTGGTGTTGATAAGCTCCTATCATATTCACTTTCACTAGAAGACTGTGTGGTGGGCTGTGAGTCCGGCAGTACTTCGACATCTGACAACGGAAGCTCGGACTGTGAGGTAAAAACTGGAATAGGAATTGTTTCGCTGTGTGGTAAAGGTCGCCTGGCTGACTCCAAATTAGGATATTTTCACGTACATTTCTTGTAGCGGTTAAAACCTATCACAATCACAACACAAAAATAAAAATCGTCGTGATGGTTTTTCGGTTCTGTCCACACCATAGGGACACCAAATTTTAAGCTACTTCTCTCTCCTTTTGTCCATTGCCGTAGAGACTCTACACAGGTTTTACAAACGTTATGGGGAACCCAAGGTTTGTCTTGCTTCCCAATTGGGAAACCAAAATAAATAAGCAAGATATGCTTGTTTTACAAAATTAGTAATATTTTGCCTTTGTTGCTCCACAGTATAATCACCACAAACGTAGCAGAATACGTCTGTATGGTTAAGGCAAGCTCTTCGTGACAAACTCATATCTATGCGAACGCTTAAAATATTGTATTAATATGATGCTTGCAGAAATTAAGTAATATATAAAAACACGTCTTTCTTCCACGGCTCGCTCTACACAACTAAGTAAATGAGTGCGGTAACGTACATGCAAACTGTTGTGACATGTCGCGACATGTCGCAACTTGTTACAACGCGTCATAACAAGTGCCTGTTTAGCCCAATATAAAAATTACAACGGTAGGATACTAGGCAGACGTCAAGAAAGTGCATTCTAAATTTGAAGGTTATAAATTATCTAAAAAACGAAAGCCAACTCAGTAAAAAAAAAATTGTTTTTAAATTCAATGCCCCAAAGTACCCTAAAATCACATAAACATCCTCGGCAACGAAAAAATATTTTTTTTTGTTGGGCTGTGATAATTAAACACTTAAAATTAAATATTCAAAGAATTATTAAAAGAATTCCATTAATATTTAGGTCTTGCTGACTTCAATAATGGCGCATATAATTATGTTGGAAGTATTGATGTCAAAACTGCATATCTGGAAGTGTCGACTTTGTCATACAAAATTAAGAAATATGAAATAAGTTTTCTAAGGGTTATTACAAAATATTGAGGTCGTGCTGATACCAATAAAATAAAAAAGCCAATCATAGGTTGGCATGTAATAATTTCATATAATTAAGTGGGTGTACACTGGGACCTTTGAAGGGGTATGACAGTTTTATTTAGTTAGTCTGTGTCTGGGAAGACTGGAGGAAAGGCCGAAGAATTGGCACGTGAAGAATGAACTGCAAGATGGTGTCAGTACGCCTTATATCATATATGAAAGTTAGTTTTAATTTATTAAGTTAGTTTAGATAAGTTAGCATTAGTAATAATGTAGAATAGTTATAGGGATATTTAAATAAATATTTATAAATATATAATCTTGGGTTTCAATACTATACTTCGATCCTGAAGGATGAGATTTAAAATATTCTCATCAGTTACGTTCCAAGCGTAACAAGGACATCGCCGAAGTGGCTGGTCCAGTTGCAATGAAAGTTGATACGCAGAACTGTGTTAATGAAAATCCATAAAACTTCTTTTAAAATTTTCAGCATTATCCTTCAAGAGGATAGTGTTCCCCACTCCTTCTCATTTTGGCTGAGAAGCTAAATTTTCTGATTTGAATTTTAAAAACCGCATTGTTTTACCTCTGTTTTATGGGAGTCTTGGTCTTATACTAAATATACCATTTGGCCTGTTTACTCATATTTGTTGGAGCTTAGGAATAGAATTACAAATAGTTTTGAAGATTCTTAAATAGTATATAAAATTATGTTTTTAAATATAATAAATCCCTAACTGACTCACCATAACCCGACGATTTATAACCACAACACGACGCGACGGCGGCGCCTTGTATCTCGGTTCGGTTTATTAATTGTTTCAGGTGAATATTTATGCTGCTGCTACTATTGTTGCTACAATTTGGTTATTCATGGCTTACTTTATTTCTGGTGGGTCAAAAAATATAAACAGTAAACATCTTCAACTTTGTGTATTTATCGTACATTCCACACATCATTGCCCTACATGATGGCAGCTCGATTAACAATAACACACGTTTTAATAAAACAAAAACATGCTGCATCTACATTGCTAGCTACCATTCAAGAAGAACCATCCGGGGTAGAACGAGTACAAAAGAAAGGACAAAATTTTTTCGTCCGCCTTTGCTATTACAATCAAAACTTTATGCCACTGATTTTAAATAATCAACCGTTAGGGTTTGGAGATCAGTTGCACATTTAGTCAAGATCAAGTTCTATTGTAAGTAGTGGTTTACAAGTACAAGTGTGATATTTAATTAATAGTTTACTAGGCATGGGTTTTGTAGCATTACGTGTAACGCTCCTTCAAATAACTGTAGTCGTGCATATAAATAATCAATAGTAGTAGGCCTCCTGTCTTATAACCACAAAAATCTCCTTTCCAATGAAGGCTGGTTGATTACAGAAAAATGGTAAGTTAGTACTAATATATTAGAAAAAACAAATTATACCTTAGTACAATAATATAGTAACATAAACATAAAGCAGATACAATAATAAATATTGGGGATTAGAAAGTTGTACAACATTTTTTTTCAAAAAGTAATATTTTAGAAACGACAGATTTATTAGGATGAGACTATTGAATGAAACATTATAGAAAAAAGGTATTGATACTCGGCATGTCGTAGTGCCTTCAACTTTTTTTTTCAGATTTCAGTAGCAGCGATTTTGGAAACGAAGTTGAGATGTTTACAAGTAAGCTCAATAGTGGTGAAAGACCCTCAAAGCAATGGATCACCGAAGATTGGGTTATTTTGTAGAGATTGAGATTGATTGAGAGTAAGTTGGTGTACCTCAGCATAGAGATACTGAGGGTAGTAACAGACTGGCACAAAGATGAAGTGCCAGTAAAATTAGTGAATGTCTCGCTGATAGTATTAAAGGTACCTGAGAGGACATTCAGATTAGAAAACCATCTTATCGTATGCTAAATTCTAAAACGAGAAGTCTAAGACAAGCCAAAGAAGCAGTTAATGATATAAAAAAAGGTGTTGTGTTGTTTCCCGAGATGCCAACCAAACGGAAGCCGTTAATAAAATTTTATCGAAAAACTTTAGATAGGTGCTTTTATTATTTATTAGAAATTTCATTAGTATAAACTGGTAATAAAAAAATGAAACCTTTGCAAAATTGAAAATCGAATAAAAGCAAAAGACATTTTTAGACAATAACTACTTAACAGAGTATTCATTCGCACGTGTGCGGCAAGTATTTTACCTAAAGTAGTTTCAGTTCGTCCAGCAAAAAGCGCAAACTAAATAATAATGCCATGATTCCTACCGTTTTTGTAAGTTCTGATATTTTTACATAATTGTATAAAAACTTTAAAATCTATGTACGCTACCAGCCAAAATTGAAGGATCAGGCATAAATACGTTTGAATATTTTCTTCCATCACAGTTACCATTACAAAACTCACCCACAATGATTATATGACCTTTGTCATTATATCAATATATGGTGATCATATTTTCAGCTTAAAGAACTGCAGTGAGACAGTTTTATACACAGCAGTGTAAATGTTTAATACAAATTTGTTTTTTTAAATCGGCTTTTAAAGTTTTAGTAGTGAAATATTGACAGTTGTTAAAAAACAGTTTAAATAGTATTTGGTTTAAGCCATGGCTGCTAACGAGCAAAGACGTTTTTTAAGAAAAGTAGAAGTTTTCGGGGTGGTGGTGTCACTGGAAGAAGGTTATACGCAACGAGATGTTGCTGAAAGACTTGGAATGGCCCAATCGGTAGTTTGTAGGGTTTCGTGGAGCCTAACCTCTAAATGCGGTCCAAAAACTAAACTGTTGTAGCCATCTGTTGTTGGCTCGGTCAACCGGTTCTACACAGATTCAGACACGCAATGTCCTACTGCATCCGGTTCCATCCAAAGCTGCAAAATAAATAACCTCACTCCTTCACTAACCCCGCAGCACCGCCAGCTATTACCAGAGTACTGCAGCTCTAGTAGAAGCCGAAAGACTAACCCCGGTTTCTGTTCGACGTCCCCCTAGACAGACGACCTACCTAGAAAACCGCTATGTCGTGTGCGTACGTTGATCCCATAGAGGGCGGGTGTTTTGTTTGTGCGCATTAACTAACTACTTTGTGATTTATTAACTGTACTTAATAATTTTCATATATAATTTTCGGTTCGCTCCATTTACTTGTTTATGTCTCGCTATCAAACGATATCATATACATATAATACAAACAAATACATTTATTATCTTAAAGGTGTTAAGTGGTATTGCTACTATCACTATTAAATTGCACTTACCATATAGACAGTCACCGCCAACAAAAGAATTACGTCACCGCGGTGGGACGCGAAATTTGTCACTACACGATTAATCGCTTGAAACAGTCCCAAAACAATTGTTCCAAAGAAAAACAATATTTGCCATCCAAATATTGTATTCAAAATTGTAATTACTTTGCACATCTTATTAAAAGACAATCTTGCGCTTAGTAACTGTTCCACTACTAATTGCTTTTCTATATTGTTCCTGGCTCTTAAATGCAAAGAGCTATTTCTTTCCACGTGGAAATGACCGACACCTGTCCTTTTTAAATAGACTTGTACAAGACGTTCCAAATGATCGTTTAATTTACTAAATCGTAGCTTTACTGAAATACCATAATTGTAAATTAGCAGTACAACAATTGTAATGAAGTAATCTCGGATATATTTTAGTACGAAATCGACAGTTAAAAATCCATAAATCGTAAACACTATGTACAAACTATACGAGGAAAAACAGATGAACAAGAAATGCACTGAACATTATTGGATTAAAAACATTCTGCGTGTCATGTCTGGCATCGATATTTTTAAGTGGTTATCGACTTCATGGAATAACCTTGTCAATAATTGAAGTTTTTCGATATTCAATACTGAAGGAATCACTGAAGAAAGTATTAATAATGCTGATAACACACAATAAAAAACATATAATGTGGTGGTGATGAAACGATGATTCGATCTATGAATATTCCATATAAGAAGTGCACTAGTGCAGTGCATGAATAGATTATCATTAGTGCTGTAAAAACGGCGTACAACTTGTATAGAGTCAGACGTAACCCTTTGTTTATTTTATATGGTAGTGCTAAAGCAAAGCATCTGGCAATTGCAAGTAAAGGTTTAATAAAATTTATGCCTTGATTTTTATTGAATTCGGACATTGTAAAGAAAATCAGTTAGACGCAGCAAAAATTTTAAACCGCTAAGTTTAAGTAGCACAATATCACTAACAAAAGTTAGTTTGATTCTTTAGTTGATTTCATTATGGTTTAATAAAATTACTGTTATTATGTAACTAAATTTCAGCCATTAGTTTAAACCAATTCAATATAATCAGACTGGCCCACTGTAATGGGTAAGAATTACAATTACTTCGACGAAAAAAGCATTAGAATTAAAATTGGATTAAGTAACAATCAAACCTTTTTTGGAGACAAAAAATCGATTTTTTTTATTTTAAAGAAAACTTCGGTATTAAAGAATACTAGAAACGGCACAGCAAAGTCGTCAGTAAAAAATTAGGCAGGGGAAAATATATCCCTCTAAGTATTGCTGCTTCTAAAATTTAAGTTGTGAATGTTATTTTACTATCACTCAAAAGCAATCTTGCCTGAAATATTAAGACCCTTGAGCTTCTGATTTAGAATTAATTAACATTAGCCTATAAAATAGTGCTTGTTATGTTTAATTCTTGTATAAATACCAATCGAACTATTTAATAAAAAGAGTTGGAACCAAAACGCCTTTTTACTCAAAGAGTTCCACAATCCAAGTCATAATTCCGGACTATGAAGCCGTAGTCCATAGACCCCATCGAATCTCTAGGGCTGAAATTCAGTAAGAATGTGTGCAGCCAATAAACCACACATTAACGGTAGCAACATTTCCACACTTTTATAATACCAAATTTCATTCCAATCTGAGAACTCGTTCTTGGGTAAATTAACGTTAAAACTAGAATTTTCAAAAATTTATAGAAAGCGTCACAGAGAAATTAACCGACTAAGACACGAACCAAAGTGCAGCTCATCCCCAGCTCTTGTCACGATCTAATTTTTTATGGTTCCTGATTTGAACTTTTCCTTCGTTAAATTTGGTGGTTTCGGTGCTTTCCTTGGTATAGGCTCAGCAGTGCGGTATTTGCCGTCTTAAACCTAGGGAGTTAGTCAATAGTTGGGTTTGTTAGATATACACCATCTCCATATAATGAAATAAATTGTTAAGCTTTCAAATGCATATCTTGTATAAGTAAAATACTAGAGAAACCTATTAATGTAATGTTATAGCCGGTAATCTAACAGGTGTCACGCTCACACCTACCACTTGAAGCTAAGTAAATCCAACAATGCAAGTGTTGGCAAGCGTTCCGTTTACTGTTCTACCGGCAGCTCTTATCATGGCGAGATGAGAGCCTTAGCAATTTGTATTCCTTTTAAAAATAAGTTCTTCGTGTGTGTTCTTTTCACAGCCTCCTGGATTAATACCAATTTCGCGTCGCTATACGGCTTACCGTGTCACGAAATATTTTGATTCACCAAAAACTTCATGTAGCGCATTGTAGCTGGCGCCATCTAGCGGTTTGCGCTGGAAAGAATCTATTAAAAGTTTAATTAATAAATCAGATATCCGTAATTTATATAATCTAGTCAAGTTTGACTGCTGATACATTACTATGTCTCAGAAATATTGCATTTCCTCCTGCAACATTGCAGATAATTTGCTTTCGTGAATTTCCCACTAATACCGAACTCGCAACGAAAGGGAAGAAATCTCTAAAAAGCTATATAAGTAGGTGTTTAATTAAAACACAGTATCTTTTTCACTTTCATAAATATTTATTTTAAGACCATAACAACAGAGTGTGCATTCGCTCGTGTGCGGCAAGTACTTTAGCGAAAGTAGTTTCAGTTGTCCAGCAAAAGGCGCAAACTAAATAATAATGACATTCGTACCGTTTTTGTACGTTTTCAGAAACTTTAACGTGTATATATAATTAAATTACTTGTAGCATGCGAAAACCAGAAACCACAGTTATCCCTTTAAATCTAACATTCCATTTGGAATATAATCCCTTGCACCAGGACCAAATATTTTTGAAAAATAAAACAATTTATTAACTATACTGTACACAAAGAATAGGTTTGGAGTCAATATTGTACATCTGCACATATTAGGTAAGTTTCTTTTAAAAAGCAGTGCCTCATATTTATTTATAGCATAGGGCCACATAAAATGTAAATCCGGCACTGCAAACCACTGTCGGGGACCCAAAGCCCAAAAAACTAAAACAAGGAATAAGGAATCAAGCAGAGTAATTTTGTTCTTACCGAAGTTTTAGGTAGCCTTATATTTCAAACTCATCCTTTACGTTGGAAAAATGATTTTTTACCAACATTTTCATCGAAGTCTTTAATAGACTTTCGATAAGCACTATCTGATAAAATTATTGCTAATTGATACCCACATTGCCAATGTGTCAAAATACACAAAAATTTTCATGCGATTTACAATTAAAAACTGTGTTTGAATTTTAGTTTTTAAATGTTTGCAGTCAATATCACACAATGAACTATCAAAAAATAGAGTGGAAACAAGTGAAAGCATTTTCTTACATGGCATTCACAATTCAAAATTATTTTGCACTGACATCGTACAGCACCACATCATCATAATTACACAAATTGTTTTCACACTACTACGGCGTGTACGTGCGAATTCCGCAAATTAGGCGGCTATTGGCATGCGCTTATCACGGACAGCTGACAGCATAATTCTCGGAAGTTGTGGCTTCGTGACCCTGAAGTTTTTATTACGCAGATACTTCTATCCTCTTTTAGCTTGTGTAATATGAATTTCACCGCAATGAGCTTTCTATTTCACTCTTATTCATTTATAGGCATTTTAAGCCGGAGGCTTTATTCGGTGGTGTATAGCTGAATTGGGGACTGACAGCTAAATGACCCTCGCATATATTCGCTTAATGCGCGCGAAATACTTAAACATTCAAACGTTTTCGGATCCTGCGGCAGCTCTTTAATAAACGTTCTCGCATAGAAATCTTATACAAAAGTTAACTATCAAGTATTTTTAAATATTATAGTGTATAATATGTTAAGTACTTAAACAAATAGTAATTATTTCTTTTTTCTTATTTCATTGGGAGGTCAATGACCATTTGACCCAATAGAGAAACCGCCACTGACACAAAGTATTGTAATGTAACAGGGTAACGATTGTGAAGTGATTCGAACATGGCGGATGGCGCGTGTGCCTCTTGCGAATCGGAACTCGAAAAAGAGGATAATATAAAGTGTAATGGCGCGTGTCAAAGTAACTTTCGTTTAAAGTGTGTAAGTATTACAAAAACACAATTAAAAGTGATAAGAGGATGTAAAGGAATTAAATGGTTTTGTGATGCGTGTTACAACCACGATGAAAGTGAGGTTATGATACCTAATAAACAAATATTGGCAGAAATAGATAAAGTTAAGCAACTAATTATAAGTAGGGAAGCAAAGGAAGTTATTCCAACGTATTCAGAATTAGTAAAAGGATCGAACGTAACCAAGGGCGATGTGCTTATAATAAAATCGAAAATGGGTAACACAAAAGACCCAAACATAGTGGAAAGGGTGGTCAAAGAAACACTAAACCCTGCTGAATTGAAAATTGGAATTAACAGTTTTAAGAGAATTAATGAAGGTAGGGTAGCTATTGTTTGTAATAATAAAAAAGACCTAAATACGCTTCGTGAACAAATAGATCAAAAGTTAGGCAACCATCTTGACACAGTAGTTCCGAAGAAGTACAACCCGAAGATTAAAATAACTGGTATACAGGATGCAATTGAAAAGGATCAACTAATTTCTTGTATAATTAATCAAAATAATTATATTGGTGAAGAAAATACAAAACTAGAGGTTAAAGCAGTCTATAAAGGGAAATATACATATAATGCAATTGTTGAGTTAGATGTAACAAGTTTTAATGAAGTAATGAAAAGAGGAATGCTAAAGATTGAATGGGCTATCTGCAAAGTATTTGAATATGTCAATGTAATGCGCTGCTATAAGTGTTGTGGTTTTTACCATAAAGCAGTCAACTGCAGGAATAATGTTGCTTGTGGATACTGCGGAGATGGAAGACATGAAACTAAAGATTGCAACAATAAGGATAATCATAAGTGCATTAATTGTTTCACAATTAACCAGAAGTATGATTTGAAGTATACCATTAATCATAGAGCTTATGTGTAAATTGTGAAGTATTGAAAACGAAAATGGCGCAACAAAGAAAGAGGGTGGAGTATGAAGACCTTGAATAGCAATCACAAACAAAGGAAAGGGCAGCTGATGTAGTAAGGGACAGAAACTTGTTACTTTTGCTTAATGGTAGGAGTATTATAGCAAATAAAGATGAGATTATACAGTTATTAGCTACCAAAAAGCCTGAATTATTGTGTGTATCCGAAGCAAGAACGACAAATGACGTTGAAGACTGGGAAATAGGCGCTAAAGGTTACGAGCTGGTGAGATGCGATTCTGATAGTAGATATACTGGAGGCGTTATAATTTATGTTAAATCTGGTATAAATTTTAAAATTAGAGAAAAGTATGCAGTGCCAAAAGAATACTGGTTCACAGTTATTGAAGTGTTAATTAATAAAGAAATTGTCATCTTGGGATGTGTGTATCGTTCACCAAGTGGTTCCTGTGTACAGTTTCTTAATTTTTTTGAAAACTACTTAGCTGATTTAATTGACCACTATAAAGGACACTTACTACTTATAGGAGACTTTAATATTGATTGGAGTAGTGACAGTTGTTATTCAAATCGCATAAAACAAATAGTAAATGATGGGGGTTGTAAACAACTAATTAACGATTTCACTCGTGTAACTGATCTAAGTAGCACTTTTGTTGATTTAGTAATAAGTAATAGCAGTAAACATTTCACCTGTTCAGTATTAGATACTCTTATTACCGATCAGGGGTAGCGGGTAGGTACTCCTTTCTTCCCCAGGAAGGATAGACCTGCTTCAGGGACCTAGCAACCCTGCCCACGCGAAGCTCATGATTTCTCCCACCTCCCTCTTGGAAGAATCATGTCCTCTCATTAATCCTACCTATTACCATTATCCTTGCCTATCCTTACCCAACTCGCCAACACGCAATGGCAAGCGTGGCGTTTTAATGCCAACTACCCCTATGCAATGTCAATTTTGAAAACTCAAATACCCCTGGCGGGTAGGGATATTAACCCACAATCCCGCACTGATTCGTCAGTAAAATGCCTCACGGATTCTGGGGGAGGCACAACTTTGACAAAGAGAAAGCCAAAGCAAAACTAAAATGTACATAGCGACGTACAATACACGGTCCATCTCATCCGAAGAAAGATTCGAAGAACTGGAAAATGAACTAAATCACATAAAGTGGGACATACTTGGTATAAGTGAAACCAGAAAGCGGAAAGAAGAATGTGTAAGACTAAAATCGGGACACATCCTATTCCACAAGAACAAGGAAGACTCGAGCGATGGTGGAGTAGGCATAATGATACATAGAAGACTATATACACACATAAAAGAAATAAAAGCAATATCTGACAGAGTGATATATGTCACTATAAAAATAAATAAACTAACATCACTAAAGGTTATCCTGGTATACGCCCCAACAAAAAGCTATGAAGACGAAAGAGTATTGGAGTTCTACGAGGACATATCGAAAGCCCTAGAAGAAAATAAAACACAACAAGTAATTATAATAGGAGACTTCAACAGCAAAATCGGAAAACAAAATGATAACAAAGAACAGTACATAGGAAAACATGGATTGGGTATTAGAAACCAAAGAGGCACAATGATGATCAACTTTCTAGAACAAGAAAAACTCTATAGCGCAAATACATTCTTTGAAAAGAAAGATGACAGAAAATGGACGTGGATTAGTCCAGATGGACAAACCAAAAATCAAATCGACTATGTCTTAACGAAAAGTATGCACATAATACAAGAGGTAAATGTGTTAACGAGATTTACTACAGGAAGTGATCATCGATTAGTGAGAGCCACAGTCAATATAAATCAAAAATTAGAAAGATGCATAAAAATGCGAAAAAGCACACATAAGAAATTAGATACAGAAATGCTAAAACAAAACTCACAAAAATACCGTATAAATATAGAAAACAACTTCAGAGTACATCAAGAAGAAAACCAAAACATAAACGAACTAAATGAAGACTTAACAAATAAAATTAAAAAAGCTGCAGAAGAGTACATACAACCAATAGCGAAATCTACCAAGAACAATAAATTAAGCGACGAAACAAAAAATATGTTAAAAAGGAGAAGAATTTTAATTAGTGAAAACAAGAGGAATACAGCTGAATACGAGGAAACAAATAGAACAGCGAGAAGGATGGCTAAAGAAGACATAAGAAAGTATAAAACCAAACTAGCCCAAAAAATACTGGAAGAAAACAAAGGTATGAAAATCTTTCGGAGACGAACCAATACCAGAAAAGAAGTAGTTAAGCTAACAAACAAAGACGGCGTCCTAATAACGGACAGAAATGAAATCTTAAATGTGGTAAAACAATTTTATGAAGACTTGTACAATTGAAAAGTGGCAAGTGATGTAGAACCCGAAGAACAGAGAAGGAAGATAATAAATGTGAACTCTGAAGACATACCATCTATAAGCAAAGAAGAAATCGGAGCCGCCCTAAAACAAATAAAAAATGGGAAATCTGCAGGAGAGGACGAAATTGCAGGCGAAATGTTAAAAGAAGGTGGTAAAGTCCTAATAGCAAAACTAGAGAAACTATTTAATATATGCCTACACGAAGAAAACATCCCTACAGCCTGGGCAAATTCCAAAGTAGTCCTAATATATAAAAAGGGCAATAAGGACAACCTCGAGAACTATCGGCCGATAAGCCTGCTATCCCAGATCTACAAATTGTTCTCTAGAATTATTATAAATCGACTATCTAAAAAGCTCGACTTCTACCAACCGAAAGAGCAAGCAGGCTTCAGGAAAAATTTCAGTACGACAGAACACTTACAAACAATGAAAACCCTAGTAGAAAAGGTAACTGAGTACAACATACCAGTCTGGATAGCTTTCGTTGACTATAGAAAAGCCTTCGACACAGTGGAAATGTGGGCGATACTGCAAGCACTTAAAAACGCCAGAGTAGATTACAGATATTCAAACTTAATCAAACAAATATACAAACAAGCTACATTACAAGTACAACTTCATGAGTACACCGATAAGATTAAAATTAAAAGGGGAGTGCGACAGGGCGATAATATGTCGCCCAAGCTATTTACACTAGTGCTGGAAGATGCCTTCAAGCGTATCGATTGGAGAAACAGGGGGTTAAACATCGCAGGAGAACCTCTACATCACCTAAGATTTGCCGATGACATTGTGATCATAGCGAAGTCAAAGGAAGAACTGACAAGTATGCTGGAGGATGTCCGTACAGCTTCAGAAAGAGTAGGCTTAGAAATGAACTTCCACAAAACAAAATACATGGCAAATGTAGAAGAAAATGAAAACGATGATGAGGCAATCAAAATTGGCACCCACCAAATAGAAAGAGTCTCCAACTACGTATACCTTGGACAAACAATAACAATTGGAAAAGAAAACCAAGAACTAGAAATTGACAGAAGGATACGACAAGGCTGGGCAGCATATGGAAAATTAAAAGATATATTGACGATGCAAATACCCATATCACTAAAATCGGAACTATATAACCAGTGCATACTGCCGGTGGTGACGTACGGAGCGGAAACCTGGGTCCTCACAAGAGCAATAATCAACAAGCTACAAGTTCATCAAAGAGCTATAGAAAGAAAAATACTAGGAATCACTTTGAAAGACCATAAGACTAACACTTGGATAAGACAAAACACAAAAGTAGAGGACGTCATTAGACGGGCAGCATCATTGAAGTGGGAATGGGCAGTACAAGTGTAAGTGCCATTAAAATATAATCATTTGATATAACTAAATGAACATTGTAGGATGCCATCAAGATTTGTGCAAGATAAAACATTGGATATTCTTGAAAAAATACGAATTAACTATCATGATCTCTCTAGCATCTCCAAAACAACATATTTACAGGTCTAAATTCATCAGCACTTTTTGTATTGCTCACTTTTCTAATAGGAATTATAGTAGATAGTTTAAGTTTTTTAGGTATGACGCCTGTTTCCAATGAAGTGTTTACTATATTAATTAATATATTAGCAAGTTCATTATAATTTTCTTTTAGTAAAATCATGTGCATTTCATCAGGGCTGCTTTTATTAGGCATTCCAAAAATTAGTTTTTGCAGTTCATCAACCGATAATAATTTGAAATTTTCAAGTTTCGTATCGCAACATTTAAAAGGAAAAAGCCTTTGCACAGGTACAATAGTAGTAACTATTCTATTTGTACTATTAACATAAAAATTGTTAAATTCCTCTACTATTTCAGTCCCCACATCAGTCTTTTTGTTTTCGAAAATAATTTCACCAAAATTTGCAGTATCTGACTTAGATATTAATGTTTTTAACGTTTTCTACATACGATTGGTATCATGTTTACAATCATCAATAGTCAGTTCATAATATGCTTTCTTTTCTTTCTTGACTAACTGCACAGTTTTATTTCGTAACAATTTGTATCCTTCCCAATTCTGTCTATTTTTATCATTTAAGAATTTCTTATAACTTGAATCCCTCTCTTTTATTGCCTTTAGTATGTCAACATTAAACCACTTATTGCAGTTTCCCGACCTTATTACTACTTCTTTTTTTGGTATTGCGTAATCTACTATTTGCATAAACCCATTATAAAATTCATCATATTTTCTATCTATATTATCTGCTCTAAAATTAAAATTAAAAGTTAGTGCAGCTAATTGTTGCCTCAATAACTGCCTATCATACTGTTTCGGTCTAACTACTTTTGTATTGCACTTACGAGTTTCCCTCTTACCAAATTCAATCTTAATTATCTTATGATCGGTAATCTTCTTCTTCTTCTTAGTTTAGCCGTTTTCTATCCTCTGGATATAGGCCTCCCTCATGCTTTTCCATTTTTCACGATTTTGTGCGACTTCGTACCAGTTTAAACCTCCTACTTTTTTGACATCGTCGCTCCATCTCATCTGGGGTCTACCTACTTTCCGTCTTTCACCCCATGGTCTCCATCTAATCACTTTCCCGCTCCACTTATCTACTCCTCTGGCCATACTTTGATTAATATTTTGTCGCATTTTTCCAATTTATTTTCTAGACCAGTATAAGCTAAAATGGTGTTGTTTAACCACTTGAATCTTTGTTTCATGCAAAGTACAAAATTAAAAATCGACGAAAGAGTTTATAATTGCTGGAGACACATAAGCCAAGTACAGTCCAAAATAATCAAAAGCATGCTCATTAGATGTGGAAGTTACAATTAACGATAACATTACAAACATTAAGGTGGATATGAGTGCTATTATCAGAAAAATCATGCTCTTTTGGTATTCTTTCTTCACGTCAATGTGAAAATCATTATGCATAGTCAAATCAAATTTGTTAATATCATCAAACGCATTTAATATCTGAAAAAAAGGATATAAAATAATTATATTAAGTTTTAATAGTTACATAAAGACAAACAAAACAAATGTGGCATAGGTGTGGCTGTTTACTAAATATTTTAAAAATAACTGAGGTGTCAATTTTATATGTTTTATATAACTTGCTTGGTTGGTTGCTTTCTAGATCTCTTAGTACAAACAGCGCAACCTGTCGCTCACGTCTACTACTATTTCAAGAAATGTAATAATTTGTAAACGTTGCGGGTCTATAAGGGTATAGTCAATGCTATTACCCAAATAAGCCAAGCAGTGCTCATAATAATCACTCCAAATCCGACTGACATTTCTGGTATTTTGTCAAGATGTTCAAATATCACGAATACTGTTAAGAAATCCAATGAGCTGTAGTAAAGTAGCAAAGTAATTTGCTCGATCTGGATTTGGTACAGTTGCGAAATTTGTCTCACCACGTAAATGACCTTCGCATTTTTTCATCCTTATCTCCAGTTGCGTAATGATGTCGTGTAGGGGTGGTGGTGCATCATTTAAGTTCCTTAAAGCGTTGTTTATTGCTTCAAACTGATATTTCATTAAAGGGGAATTACACTAGTAACGCCCCCTCTATTATGTGCGGCGAGGAAAAGTTGCAAAAGCAACAAACCGGCAAAGTTGCGATCGGAACCTGCTAAGCAGGTATCTGCGATCGCCCCGGCCTCTAAGCACAAAACACAGAAACGCCCGTGTGGCAAGAAATAAGCAAGAAGAGATTTGGCTGCAATTATGGCTAGAATAGACCACTACATGTTTCGTTCTTATTTGAACTCATCAGGTGGACATAATTCTAACCATAATTGAAACCAAAAGCAAACCAGCAGATATATGCCAGAAACTATAACATTAAAGCGGAATTACACTAGTAACGCCCTCTATGATGTGCGGCGAGGAAAAGTTGCAAAGCAACAAACCGGCAAACCGGCAAAGTTGCGATCGGAACCTGCTAAGCAGGTATCTGCGATCGCACCGGCCTCTAAGCACAAAACACAGAAACGCCCGTGTGGCAAGAAATAAGAAAGAATAGATTTGGTTTCAATTATGGCTAGAATAGACCACTACATGTTTCGTTCTTATTTGAACTCATCAGGTGGACATAATTCTAACCATAATTGAAACCAAAAGCAAACAAGCAGATATATGCCAGAAAGTATAACATTAAAGGGGAATTACACTAGTAACGCCCTCTATTATGTGCGGCGAGGAAAAGTTGCAAAGCAACAAACCGGCAAAGTTGCGATCGGAACCTGCTAAGCTAAGCAGATTTATTCATTCATCGGTACGTCTAATTCAGACATCAAACATAAGTTTCAGTTGTTGACCAATCACTTTTCAATGACTTTTTCTATTTGTGTTAATCCATAGTTGCCATGAATTCATTCATAGATATACTGGGGGCATTTGAAATTCACAAACATCCTAAAACTGTACCTGTAATGAATAAACAAAATTTGCCCTGCTAAGCAAGAAGGTCGTACCTACACATTTAGTAATTTTGAGTTATTAACGGTTTCAAAATTACAACGATTTTTCTGTAATTTATTACATTTTTTCCAAATAAATAAGGAAAGTTACAAACGTCATGGACTGTAGAATGGTAGCGTTTCTGCAGATTGACTATTCGACATGCGTAGAATAAAAATCTGAACTCAAATGAGCAAGTCCATATTAACATATATCACCCCTCCCCACCACCGCATTTTTTTGACGAATCAAATTCGTTTTGTTGCGATTTCATCACAGTGTGGCTACCAATGTATTAAACCTACAGTGGGTTTTCTGCGTTAAGTTAACTGGGCTGTAAAGTGCATACAGTACAGACACACATACACGGATACACAGACACACAGAAGCACAGACAAACAGACACATGAACACACAGACGTACAGACACGCAGACGCACATGCGCACAGACGTATAGACGTAGAAACAGACACAGACACACATGCACGTGCTCATACAATCATGCACGCATGAACTCTCGCGCGCACGCAGGCATCTCACGCACACTAACACAAACACAAACACACACACTTAAATTCACTATTATTGCACGATTTGCAGTAAGAAATTAAGTCGTCTGCAGACATAGATAACCAAGATTAAGTCATTCGGTCTACGCGCG
Organism: Ctenicera cuprea; assembly: GCA_958336395.1. Taxonomy (NCBI): domain Eukaryota; kingdom Metazoa; phylum Arthropoda; class Insecta; order Coleoptera; family Elateridae; genus Ctenicera; species Ctenicera cuprea. The sequence continues at coordinate 31,069,848 of OY284494.1, read as the reverse complement.
TCGCGCCACCATACCCACGTTCGTCAAACAGTTAGGATAGAGTATCCGTTATTGTTTTACATCGTGTAACGAGAACCTTGTACCTAATATTTTATTTACAGGATTCGCGCTTTTTTTAGTCAGTTTATTTAGATAGAGTATTGTTATTTTAAGTTAAATAATAAAACGTACAATACCGGTGTTCACTGTACAGACAATAATAAACTTAAGGGTAACATTGAGTAACTGTTTTTAAAATGTAACGAATTAGTGATGGGATATTTCGAACGAAAATAAAATCGAACCATTCAATTATTGAAATTTCTCGACATATGGTACATAATACGATACCACCAGTCGTGGTATTATGATGCGAATACACAAATCCAAACATCAGGGCTATATTTAAAATTTTTTATATTGCTCTGAAAAGCATAAATTATGAAACATGAAAATATAAAAAAATTATTATTGTTCCGAATAATATTGTATTATAAGTTTATAGAAACAAGTGGTGCATATCACAAAAAAACTAAAAAAAAATATTTAAATAATAATTAATGATCATATATTGTTTTTATCGCTGGTTTCATTTAAAAAAATAAAATGCATCTACTATCGTGGTTTACAGAAATATTACTCAAAAAATAGGCCGGAATTAGAGATGAAATGTGACGAAATTAATAAAAATACTAAAAGCTGAAAGTTTATGCTGTTTTGCCGAGCGGCCCGAGAAAAGACGATGAGAACAAAAATTCTTTCATAAGAGCATTCAAGAAGCAAGCAAAGAGTGATTTTACTACTTTTTATCGCATAGAAATATCCGATTGATTTGACAGCAGCACTTAAACTTTTAAATAAGAAACGGCTCTTCTCTGTCGTTATTTGCTTCATCGTCTTTGCCCACATCTTCTGAAGTTGAGTTTTTATCTTCTTCATTGACAGTTTTAGCATCATTCATTAACGCGAGCTTTCAACTAAAGTGCGATTCTTTCGTTCCGCCGCCCCATTTTGTTCTGGCGTGTAGGGCATTACTTTGCGAAAATTGATTGCACATTTATATTGTTAAATTTTTAACCACCGTCGCATTTAATAAGTAACAGACGATAAAAATCTGTTTTCTTAGCAGGTCTAACATTTACCATTACAAACTTTTAGCCATTCTCCAATCTCATCAGATCATTATGTTAATTTACTAGCTCTGTTTATTATTGTTATAAAAAAAAGATAAATGCATTGTCTATGTCTATTTTAGTAGATTATTTGCCTAACAATAAACAGCGTTTATTAGCAAAAAAATTAGGAACGGTAACCAAAATGAGTAACACTTCTCAGTACTACGAGTACTTCCGTGGTGCTGCTGTAAACTCCTGTGCTGTTCTTTTACGTAACTAGTTTGAGGGTTGTGTACAGAATAATTGAATTTATAAATTATTTACAGCGTGTTTTTTATTCATATTCACTGCAACTATCTTCAGTGTTTACAAAGTGTAGTATTACAATTACAGTCAATCAAATTCTAGTAAGCAATTTTAATAATAGAAGTTTCTAAATTAAAACTTCATGCGTTTAACAATTACATATTAAATTGAATCAATATAATAACGTATGAAGCCACAGATGCAAAGATAGCAAGAAATAAAGAGTAGTCCACTGTAAAAAAACCTGCAGCTGAGAATGTTGGACAACCATTAGTAGCCAAATCTTTCAGTAAAAGTATCTCATTTCGGAAAGCTTTCTCCTTAGGACTTAACGCAATTATCGGCAATTTAAGGACTATGTTAAAACATAAATGTGCTGTTTTTTGTGCTTCTTTGACTGCATTGCTACACGAAACCGCCACGGTGGCTTCCATAAACTGAAACATAATGAATACATTTAACTTACAGTACACTATTACTAGTACTACTTTCACTGTTATTGCTTCTACTAAGCTACTACTTACTAGATCCCAGATAGACCAAGCAGCTTTTAAAATAATCACTCCACATCCGAATGTCACTTCTTGCGTTCTATTACGGTGTGTCAGGTATGCTGTTAATACATCCAATGAGTTAAGTAAGCCCACAATCGTGCTTAAAGTCAGGAACAATATTTGCCAACCAAAAATTTTATTAAACAACGCAATTTGCTCAATCTGAATTTTGTACTTCTGTGAAACTTGTCTCACCATGTAATGAACTTCGCAGTGTTTCATCTTTATCTCAAGTTGTGTAATGGTGTTAGTTATATGTGGTGGTACGTTATTTAAATTTTTTAAATCGCTGTTTATAACTTCAAATCGATATTTCATTGATAATGCAAAATAGTAAATTGTCATCACTGCCACGTACAAGTGGTAAATTTGAAATCCTCGAAATGCATAGTGAAGATAATGTATGCTGTATGTGTAAGTATTGTAGACAATAATCGCAAATAGGACTAAGTGACCAGCTGCTCAATATAAAAGGTCTTGTATGTTTTTATTTTCACAGATTTAGACCTTCGAAGGTAATTGTTGGTTTTATCAAATATAGCAGAAAACGCTTTAAAATCATGGAAATTCCAAAGTGATGGTACCAAAATCGCAGAAAGGTTTAATGCAGTTACGCTGAAAAGTACCCCTATATCAGTTACTATCAATATAGTTGATGGAACGTCGGCCCGGGCATCAATTTTATCTACCACCATAAGTCCATTTCCCATAAACATAATCAAAAAAAATAATATAGTGTAGTACTTATAAAAAGTTTCAAGCTTGCTTTGATCAGATTTGAGATGGCTGCATGGAGGACAAATAGCCAAAATGGTTCCCAAACGGCGCAATAAACTTAATATTCTTCAGAAGTGCCATTTTGCTAAACGCTCGAACTGTAATTTTTAGGATACAATAATCACTAATATTAACACACTTTCAATAGCAACAAACCACTGGTATCGAATTTTAATTTACATTTTATTGTTTATATTAGTTTACTTTAATTAATTAACATAACATTAAATGAAGCAAATAGACAGAAGAAACTGATGTCACTTGTACTTTAAATAAATGCAACAAAACCGTTGAGTAAAAGTCTAAAATATAATCTATTTTTATTATTACTCCAAAACATGAAACCTTTCCAAAAACAGTAATTCTATTGTTTTGGTAGATACGTGGTACGTAATAACATTCGAGGTAGGTAAATACGAGCCGAGGCGAAGCCGAGGCTTGTAGCCTGCCGAGAATGTTGATAGTCGATACATTCTGTCGTGTTACTTATTAAATTTTTCACGCTACAGGTAGAAATTTAATCATATTTTTAAAAGTTCGTTTTGACTGCTGTCATCGGAATTATTTTTTAAAAGCCCCATTATTCTAAGTTGCCTGTGCTTGTTACCATATCAACGAACAGTTAAAATCAACATTTTAGTATTCTGTTTGAAATAAAATATTGAAATCTGTGCCTTGTTGCTTTAATTATTATAGTAGGAATGTAAATAACACTATTAAGTTCCGTAGTCAAGGGCAAAAAGTAAACGAATGTTATTGGCCATTTTCATCTTTTGTAGCTATGGATGTATCGTCTATTTACCTTGCCTGTAGCGTGAAAAAAAAGTATGTTTCATTTTTGACACAAGAAAGAAAAGGGTTAGTGTTACCGACTTCAACTATGCACATTTAATACAATTAATCTGAAGGGATCGCATATAAGAAAATTAATATATCCCTAATGAAATCGGTACACACAGAAGTGAAATAATTATATTTCTTAAATTTTCATACCATTGGGTGGATCAAAAATTTAAGTAATTATGTTTCTTAGGTCTGCAGCGAAGGTTGAAGCTTCAAAGCTTCTACTTGTTGTGTCTTTATTTGAACATAATTGGAAAGTTTATTATTTAATATAATATGCGTAGCCCAAAAGAAATTTATAAATATAATTCTGATAGTAGTTGATAACTACCTAGAGTATTCGAAACCATCGATTTAAAATGCATTAGATATTTATCCACAAAACATGATGTTTCTTATAATAACTCATAATTTTCTAGTATTAAATATGGAACGGCGATAAATAACTAATACTTGTTTATGCATAAAGCAACTAGCGTGTAACATTTTTTTTTCACTACTAGTAATATGCCGTAGCATTTTGACACATAATAGAATGCTGTGAAATTCAATTTCTCTACCTTTGCTCACTGACAGGTAACTAATTTTTATTAACCACTGGTAAATACTGAACAAATTTATATTTTATTGATAATCCTGTGACAGTTTTAAAGAGAACGTTCTTATAGCACGATTTAATATAATGGAGAGATTCTATTTAATGATATTTTATGCATAAAATAGTTGTTTAAGTAAATTAATTTAATTTTAAAAACTTTGGTGTATTTGAATATACGTTTTTCGCGCCGTAATAAATGACAGCTCTGTCAATATCAATTTCGCCTATAATACAACCACACAAAGTAAAAAAGAGAAAATTGTTAATAATTTCAGTATTTTGGAGAAACCAGTTCTTAAAAACAATGTTTCTGAATACCAATGATGATTTACCAATTTTCAAACAACTATCATGCCAACAAAACAAAAAAACTGTCATTTGTTTTATAATTTGAAATAAACAGGGATTTAAGTTAAAATAGTCATTTTTCGACAATTATAAGAGTTTATATCACTAGTAGTGAAAAAAAAGTATATACGCCTCGGTAGAAAAGTCTGATAGCCCTCGGGCCTTACATCCCTCGGCGCTACGCGCCTCGGGATCTAACCTTAGCCCTCACGCTATAATAGTAGACTTTTCTACCTTGGTATATAATATACTATTGTATGACGTTCGAAGGAATTTATAACGATAACGGAGAACTCCTGGTTGACTTTTGCGAACAAAACAGTCTCAGAATTAATAACACCTTTTTCGACCACAAAATGCATCAGAAATACACTTTTAAAAATATACAAGGAAGGAAATCAGTAATTGACTATGTCATAACAAGTAAACATATCACTCCAACTCAAATCGCGGATGTAAGAGTCCTTGGCACACCAGAAATAGGAAGCAACCATAAATTAGTACTCTGCAAACTAAGACTTAATTTCGAAATTAAAACAGCGGACAAAGTTACCACCATCAAAAAGTTCAACGTCGAATCATTAAACCATGACGCTACCAAAGGCTTATACTGTAGAAGACTCGAACTAAAATTAAAAGAAAACCCCGTAATGAAGAACGACGACGCTGATACGGCTTGGAACAAAACAAAAACTAACATATTAAAAGCAGCAGGAGAAGCAATCGGAGAAAAAACATTAAAAATACCACCAAAGAAAAGAAACAAGTCACCATGGTTTAATGCCGAAACAAAAGAAAGTATGAAAAAGAAGCATAATGCCTATAAAATATATAAACGTACCAGAAGCGAAGAAGATAGAGAAATATACATACAACAAAGAAATGAAGCAAATACAAAAATAAGACAATTAAAAGAAGGTTACTGGGAGAACTTCACAAAAGAAATGGAAGGAGACATGTACGGAGCATAAAAACGCGTATGGAAAATGTTAAGGAACAGAAAACAAGATGTTAATGACACAGTACAGATAAACCGAATAAGGAAAGATCAGTGGGAAGACTACTTTAAAGAACTCTACAAAAATGACGCAAACGCACAAAATCCTCAGATTATTGAGGAAGGGGAAGCTCACGACGCAGTCCAAATAAGGGATGCAGACGTAAGAAACGCAATCAAAAAGTTAAAAAATAAAAAAGCAGCTGATAACATACTGAACGAATTTCTTAAATACGGCGGCGAGGCGCTCATAAAGCAAATAACACAATTGTTTAATATTATTTTCACACAATCAAGAATCCCGTCCGACAGGAAGACAAGCATCACCGTTCTAGTATTTGAAAAAGGCGAAAAGAAGGACCCCAATAACTACAGGGGAATCACTCTCCTCAGCACTACACAAAAACTATTCATCAGGTTAATACTAGAGAAGTTGGAAACTCACATACAAATATCCGAAGAACAACAGGGCTTCAGACGAAACCGTTCAACGGTAGATGCAATATTCGTGATAAGGCAAATAGCCGAAAAAGCAATCGAATTTACGAGGCCTGCCTTTATGCGTTTTGTAGACTTGACAAAAGCCTTCGATCGAACACAGCTATCAGATGTATTAGAAATACTAAAAGAAAAGCAAACGCCACAGAACATAATCAATATAATAAAAGATCTCAATACAGACACTAAAACCAAAATAAAAGTAGACCACGAATACACAAATGAAATAAAAACTACAAAAGCCCTATATTATTTAACTTGGTAATGGACAAGATCACTGAAAACATTCGCCCTCTTCAAGGATATAAGATGGGCAACAAGAAAATTAATTTCGTGTGTTACGCAGACGATATTGTGCTTATAGCTGAGAACGAAAACGACCTACAACGGCTACTGCATACATTTACAACTACAGCAAAAAAATACAACATAGTCGTGTCAGTAAACAAAACTAAGTCACTAACAATCTCAAAAACTCCATTACGCTGCAAGCTGGAAATCGATACGAAAATGATCGAACAGGTTATGAACTTTAATTATCTGGGCACAATAATATCAAGTAACAAAAACCTAAATGATGAAGTCAAGCAACAGGTGTTGAAAGGAGCAAGAGTAGCTGGAAACCTTAAAGACATAGTCTGGAAAAACAAGCACATGTCAACAGAAAGTAAAACCAAAGTGTACAAGACGATTGTAAGACCTATATTGACTTACGGAGCAGAGACGCGTGCAGATACAAATAAAACGAAACAATTAATGCGAACGACTGAAATGAATATATTAAGAACGATAGTCGGAAAAACAAGAGCAGACAGAGTCAGAAACAATGATGTAAGAGAGGAATGTAATATAATCGACATAGGCAAATTCACCAAAGGAAGGAGAAAGGGCTGGAACGAACACATTGAAAGAGCTGATAATAACAGACTAATAAAAATAGCAAGGGATCAAAAACCAGTAGGAAGGAGACAGCCAGGTCGGCCACCGAAGAGATGGGCGGAAAGTTGGAGAACTACGTCAGAAGAATCTCCCTAATCGTGTGACGAAAAACATTCAAAGCCTACATAAAAGATTAAGAAGAAGAAGAAGATGACGTACCTGATACTTGTACCGCTACATTAAATTTTTGAATATTTAATTTTGATTTGTAACAATAATGAGTCCGAGTGGTCTAGTGGTAAAGGACCAGACTCACAATGCGTGAGTTCTTGGTTCGAATTCCGGAAGCAGAAAAATTTTTTCTGTAATTCTGTGGATCGGTATCGAGATCGGAAACCATTCGACGCTGATTTACAATTAACGGCGCTTGCCTTGATTACTGCCTGAACAAGACAGGTAACAATGCTCTACACAACATAACCATTCAAATAAACACATGTGTGAATGACATTGAACGAATGTGCATGAAGAGTGGCATAAGCTTCAGGAGCGTAGTGGTTTAAAAGTCATGTAGTCCCACTACCTCCTATTACACAAGCGAAGAGCCTGAAAGACTACGACACCCAACGCCCTAAGGGCAAAAAGGATGACTAAAAAAGAAAAAGAAGAAGATTTGAACAATATCCATCATGGACTCGTAATGAAATGGAATGTTAATAGAATAAAACACCTAGTCGAACTCCACAAATTAAAAAAATTAAAAATTAAAGCGATACGAGTATGAGCTCGTGCGTTTTATTTGGAGCGAGCGGTAAACCATAAATTTGTTTGTATTGTACATAAAACAATTATTAACTTCAACAGGTTTTGTATTTTAGCTTACGTATTTCAATGTGTTTACACGTCATTATCAAAAGCAAGATTAAGAGTAAACAGTTGGTGTCGCTATAGGAACAATAAATCTTCATAACTTGATCTTGGTTTTCTATATCTGCGTCCAGATGACTTGATTTTTCGTTCCAAAACGTCTAATAACGGTGAATTTAAGAGATCAATTTGTTCATTCATTAAAGGTACAAATTTTAAATGTTTATTAATTTCAAATGCTTCTAGTATATATCCAACTTACGTTTGTCATCACAAAAGTGTAAACATTTTAAAGACAAAATACAAAATCTCTGTTGAAGTTAATAATTGTTTTATTTACAATAAATTAAAATAAACTGCAATGAAGTAATGCTCGAACTTATAAATAAAACCATAAATTACCACAATGGAGCAATATTAAACTAAGTATTCTCAAAAAGTAACATACAGTTTATTTGTCAACGTATTACATTAATTACAATTCCTTACAGTGATAAGTTGTTTATAAATGCAATGCTTCTAGACATTTTGTATAATTAAATCAATATTAACGTATTGTGTTTTTAGGCAGCCTGTAACGACTGTAATGTAGGGCACACCTTTGTCCATCATCGTGCTGTTGTTATTTTCTAGTCAAGTGTTAAAGGTAAACATAATTCATTATGACAGTTATCAAAAAATGCTGATGAGAGGTAACACATGACTTTTTCTTAAACAACATAAAATGCGAATTTTTGGAAACACTTGTTATAATTATAACACACCATCACGCTCAAGTTAACGAACACTTTTTCTTAGTAAATGCCAGTTTAGTACCAAAATATTTGCATTATTAGACAAAAAATATACAACAAAGAATAGTGCGTAACTGAAAACCTGCGATGTTATGTTTTACCAAAAAATAATATAATAACAATACAACACAAAACACTTATTTGTTTATTTGTATTAATACAATAATGTAAGAAGTTACAGTACCAAGAAGACCAAACAGCATGGTGTAGTCAACATTAAAGAATCCTGCTGCAGAAAAGTAAGGGCACTGATGAGTAGCTTGTTGTGCAAGTAAAATCAACTCGTCTCGTAAAATGCGATCTTTGATGTTGTTGCTTGCTGCGGGAACATCCAAAAGTAAGTTGTAGCACACCGTTGCTGTACGTTGTGCTTCCTTCGTGGTCATGTCACAAGTTACTGCCACAACTACTCCCATTACCTGAAAAAAATAAGTGAATGTTAGTACGAACAAAACCTATTAAACGATAATGTTCCCGTTATCATACTAAATCATGTAAAATCACTTATATAAAGAATTATGTTAATTGAATTTTATAATTACTATGAAACTTTATTGTTATGCTTTATGTATGTGTATACTTTAATTGAATTCAAAGCTGAAGTTGTAGCATTAAAAATAATAATTATTCATTTTAAATACAATATTAACAACCTGATTGTCTTTCAACAGTAATTACAAAAATGAAAAAACAGACATCAAAGCAGGCGCGGACTGGCTTTGTTTTCAGGAGCGCAGCTTTAGTAGAGGGGCCGCGGACTGGGTTTATTTATAAAAGGTCAAGAATCACGTGACCACGCAACATAGGCAACCCATTGTACAGAAGTGACTACCTTGCTTCAGGAAACTAAATCTGACAGTTGTAGCAATTACCATTGGCGTAGCACGTACAAAATAGGGCACAGAAAACATATTTTTATAAAAACAATGAATTTGGCAGGTCACAAATTAAAAAAAAAACTCTGTAAAAACATTTAATAAACCAAAAGATTTATTTAAGAATATTATTGTAGAAAAACATATTTGATTTATAAATTACAATAGCTGCTCAAAATGAGTGGACGAACGCCAATGAAACACAATGACATTGGAAAAGGAAATCAGCACGGCAGGCAACATTGGAAAATAAAATTCACTACATTTAAATTAGTCAATGGTCACGTGGTTCTTAACCTTTTATGCTCGCTCTGTACAAGCGAAACTATTATAGTAGTTTGTACCTACTTACCGCTTAAAATAATTATTTTACAATTCTATACAACGTATACTAACTTTTAGTTTGGAATGTTCTATCACAGTTCATTTGAGAGCAGGCCAATGTTAATACATATTAATAAGCAATATACAAAGCAATCAAATAAAAATTTAGTAGCAGTCGCCTAGGAAACAAGCTCGGCAGGTCGATGATTAGCTGGCAAATCATGGAGCTTTTATCATGGTTGGGAGGTTTATTATTTTAAGGTAATTGGTCATATTTAACATTTTTGAACCATTAGCAAGGGAGCATTCTAAATTATTTTTAATAGTTATTATTTTTCGTTAACAAACGTGCACGGTAAATGATTTTTCTTCTTTTTTTGTCTTATCTTATTCTATGCTTATAATTTATTTTAATTTTTATCTTTGTTTTATTTTAAAAAGAGGTAACTTGAAATACGTTTTTATTCAATTTAAATTTACAACACTAAACAAGCAAAATGATATAAGTAACAAAACAATTAAAAGTTACAATAAATGTTGTTAATTTGTTTCTAGGTATACGAGGGGGTATTGATATTTTGTTAGCCTGGAAAGTTTCTAGTAAAGAAAAGTGAATATGGTTGCTATGGTTACAACTATGATGTTTTATAAATAAGTTATCAAAGTTTGACATCCATAAGTTGAACGGTGATCAAACCGTGAATTTTTGAAAACAGCATGTCTGAGAAAAAGATAGAATTTGAAAAAATCGAGTTTCGGTCAGTTGTTAAGTATTTATTTTTGAAAGTGTTATCGGGCAAAGAAATTTTTGCTGATATGATAGAAACCTTAGGTGATCAGTGTCCTTCATACGCCACTATTAAAAACTAGGTTGCGGTATATAAAAGAGGAAGATCAAATGTGAAAAATGAGCACCGCCCTGGAAGACCAATTTCTGTGAGAAAGTTAATTCTGATAGATTATTTGGAAATTATTAAATAGAAGCTCTTTTCTCCATTCATCTAAAAATGTTCATAGTTTTACATGAAAAACATTTTTGAGAAAATGTGATAAAGGTTTATTTCGAAGTAGGCTAGCCCAGCAATGCAACGCAAAAAATAACAGCAATAAAAAAATTTGTTTGGTTAAATTTAAAAAAAACTGCTTTACTTCATAATATACCGTCTGTCTATAAAGTAACCCCCCTCCCCAAACTAACTTTTGAACGACTTGATATTTTACCACAACATTTGGTGTGCTTTCATGAGAAATTAAATACTATTTTTTAGCCAATAGTTAAATTTTGTATCATTCAAAATGGCGGCTGGGCGCCATTTTGAATTTTATTTTTAAATAGAAAGGAGGGTCGAGTGACTCCTCATTTGAAAGGTCTTTTAGTTCTGCCCCTGATCCTGAAGTTTCAAAGAAAAATATTGAGCCATAACAAAATGGCGGATTTTAAACAAATGGACTCGCTCAATTCAAAAGTGTTTTGATTTTTTTATCCAGTAGTCCACTTTTTCATTTGCAGGACAAAATTTTACCAGAAATATCTCAGGTAGCTGGAAATAATATTGAGAACGATATGTTCCAACAAGACAGTGCGCCGCCTCAGTATTATAGGCCTGTTTCTGACTTTCTCAACGGACATTTTCTTGGAAGATGGATTGGTAGGCGGGGGCCTGTAGAATAGCCGGCTCGCTCTCCAGATTTAACCCCCTTAGATTTTTTTCTTTGGGGATATCTGAAATTGAAAGTGTACAGAACCCGTCCAGAAACAATTGAAGAACTAGAGCAACGCATTACAGAAGTTTGCAGGAATATCACTCCAAAAACTTATGAAAATGTAAGGCAGGAATTTCATAATCGACTTTTTATGTGAAAAGAAGTGAATGGTGAACACTTTGAACACTTAATTTAATTTTTTTTGCTTTAATACTTATTTTTTTTTAAATAGACTTCCTTATCTTCGAACATTGTCATTTTGTTATGGCTTAATATTTTTCTTTAAAACTTAGGATCAGGGGCATAACTAATAGACCTTTCAAATGAGGTGTTAGTCGACCCCATTTAAAATGGCGCCCAGCCGCCATTTTGAATGGTGCAAAATTTAATTTTTGGCTAAAAAATAGTATTTAATTTACCATTACAGCACACCAAATTTTGTAGTAAAATAGCAAGTAGTTCAAAAGCTAGTTGGAGGGGGGTTTACTTTATAGACACAGTGTATATTCCTTCCGAGAATGTTATATGCTTACATTACGCGTTGCTTATTATATATTATATATTTTCCCAATACCGGCTTAAAAGAATAAAAAAATATTTGTAACATTTGACAATACTAAGTTAGCTATGCCTGTTGCTGTAAATCTAAACTACCATTATTTTCCTAGGAATGTTATTGACGCTATTAAGTTCCGTCTTCAAGTGTAATTGAATAAACGAACGTTATGAGACACTTACGTGTTTTGTAGCTACAAAAGTAAGGCGTACATACGTAGCCGGTAGTGAGAAAAATAATTATTAGTGATTATCTTTCATAATATTATAAAGCTAGTTTATTCTTATTGTTTAATTACGCTTAGAGCCGGGGTTAACCATTTGGGAGCCAAAAGCGCCACAGCGCCCATCGCCCCTGGCTAGTTCGCACCTGCATCAAAGATTAAACTCAAATTCTGGCACACGAAGCAGGTTCATCGGGCATCGGTTTCGTAACCGGGTAAATAGTCTATTTGAACCCTTATTTGTATTCAATTATCAAATAAATACCCATCGGGTCACGTAAAAAAATGTTATCCTACCATTTAGGGTGACTGCAAGCAAAAACATTTTCATAATATACAACTATTTCATGTTTTGCATGCCAAACTGCATTGTTCCACCTAAATTGGTATTCACTGTATAATTTATAATTATAACAAAGCACGAAACAATTCTCATGCTTTAACCACAAATGCCATCAGAACTATGAGGACCGTGGAAACAAATTAACTTGAATCTTAGTTTGAACGAAATCTTCACAATATTATAATAAATTTTTATTTTTTGTTTAGTCTCGTTAAATACGCACTTCTCAATAAAATCATTCAGAAATTTTTTGCTAAAGCATTACTCGTATCTTTTGCTTCAAAAATAAGAAACCAAGCAAGAGTCACCCGTTTACTTTAACAAAAATTTAGTGTAATAATAACTTCATAAATGGTAAAGGGCTAACCGAATCATTTTTAACTAAAACAAATTTTCATTTCGCCCAATACATTAATAATCCCATCTTTAACTCACCGCTAGTGTGATGCACCACATAAAAACAAGAGTAATAAAATCAATTTTCAACTCTGTATCTTCCATAAATGCTCCATTTTCAACAAATGTTACAACAAGAGCCAAATTGACAATCTCCAAAACGCCCATAAGAATAATCGCACAGAGGAAAAAAATTTGCCATCCGAAAAGGTTATTAAAAAGTACAACGAGAGAGCACAGTTCTGTGTAAAGTTGTCGTACATCTTTAACCTTTTCCCAAATATCCCGTTTTTGTGCACTGACATTAATATCAACTTTAACCTCAGACATAGCAGATAAAGGCTTTGCTGGTTCAGTTTTTAAACCGCATGCTGTTAAGAAATCATTGACTTTTTTAAAACGAATTTTCAGGTGCACAGCATAGCTGTAAATTACCAAGACCATAATCATGTTAGCATATTCACATACATCTTTCAAAACGTATTTGGAAAAAATATGCAAGCCCACTGTTTTCGTCCAAATAACAGAATCATACACGATGAGGAGGAGCATAAAAAGATGGCATAGAATTATTTCGAAATAAAAATGGCGACTGAGCGAGAGGTTTTTCTCTTCCAAACATTTATCTATTTTGCACAAAACTTCGAGCGCCGTTTTAAATTTTTGCACGTTACAAATCGATGATCTGACAATTGCAACCACCACACATACAGCTACCGCAGTATAAGATAAAGCATCCATTATGGCAACCGTATAATTTTGTCTGGGATAGGTTTCCACAATTTTTCCGTGTAATGACGCAAAGTAAGCACTGATTAAAGCTATTACTAGAACGGTTGCATAAAATCTATGCACTTTTAATTTAAAACCATCAGCGTAAGGCGGCGGCACTAAAGCCAACCACTTTGCTAAACGATATATCGGTGTTAAAATTTTAACATGATTGTCTGACATATTTAACGGCCCGTATTTTTAGCAGCTAAAGAAAGAAAAAAGTGGGACTAGTTCTTTATATAATTTAATGGTTTAATTATGTTGATGGCGTGCGTGTTCTCATTACATTGTGTCTATTACGTACTAACTATTATTCTGTTTTCAGCTAATAGTAATTAAATTCCATTCCAAATGAAATTATTCAGATAATAAAACTGATATGTCTGTTGACAAAGTGAAAGTATACACACTCGACATTCATAAATTCAGAAAAATAAAATATTTTAGCTATAATTATCCTAGAACAAAATATGAAATGAAAAGGGAGTTTTTACCTTAATTACCTTCGTTCCTAAAATAATATAGCTATAGATTATTCACGTCATTTTATAAATAATGAAACAAAATTAAAACACAACTCCTAATATCACAATCAATAAAAAATACTGTTTTTAAATAATTGAAAACAATTTTTGACAATTATATTTTTCACGCTACTGGCAGTGTAAGTAGGCCTTACATCCATAGCTACAGGGATCGTAAGTGGCTGATAACATTCGTGTACTAGTTACCCTTGACGACGGAACTTAATAGTGTCACTTACATTCCTAGGAAAATAATGTTGATTTTAACTGTTCGTTGATATGGTAACAAACACAGACAACTTAGAATAATGGAGCTTTTAAAAAATAATTCCGATGACAGCTGTCAAAACGAACTTTTAAAAATATGATTAAATTTCTACCTGTAGGCCTACTTACATTGCCGGTAGCGTGAAAAATTTAATAAGTAACACGGAATGTATCGACTAATAACATCCTCGGCAGGCGACAAGCTTCGGCTCCGCCTCAGCTCGTATTCGCCTACCTCGGATGTTATTATGTCCTTACATTCCTTGATACTTAAATAACTATTAATTAATGACATTCGACGACATTAATACTTTTTTCCTAGTTTAAAATGGGCTTCAGTTTCAATAATTTGTATAATTATTTTTTTTTCTTCTTATGATGGTGCGGAAACCTATAGCGCCTAATTGGCTCAGTTCATGCACCCCTTGTTTAACATTTATCTTCATACAGTACAGTATTCAGGCCAAAAACTATTATCATGCTGGTGGAGATATACCGTAGTTCTCCTGGCTCCGAAAGTAGGATGTCGTGCCTCAGGATCATTAGTCTGGGAAAATAGGTAAGAAGATATAAGGAAGGTTCTACTTCTTCTCATCAAAACCTACACAGGCGACCTTGACTACTCCCATGGTGTTAGAGTGTTTGCGGAAAAAACCTTGACCAGTCAGAAAACCAACCACGATCCTGATGTGGTTTCTACTTAAGCGTAGGAGTTGTGTGGAACGCCTCGATAATGGAGTTTTGGAATAAGAAGCTTCTACTGGCGCAATGTTCATATGATTTTAAACTGGCAACGACTCCAGTTCTGAATTTTCTGCCATGTGGTAGCCATGAGGAGTTTAAAGGTCTGTTTTGGGACGAGGAAGGGTTTTTAAAAGCCCTTGGCTCTCCTGGCTAAGAAATCAAAGTCCTTGAATTCAAAATTGACTTAAATATGTAAACAAAGTCTGCTGAGGGCCTCATGACAGTCATTGATCAGCATTGATTTGGCCATGACAGAGATATGTTTGTTGGATATTCTTCTGAACACTGGTTGACATTGCCCTAGATTTAACTCTATAAATCTCTCTACCAAAACCGCCTACCGTTTACGATCCGTCTGTGAAGTAGACTAAATGCGCGGACCTAAGAAAGCCCTCTATTTGGGTGAAGTCTTTCCTGCTGGAGATGACGATATTGAATGGTTTGGTGAGGGAGAATAAAAATGGCATGCAGTTGCTTTTCGCTCCGGGGAGCGCATGTCTCCGTATCGTTTTCGGTTTCCACTAACCATTATATCTTATCCTGTAAGCTTCCTTTTCAAACCTTTACCTCAATCAAAATATGAACCTACGGTAGGCCCAGAAGTGCCTTCAGAGCCGCAGTAGGTGTTATGCGCGTCGTTCCTGCCAGCCAGTCTTTGACGCTGAGCTAAGTGTAGTTTGATGCATGATTGTTGGACTTCAGGCCAGATCGGTTCAAAGGTTCAAACCAAAAGAGTATAGTAGTTCTTTGTATTTGTCTGCCGACATGTTTTTTTCAGGATAGCTTAGCGTCCAGGACGACGTCTAGATAGTTAGGTACTTCCTCTGGCGAAGATGACCAACATGGCATTTGTGGGGTTAATTATAAGGTTTTGTACAATCCCCAGGGCTTTTTGTAAAATCCCCATGGCTCTTTGAAAAAGAACTTTATCAAAAATTTAAATTACAAGGTAGTCTGCATAGCCTAGCGGTTATAAACCGGCAAGTTCAAGTTTCAAAAATAGGCCGTCAAAAGCAAAACGCCACAGTGGAGGTGTTCCTAAGGACATCCTCCTCTGACTGACGCCATAACGGCAGTTTTATCGAGCGTGGTTATTACTTCTTGCCCCGATAGGATGTCGCTGACCCACCTAATGATGATGTTGTCTCAACAGCTGCACAAGTAGAGTACAAGGAGGTGTTATCAAAAGCTTTTCCGATATCAAGAAACGTCCCAACGGTACGCTCCTTGCTGTGCAGCGTCTTCTTGATTTTACGTAGTGCTTTACCAGCGGGGTCAGATGTCAAATCCAACGTGATGTCAATAACTTCTTGCTATTTTTTCATGTTACAAAGGTTGGCGAATTTTCTCGATTAAGATTTCTTAAATCGGTGGAATATAGATAGTGTAGTAGACTTCTGCCCCTTGGAATTGACAACCGAACTGCCCCAACAAGTATGGTGCGTGTTAGCGTCTCATCTAACATTCAAAGACAAACCATTAATATTGCAGTACCAAATCAGTTCTTTCAGCGCATCTAAAAGCAAAAGGCGTTGTAGAGTCATACGGAAGATAGACAGAACTGAAAAATTTTTTTTCTTGTGCCTTTTCCGCTTAAGACTAACCTTGATGGCTACCAGATCTCTGAAACCGAAATCTAGCTTCAATTTAGCATTAATGCCTTCAGAGACGTAGATGAAATCTTAGGAATAGCCCCGGGGAAGCAGTAGTATAGTACCCGGCTGTTTTCGTTTAAGCGTTACATAGAGCTATGGGAAACCCATGACTGTTAATCAATACGTCTGCCCCAATGTAACCTGTCGAGATAATGTAGCAGATTAATTTGGAAAATATAAAATATAATTATTATGTGTTTAACATTGATAATTTTTAAGTATAAAATTATAATACTAATAACTGAATGATCAGAGGTTAACTTTGCCGTTGAAATCTAAGGCTCTGGCAATCATCGCAGGAAAAATAAAGAAAACCGGAAGAACACCATTTTTTTGTCTATGTAATAATAGAACACCTAAAAAGATTAAAAATAGATTTTGATGTCATTAAATAAAAACAGTAATAATAGACTGGTTTAGTAATGATGGAAATTACACCCCTATTAAACTAGCGTAGGTCAGCAACACTATGAAAAATGTGCCAGACCTAGAAAACTTCCCGGAGTCCACTGGAACACCAGTCTGCTGGATTGTGTGTCGACTATAACCAAACCAGCGAGTGGAATGTTGTGAGTCCTTAACTAAATGCACTAAACCAGCTTAAAAAAATACCAGATTAACTTCAAAAATTAGCACTTAGACCAGTCAATCGAGAGGTAGAATTCAGCTAGCACCAGTCCGAATTTAATAATACAGTCGAATGTAATTCAGAATTAGGTTTCAATTTCAGTATTTCCTAACCTAAATACCCAAAGTCTGCTGTGAAGCGTTTCACGCGCTTTTACGTCAATATATCCAAAACCGTCAACAGTAATTCACGATGAAAAAGACACAGTGATAACTTTTCCAAGACGGTCGTATAATTTACGAAATTACCGTAACAAATTCGGTGCACGCGTTAGTAAGTTAAAACAATTTATTAACATCTGACCAGCTTGGAAGAGTTTCAGTTTTGGTGTTCAATGGATAACTAAGTGTTTGGTAACATTGTGTATAAAATTTAACCGATAAATACGATTCTACTACACCACAGCTTAGCTTAAGTGCAGGGTCAATTACCTTTAGTTCAGATCGTAAGTGGAGAAATAATAATTTGTTGATTTCGGGATTAATTTTTAGTTAAAGCATTAAAATATTTTATTTCAGTAAGTATAGTATTAGTTTTAAATGTTTTTATTTTAATAAGGCGAAACCATTAAAACATAAAAGTTTCTTATTGCATATTATACTAGGTACTTACCCCACTTAAAAATACCCACAAGAGTAAAACTATAGCCACCTTTTTATCAGGAATGGCTACTATTATTTCGTGATAAATCAATTGTAGAAACGTTGTTGTAAAAACTGCAGTAATTAATAAAATATGCCAGCCAAATATTTCATTAAATATATTCACCAAGTCTGTTAACTGCTTGTGAATTTTTCTAGCTCGCACAACTTTTGCAGATATTTGGACTATTTTGATTATATTGTTTTCAATTCTTAGGCTGTTTCTATTGAAATGCGGAACTAAGTGTGAAAGGTGGCCTTTTACGGAAAACTGAATACTTTCCGTTAATTCATTATTCAATCTTTCAAATCTCTGTTTTAGGCATATGCAATAATTATAAATTAAGAGTTCAATAATTGCATTTAAGTACTGTTCAAATTGTTTCACAAAATATTTAGAATAATTGGGTAGCCCTATGCGCGGTATGGCTATAATTGCGTTGTATGCAGTAAGGCATACAAAAGCAAAGTGTACTAGCAGTAATTGGAAAAACATTTGGACATATTTTTTATTCGTTTCTTGTTTTCGTCCAAAACTCATATCAATGCCACTAAGAATGGTAGCAAATAACTGAAACTTCCGAATGTTCCAGAAGGTCGTTACTAAAATTGGGAGAATAACTGATACTGTTGCCGTGATATAAGCTGTTTCAAAAAGAAATGCAGCAATTGGGTTATTAAATGTTCTTCCTCGTGTTATAACAATTGTATAAATGTACAAGCTGAAAATGGTCAGCGCAACAAATATAGAATAACACTTATGTTTAAATAAATTCCAATCATCGTGTGTTTCATAAAGTGGCACAAAAGCGAAAAACTTGGCAATACAGTATATTGGTCGTATAACACCCATGCTAATATTGCGTTTTTGGAACATCTTGAAATACTTTCATTTTAACCACACTAAATTCCCATATCCATTACACAATAGCGCCTACCAAAAATTTTCTTTGTCTGTTTTTGTTATTTTTAGGAAATATACGCTTTTAAATATTTTTTTGTTAAATATGACGTGTATGTCGTTATGGCTTTTAGGTGGTATTAAAATTTCAGTAAGTTTTGCTTATTAAAAGAAATTACATAGCATATGTTGCACATATGAGCACTTTGTTGGTGAAATAATAATAAAAGATTTTTTTTGACAAACGTGAGTAAAGTTCTTTTTTATTTTATTTATAAATTCCAGCTCGACTTCGTTAAAGTCCATATTTAATGAGTATCTGTATATAAAATACTTAATTACTTTAACAATATTTATTTACTTTAACCTTATACGTATTTCGACATGTTTACATTGTCAAAGGTTATATGAAAAAGTAAACAGTTAGTCAGTTAGTGTTGTTATAGCAACATTAGAATTTAGCGACTTGATCTCGGTAATCGTCCGCAGATGACTTGATTTCTTATTCCAAAATGTCCAATAGAGGAGAATTTAAGAGATCAATTTGCTCATTCATTAACGGTGCAGTTTTTAAATGTTGGTGAATTTCAAAAGCTTCTAGTATATCTAATTTACGTTTATCATCACAAAAGTGTAAACATTTTATGGTGTTATTAGATGTCATTGAATGATTTTGTTCTAGTAAGTGTTTAGCGTAATTGGATTTATGTGGGTGTTTGTATTTGTAACAACGTACGCGTTCTTTATACCTAATATCAAAATTAACCATAAAATGTTTACACTTTTGTGATGATAAACGTAAGTTAGATATACTAGAAGCTTTTGAAATTCACAAACATTTAAAAACTGTACCGTTAATGAATGAGCAAATTGATCCTTTAAATTCTCCTCTATTGGACATTTTGGAATAAGAAATCAAGTCATCTGCAGACGATTACCGAGATCAAGTCGCTAAATTCTAATGTTGCTATAACAACACTAACTGACTAACTGTTTACTTTTTCATATAACCTTTGACAATGTAAACATGTCGAAATACGTATAAGGTTAAAGTAAATAAATATTGTTAAAGTAATTAAGTATTTTATATACAGATACTTATTCTTTTTTATTATTTATTCGAAAGCTTTGACAACATGGTCATTAGCTTGAATACAAGGAATACTAAAAAATCGCATCATTTTGAAGCGTCTTCTTGGGTGTTCATCAATGCGACCTTGAGGAGATATTTGACACTGGTTGCGTTGTATGGTGTACTGACTGCTTGCTTGTTTTATTTAGACGAAAATTACGTCGCAGCTTACAAGAATAGTAAAAAATATATCCACTATGATGAACTTATTTTCTTTTTTGATGTCAAGAAGATAGGAGCATAATGTGTATAATAGGAAAAACTAAATTATTTTTAAATCAAAACTAAAGACGATTTAAAGCAAGGAACATGGTTTGTTTAAAACTTATGAAGTTAAAAAACAATATCGATACCTCAGTTTTCTCAAATAATTAATTAATAATTGAATATTTATTACCCCCACGGACCACAGTTGGTACGTAGCAATATTGTTGCCAAGCACCCCGTGACGTCACGGCATGCTACTGCTGTGACTTGTTGCTTTGCTTGTTAACTCAGCAGTTAACTCGTTCTTTCATTTATGCTCAGCACTGTCTAGTTTGTCTGACTACGTGTTTTGCTTGTGATTTTTACTTTCCCGTACTTTCTGTATACGGAAGTATTAATATCATGAAAATTTTCAAATTGGAGATTTTGAAAGAAATGCATAGACTCCTAAGAACACAAAAAAATGGCGTTTAAAAAATGTCTGTCTGTGAGAGGGCGTGTGTGTGTGTGTGCGCTCCATAGCTCCTAACGGATGGTCCATTTTTATGAGCTTTAGAATGTAAGGGTGGGTGTTTAAAAAAAATCCGAAATTAGAAGTGGAAGTTTTTTGGTAGCATTTTTTTCCGGAAAATAAATTTTCTAAATCTTGTTTTTCCGAAAATATTGTTCAGGTCGATACATGAAGCTTCGTAATTTTTTGATAGAATATTTTTTATACTTCCTAAAAGTAGCAGTAGCTAAGTACATCTGATCAAAAAGTAACATACAGTTTATTCATCAATATATCACACTGGTTACAATTTGTTTTACAGTGATTATCATCTATTTTGTTTATATGTTTAGAACACGCTATCACGCCTTTTATGGGTTAATCAATAAAATTCAAACTGTATGAGGAAAAGAAACAAAAACAGAGAACAGTGCATATTTGAAAACGTTTGATTTAGAATTACGTGTTACTTAAATTAATGCGTGACGGTGTGTTTTACAAATAATGTAATAACCAGTTAACACAAATTACAACAAAAACATTTATTTGTTTATTTGTATCAATACAATAATATAAGAAGTTACGGTACCAAGAAGTCCAAAAAGCATGGTACAGTCAACATTAAAGAATCCTGCTGCAGTAAAGTAAGGGCATTGATCAGTAGCTTGTTGTGCAAGTAAAATCAACTCGTCTCGTAAAATGCGATCTTGGATATTGTTGCTTGCTGCGGGAACATCCAAAAGCAACTTGTAGCACACCGTTGCTGTACGTTGTGCTTCCTTCGTGGTTATGTCACAAACCACTGCCACAACTACCCCCATTAGCTAGAAGAAAAAAGTGAATCTTAGTACTTTCGTAAAAAAACAAGGAAATCACATTTAATCCCATCATTCTCATACAAAATTATGTAAAAATACGATAGATATAAACAACTATGTTAATAAATTTTCTAACTGCTTAAAAGAAAAGAAAATTTTGCATCGAAACGTAAAGTTTCCTTGGGGAAGCAAAACATGTCTAAAAACAATTTTTATTTTTCCTTTATATGTTAAATTTTCCTTTGAATTTTCTTCCATAGTAACACACAGATACAGAATAGGTGATCTGAAGAACGTAGCTGGTCGGATACAAACATCCAGGTAGCGGAGCTTGCAGAGACAGCCGGGCAAGTCGAGCGCCAGTAATTGATATCAAAACGCGACATGGAGGCCGTAGTCTGGCTAGTGGAGCGCATAAAAGTAGGTGAAAAAGTCCAGAAAGGAAGAGTTGATTGGCAATGGACAAGTTGTCAATGAAGTTACAGTGGTGGTTGTAACAGTATAAACTATAAAAATTTGATTGATTTTTGCAAAGAACCACGGTCCATTCAATAATTATTGCGTTTTGTTTTTCGCAAAACAAATAAATTTGTTTGTAAACTAAGATAACCGAGATGGTTGAAACTCGAGTCGAGTGAATAAAAATCAACAAACTGCGAATTGAATTGCATAAATCGAAATTAATTTTTTCTGTTTCGCTTAATTTAGAAATTCCAGCAATGGACTAGCGGATTGGCAGTTGTAGGTTCCGAAATTTTTGACATTTGCCTTAATGTAAAGCAGATCTAATATGCTGATTCACATGACATTTTTATCGCATGAAATCCAGAACCATAAAAATGCGTTGTTACTTCGGGCCTACATGGATATTCAAAAAAGCCAAAGACTGCTTACCGTCTTGCTGCACACTTTGTAAAATATTTTGTTTTTCTGTAGCACCAGTTTCGGATTACCTTTTATTCATAATAACGGCAGGCTGCTGTTTTTGGAATTTTTTTTGTATAAACAGAAACGCACACAAAGCTAGCCACTATTTTGCTATTTCTTACGAAGTGGTAGACACGAAAAATTTATATCTGCTGCTTTGAACCAGTACCGCAATTGTATAATTCTTAGGAATGATTATAAAAATTCCAAAACTTAGAAATAACATCCTACTTGATATAATCCGGGACACCCGCTTAGGAATACCCAGCAGCAGCACGCATTTATTAAAAATCCCAATGTACTTCTCATTTTATCTCTTTTTATATTTAAAAATTTAACGTTTTTTTGCGAACATAAAGAAATATATCTGAATATGCGTTTATTCTAAAAATACACTTGAAAACCCCAAAATTTGCAAACTAAAACTGGTGTCATTTAATTGCATTTTATTAGAAATAAATGCAAACAGAAGCATTTTATTGGCATATCAAAATTATCAAACATGCTTTTGCATAAATTCCGTGCCTTTGTCATTACATTTGCGGTAGTACAAAAAAAAGGTTAGAAGTAAATTACCCTAAAAATACAAACAAATGTCTTATTTCATAATATTACTTACCCCAATTAAAAACAACCAACTGAATAGAAGTAACAACCCGGTTTTTAAACCGTTTATTATTGCTACATTAATCATCTCCACCAACGTCAGTGCAAACACTGCAATAATTAATAAAATTTGCCATCCAAACATTTCATTGAATAGGTTTACTAAACTGGTCAATTGTTTGTAGATGTTTCTTGTTTTTGCAACTACAGCTTGTATTTCATTGTTATTGTATTTTGCGTTACCACTGCTTAAAGTATTTGTACTGATATATAAGTCTAAACTGCGGCATTGTAAATAAAAATAAACACTCTTCGTTATTCTGCTATTCACTCTTTCAAATCTCTTTTTTAAGAACATGCAATAATTATAAATTGTGAGAAGGATAATTGCACCTAAGTAGTGTTCAAATTCTTTTACAAACAACGAAATGCAATTGTCAAGTTTTATGTAGGGTTAAGTCATGGCGGCGTCGCATGCCCAGGTGAACAGGAACGCTAAATGTACTGACAATAATTGCAGAAAAATTGGGTTACATCTTTTATACCTTATGTCTTTCGTTCCAAAATTTCTATCAATTTCATCAAGAGTTGTAGCAAATAACTTAAACTTTCTTATGTTGCAGAATGCCGTTATTAAAATAGAAGAAATTACTGATGCTGTTGTTGTCGTATAAGATATTGTAAAAAGAATTATAGTAGTTGCAGGCATATTCCCCATGTCTTTCGCAACTTTTATAACCAATGAATAAATATAAAAACTGAATACTATCAGTGCAACAAAAACAGAATAGCACTTGTGTTTGAGCAACATTAAACGATTGTCTGTATCATAAGGTGGCACCAAAGCAAAAAAATTGGCAATATAATAGAGGGGCTTTATAAAACCAACGCTGTTTAAATCACTTTCTAACATTTTTGAAAGTTGATTCGGTTGACGTACGATACACGTATGATCTGTTTCACCTGGTAACAATAAACTTTCTAAAAAGCATCCATCAGTACAAAAATAAGCAGTCAGGTAACTCAAATAGTCATTTAACTAATCACAAGCTAGCCTTGTTTGATATTACGTAAAAGCCCAAAATACCTACTTTTGAAATAATTATGTGGAAGTTTTCATTCCAGCTTAAATTTTAGATATCAGAGCTGTATTGATTTTATTAAAGCCATGACAATCACTTATTGGAACGTAATTTTTGAGTAAGACAGAGGATTTTAGTTTGATATTATTTTAAAGCTATCAGAGTCTACATTCAGAATATTGTACCGCTATAGTAATTTTTAATTGTGTTAATTAGCATATAAAAAATATTAAAATATTAAAATATATAATTATTCAATAGTTCAGCGTTCGTGACGCGACAGAACAGCACCAGCAGCTTCCGCTATACATTCTATAAATTTTTCAAAATAATGATAACTTCACCCTCTTTATTTCTGCTCATCAATAGCCAATCAGTGTCCAAGAGGGCGTGGCTGTACTTCGCTACGAATTACATTTTGTGTTTGGAACAGAAACCGCTCCTTCTCTCTGCCTCCGTTTTTGTCTCTGTCTCTATCTCTGTCTGTGTCTATCTCTGTTTTTTTCTCTATCTTTATCTCTGTTTTTATCTCTGTCTCAATTTCTGTCTCTATCTTTGTCTTTATCTCTGTATCTATCTCTATCCCTGTCTCTATCACTGTCTCTATCTTTGTCTCTATCTCTAGCTCTGTCCCTATCTCTGTCCCTATCTCTGTCTCTATATTTGTCTCTATCTCTGTTTCTATCTCTGTCTCTATCTCTCTGTCTCTATCTCTGTCTCTATGTTCAGGAATTGAAAAACATTACTGTAAACTGCACGCTCTTGTGTCACTTTGGCATAACTCGATTATACCATTGGATCTAATGAAAAAATTTGCCCTACTGTATTGAAGATGCAAGGATTGTGCTGTATTGAAGTCTAACTGTTGCAATAATAACAAAACGTTTATTAAATCCACGTTAACTGTTAAACGGTTAATAGAGATTTTAAACAACCGTTCTCTACAGTAACAATAAATCAATTTATTGTAACTGTAACAGTAGATGTTGCTAGATTCCCTCTTGCTTTTCCTTGATCAGGCAGGACGTAATCGACTGTGATTCGGAATTTTAGTCAACTTTTTGCAGTATTTAAAATGCCATCTTGCATACATTTAGACAGACAAACGTCACTTATGTCACAAGAGCTTTTTCACTGTTTACGAAATTGCTACTGTTTAAACCACACCATACAATCCCTAGCGAAACGGACAGATAGAAAGATACAATATTATCTGGCAAAATGTAACCTTAGCACTCACATCTCGAAATTTAGATATGACTAAATTGAAATATGTTATACAAGACGTTCTTCACTCAAGTAGGTTATTACTATGAGCTGTTACTCTCGGGAAATAGCTTCCTACTGGGGGCACACAAAAGTCTTGCCCTTATCCACTACCTGGGATAGGGGGCCGACCTTTTCGTCGATGATCGTATGTGACGCAGAAAGTTAGTGCTGATAAGACCGCTCGCCGCGTGTAAAAACGATGGCTGGTAGCGACCTTAAACGGTACCGCAGACCAAGCTACCCAGCTCAACTGTCATGTCTTGGTCAAGGGCCTGCACTGGGTTTCAACGGCGTTGGATAGTGTCTAGCACTTCCGTTAAACTGTAAACCGCTCTGTGTTGCAAATAGCAATGCAGGGGGGTACGGAGTCTAAGGCCACTGTAAAAACCTCCCAACTCCCAGTGGTATGGTACGCGCCGAAGGGATGCAAGGTCGGGGGAAAGACCGATCATAGCGACCAACCTCGGGGTATTGGGCGCACTCCGTTGTATCCACCTTTCCACGTCAGCTGGGGGCTCTTGGCGTAGTATTCTTTATTTCCGCTTTACCCGTGGGACTTTCATAGACACGCATTTAACTCGCAAGGCAGGGATAAACAGGGCCCTATTACGGTCCTGAACCTGCATTGGAAGTATCAAGGAATGCAATCCGTAGCTATATCAGAGAATAAATCTGCAGTCAACTTAAAATTTACTGGATCAACAGACCAGAATTAACCCATAGTATTGCGAATCCTGAGTATGCCTGTATTCGTCCTGTGGCGAAAATATCAAAATTTCGGCAAAACTCCAGCATCTTTGCGATGTTTCTACGGAAAAGCTTGCAGAAAACCTGAGTACCTCTACACAAAATTTATCTACAACTAAGCAGACACCTTCACCCATACAACCCATTTTAGATCTTTCCCCAGTGAATGAAACCATTCCTGCAGGAATAGAAGAAAATTTGTAAAATACCTATCTTCCACCGCCCAGAAATTCTGCATGATTAAATTAATGGGAAAGAATATAATAATTTAAACGTTGGTTTTGCTTAATTCTTCATATGAAGATTTGCTGCATTACAGCAAAACAAATGTAAAATATGTTTTGGACTTACCACATTCCAAGACACCAACATTGCAACGGCTTTAATACTCCACAACCCATCTTCTTTACCAAAATCTGTGAGTCCAAAATTAATTACAGAAAGGAAATCCATTATCGCGGCACCAAAAAGGAGGAACATTTGCCATCCGAATAATTTATTAAATAAATCAATTATTTTGCGCATCTGTTTAAAATTTTTGCTGATTCCTTGAACCTTTTGTACTGTGTAATGTTTTTCTACTTTAATTTCCGGATTAAAATCTACACCGTTATTAACTTTTCCATTCAAGAAGTGAAACATTAGACGATTTTGCAAAGCTTTAAATCTGTACTTTATACAAAGACAGTGATAATAGATCAGCAGTGTCATGATTGCGTTGAAATAATGTTCTAAAAATTTTAGAAAATATTCAAATAGTACTTCTCTGCTATAGTATTTTACGATTAAGTAAAAATGCAGTGCAAGGAAAACTATAATGCCCAGATGCATCAAAATAAATTCAATTAAAATATTTTTTGATCGAATTGGTAATTTTATCTGTAAGTATTTATCAACTTTATCAATAATCGTCATATATAATTTATACTTTCGCATGCTTAGTAAGGCTGAAAAGTTAGCTGCAATAACTGATGCTGTTGACATAGTGGTAGATAGTATATAAAGGACAAGCGTAGACTGTCCTCTATGAAAAGGTTTGTTTAACCTACTCTCCAGGGTAACAATGTATGCTATTATTATACTTAATGCAATCACAGCACAATGTATTTTATGAGCAATTACTTGGAACTTTTTGTCGCTAATATAAGGAGGCAACAGTGCAAAAAATGTGGCAACAGTGTATAGAGGGTTTTTGTAATAATTCCGACTATTGCTTAGCTTGATGTTGATCATTTTCTTTTACTCGCTGTGGACTACAACTAGAATATTATTTTAATGACAATAGATGTGTTACTATTCGACTGCAGTGCTAAATTGTAGCTAACCAAGTGAAATTTTCTACAGCAAATGTTAGAGTAACACTAAACAAATGCTTCTACTATATTCTATGCAATTATTAACGTTAGGTGTTGTCTAACGACAAAGTTCTTTATATAAAAAACCACTTTGATACCCCAATAACCTTTTTTACCTTCCTATCTATACGGAGTATAGCTAGAGACAGCTATTGTATGGCATGACCGTTGGAAGAATGTATAAAATCAAGTACTGACTAAAAATTAAGGTTCAATTTCGACCTAACTAGTAAGAAGTTACTTAGGGTGAGTCATAGTGAAAATACCACTTGAGCTATCTACTGGGGCTTAATGAGTTACTTAATGCCATATTCAAAAGTTATCATTGCTACTTTTGTTAAATGGCGGTATGAATATATTCTTAGAAAGTTAGATAGAGATCTTTACTTTCCTATAAATAAAGCACAACACAGTTAAAGGACGCGGAAAGACGTTTATAGAAAAAGTGGTCACAATAAATGATCGACAAATGAAATATAGAATTACTAGCAGACAGGAGTACTCGCATATTATATAAATAAAAATAATAGAAAGCGTTTATAACAGAAAACAAGACTTAATCTTGTAACAATGAAAGAGAGTAGGACAAAACTGGGAACACAGACGACAATAGTGGTGAAGCAGAAGTAGAAATAGACGTTGTAGAGGAAACATAAGTTTAACGAAAGTACAAGTAGATGTTGCTATTACGCAAGGAATGAAAAAAAAAAACATAACCATCCCGATTTTCAAAAAGGGCTGTAACGGTCCCAAAATAAATAAATATGAACAAGCATGATATTTAAAATCAGCTAATATTTATTTATTGGTTTACACTGGCGCTGGTGTACCACACGTGAGAACGGACCGTGCAGGTATCTGCAGCTCCCTCTACAACGACCTTACATAAAACCTAGAGAACGAAAATTAAGGGTATAAAATTAATATTGCTTGACGGAAAAAGTCCACTGGAACCCGAGACGTAGAATCAGCTTTAGGCTGCAGCACCTAGACCAGTCATCCAAGTGAGCGAATTTAGCAAGCAACAGTGTCAGTCCGAATTCAATAGTGCAGTCAAATGTAATTCAGAATAAGGTATCGATAAATACTAACCGTATTAGCTAACTCAAATAACTGAAATCTGCTGCGAAGGGTTTCACGCACTTCTATTCCTAAATCAAGGTTTAATTTTGTCGTAGAAGAGTTTAACCCATTTTGATCCCTTTCCCAACCCACGTTCATTACCTGAAATTCCGTAAGGCGTGCTTGAAAGTTTTTGACGCACTTCCATATCAATCCAGCAAAAACAGATTCAATGTTGAAGAGTTTCAATCCATTTTAATTATTTTTTTCTTAATTAATTAAAATAAAAGTGAAAACCTTGCTCGATTCTGAAAAGTATTCATAATCGTAATCCATAATAAATTAATCGGAGGCACACCACGCTAATATGTGAAAAATCTTCAACATCAAGATTCATTGTAAACTCTCGGTGATAACCGTTCCAAGAAGGCCGCATAAGTTTCGAGATTTTCAAGCAGCTAGAAAAAACCCGATTTATGCTGTGCTCATTTATTAACTAAGTGAAATTATAAATCGTAAATCGTTTATAAAATTAAGCTGATAAATACGAATACTATAATTCGACAGCTGAATTGCAGGGGTAATCATCCTTTAGTTTCGTAAAGGTGGTTTATTTTCACAAAGTTAATGGACGATGTAAACGTTAAAGGACGTACGAAATTAAAATAAAATAATATGTTAATTTGTTGATTTCAGGACTTACGCTTTACTTTAAGTATGTATCCAAGTGACTAATTCCTCGTGTATTCTCTGTTTGCCAAAACGCGTTTCCTTTGCAGTGCGGCCTTAATTGTCGTTGTATAATAAACGGTATACAACAAATTCGGTAAGTAACAATATCTAAAGTATGGGAAAGCCCAGGCAAAGTGCTTTGCCTACTTTATTTTCGTTTTGATAGTATAAAACTTTTACAGCATTACAAAAATTTTGAAAACAATGTAGGCAGGCATTGAAAATAGAAAAAAATTTTATTTAACTGCGTAAGAAAATATTTATATTTAAAAATAAAGTATCAATGACGTGGCGTAAAGTGGCTAAGTAGGATCCACACAAGTTCAAATAAAATTATAAAAATTTGATGTTCTTAATCAAGTTGTAGGTAACTCTAGAATATTAAGGTATTTTAGCAAAAATTTTTTAGCCGTCTTTGCGATAAATTATTAAATTGTTGGTATATTTTTCTCTAGATGTATTGTGCCATTTCTGATTAACAATGGAACGTTTGAACCTACAACATAATAAAGTGACCGGTTTTATTGATATCGACTGTACGATACCATAAAAGACTTTTAAAAACAAGTTTGCGCTATATTTTCACTATAATATCTAAATGTATCACATCAGCAAACACAGTTAAATTAACGAAAAATTACCAAACTTGTTTTAAGCCGTCAAAATAAATTTATTGTTGGTTCAGTAACCGTTAGTGGGAGTAGTTCCCTCTACAGGCCATTTTCCCTTTAAAACGCGCTTCACCATCAGAAAATCACTTGGGTTTTATTGCAAACTTGAATATTGAAGAAATCAAAGTTCGTTTTTAGTAATTTCCAAAAACTTGTCAAACACTTTCAATTGTTATTCAAACCAAAAGTTAAACTTTTATCTATTGTCCTTGCCGTTCTTATTGCAAATTTGCATAATTAAAGGCTTATAGTTCGTTTGTAATATTATTCAGAAATTAATGACCGAGTTTGTTTCAAAAGTGAGTTATAAATATATCGCTAAAATATTGAAGTTAAAGCGAACAGTGTACAACGTCACATGTTTATTAAAATACAGAAAAAAATGTACAAGTTACAAGATAGCCTTATCACTTGAATGTAGAAAGTAACCCATGTGTTGGGTTATTAAACTTTGTTAGAATATATTTTAGCTTACCTTGGCGGTTTTTACTATTTTAAATCCCCAAGATTAACTGATTACGCAAACATATGTGAATTGTATTTTGTTTATTCTTAATTTAGGGTAAAAATCAGAGATTAGACACTCGTCCCTGTTTGTAGCTGCTGACGTTTTGTTTAAGAAATATACATTTTATAAAAATTTAAAACTGTGCTCTGCACTTACCGTATCAAAGGCCAGCCACACTGTGACGACTGTAACACCCCAAAAGCCATCTTCTCTACTAAAGTCTAGACCACTTAAGAGTGCAAAATCAACTACAGCAAGTAACTCAGTTATCACCGCAGCGAAAAGGAAGAAAATTTGCCATCAAAAAATTTTATTAAATAATTTAATTACTTTACTCATCTGTCTAAAGGCTATATTTATCTTTCTGACAAGTCGCGCTGCGTCGTGTTTCCCAACCTTAATCGCTGTGAAATTGTTATCTTTTCCATTAAAGCAGTGATAGATTAAACAATCATTCAAATTTTTAAATCTGTATTTTATGCACTGACAGTAATAATAGATCAGCAGTGCTATTATTGCCCTGAAATAGTTCCCTACATAATGCATAATATATGCGAATAGCACTTTTGCGCCAAACAATATTAAAGTTATGTAAGTATTCACTGTAAATAAAGTTATAAAGCACAGATGTATCAGTATTAATTCAATTAAAATACTATTTGATCGATTTTGTGGTTTCATCTGTATGCATCTATCGATTTCATTAATAATTGTAGTAAGCAATTTAGAGCTTTCCAGATTTAGTAATGCTGATAAGTTAGCTGCAATCGTTGATGCAGTTGATGTAGCACCAAATAGTACATAAAGGACACGCGACGATAGTGCTTCCTGAAAAGGATTGCTTAACGTATTCCATAGGATAACAAAATATGCAGAAATTATAACTAATGCAATCACAACATGATGTATTTTGCAAACAATTAGCTGTAACTTTTTATCTATAGTACAAGGAGGTACCAGTGCTAAAAATGTGGCAAAAAAGTACAGAGGGTTTTTAACTGTACTGCAACCGCTTGGCTTGATATTGATCATATTTTTTCTATGCCCAATTAAACAACTCGTATTATTTTACTTATGACTGACTGATAGACGCGCAGTGTTAGACTTTCAACAGCAAATGTCAATGTAAAACTAAGCAGATAATATTGATGTTAGGAATTACGATAAAACTAGACATTTTTTATAAGAAAACCCACTTTGTTAAGTAAACAGTCAAACTGAGTGTTAGAGTTTTTCATGTAGCTTAAGGTACCTACTAGTTTTCATTGTTATGGCTGTTCATACACACTAAAATTATGTATAAATGTA
The DNA here is from genome assembly GCA_958336395.1 of Ctenicera cuprea. Classification (NCBI taxonomy): domain Eukaryota; kingdom Metazoa; phylum Arthropoda; class Insecta; order Coleoptera; family Elateridae; genus Ctenicera; species Ctenicera cuprea. The sequence goes on along the minus strand of OY284494.1, from coordinate 31,037,824 downwards.
TATATCTAATCAAGTATATCTATTTTTCCCTAAACAGAGGAAAACCTAGCAAAACGTGAAAAAGTATTGTATTACTCATTTGTAGTGATTGATATCAAGACTTGTCGCTTAAATACACTAATGTTCCATATTTTGGGTTACGAACTGTATATGACTGTAATAAATATCAATTCGTTTGCAAGTCTTGCAACTGCCCACGGAAGAATACTTCTCAAACAAGTATATAAATATAAGCTACCAATTTAGAATAAATCACTGAATTGTGTCGATAACAGATTTATATGAAAGGAAGAATTAGGTAAATTGATAAATTTTTAGATGTAAGGCAATAAATCAAACGCATTTTATAATCTACGCCATGAGTGTAAACGGTATTAACTGTTAAATGACGTTTTACAAACAAAATTAGTTTTAACTTATAAATGTGATAAAAGTGTTTGAATTTAACTAAGACAGCATAAACAAAAATGATTTCAATAATTCAAAGAGCAAGTAATCAGATTAATTAAATAAATTAAAGTTTGAAGGTTTATTACTTATACATTTTTACAATAATTGATGTTTCAGGTGAGAGCAGTAAATAAACATCAGAATTAACTCAATTTATAAGAAAATGGCTACAAGTAACTAGCAGATACACAGAATTCAAATATACACTGTGTCCATAAAGTAACCCCCCCCCCAACTAACTTTTGAACGACTTGATATTTTGCTACAAAATTCGGTGTGCTGTAATGGGAAATTAAATACTATTTTTCAGACCATATTAAAATTTTGTATCATCCAAAATGGCGACTGGGCGCCACTTAAAATTTTTTTTTAATGGAAAGGGAGGTCAAGTGACACGTCATTAGAAAGGTCTTTTAATTCTACGTCTGATCCTAGAATGTCGAAGAAAAATATTTAGCCATAACAAAATGGCGGATTTTAAACCAATGGACTCACTCAATTCAAAATTGTTTTGATTTTTTTATCCAGGGTCAAGTGACACCTCATTTGAAAGGTCTTTTAGTTCTGCGTTTGATCCTAGAATATCAAAGAAAAATATTGAACCATAACAAAATGGCGGATTGTAAACCAATGGACTCACTCAGTTCAAAATTGTTTTGATTTTCTTATCCAGTAGTTCACTTTTTCATTTGCAGGACTAAATTTTCCCAGAAATATCTTAGGTGGCTTGAACTAATATTGAAAACGTTATGTTCCAACAAGACGGCGCGCCGCCTCATTATTATAGGCCTGTTTCTGACTTTCTCAACGGACATTTTGTTGGCAGATCGATTGTTTGGCGGGGACCTGTAGAATAGCCGGCTTACAGAACCCGTACAGAAACAATTGAAGAACTGGAGCAACGCATTACTGAAGTTTGCAGAATTATCACTCCAGAAACTTATGAAAATGTAAGGCAGGAATTACATAACCAACATTTTATGTGCCAAGAAGTGAATAGTAAACATTTCGAACACTTAATTTAATTAATTTAAGCTTTAATTCTTAGTTTTTTTAAATAGATTTCTTTACCTTCAAACATTGTCATTTTGTTATGGCAGAATATTTTTCTTTGAAATTTTAGGATCAGACGCAGAATCAAAAGACCTTTCCAATGAGGTGTCACTCCACCCCACTTCTTATTTAAAAAACAATTCAAAATGGCACCCAGTCGCCATTTTGGATGATAGTAGTAGAAAAATAGTATTTAATTTCCCATTACAGCACACCAAATTTTGTAGAAAAATATCAAGTCGTTCAAAAGCTAGTTTGGGGGGGGGGGGAGGTTACTTTATGGACACAGTGTATATAATACAGAGTACATTTCTGACCTAACGAAGTTAATTTAGGTAACGGAAAACCAACCTAATCACCAAAGCAAGTAAGACAGTTTTTCAATATCTTCTAAAAAAATTGATTTCTAACTGAATCCTCACTACAGAATTTATCGAGCATTCTCAGGTCATCAAACATACTCAGAACGTCCAGTAATATATGTACAGAATAGTTTATGTACAACACACAGCATCGAACCCAAAATAAATTCCAACAGAACAGTTAATTAAGTAGGTAATTATGTACATACAAAGAATCATAGACAAACCATGTACAAACGTAGGGGTGTACCAATGCGAACTGAATATTTTATACGCCAAGTGTAGCTGAGACCATGGTGACGATTAGGGTAGAACATGTCACACCTTCGATACAAAATATATTTGAAAACATAAAAGGTGATTATTTATAAAGTATTTGTACATTTTTACCTCCCAAATATGTTCAAATGAAAAATCAAAAATTTATGTGAATACCGACATAAATAATCATCTAAACTACCAACTACGACGCAACAAGTTTTCACTTACCATGCAAGCAATATACCATAATCCACCCATTAACAGTGAATTGTACACTTTTGGATTGCCCATGAAGTACAATATTTGAAAATTTACAATTGCTAGCAATTCCGCAACAACGATTCCAAAGACAAACAAAATTTGCCAACCAAATATTTGGTGAAACAATTCCACTATTTCACATAATTGATTGAAAGTTATTCTTAATTTTGAAATTCGTTCGAGTGATGCTTGTTTCATTTGGTTAAAATTAACAGATTTAGTAAGCTTTACATTGAAACTGTTTAAAAAGTGTCCGCCTGCTAGAATCTTCGCAATTTCTTTTAGATTGTGGTTAAATCTACGAAATCTGATATACAGTGAGTAACAGTAATTGTAAATTAACATAATTATATTGAAAGCAAAATAGTGCTCTATTGCCATTATTATATTATATTTAAAATTATCTAACCCATATATTGATATAGAACAATACGCACGATATGCAGTTAAGGAAATAAATAAACACTGTATAAACATTATTTCAACCAAGAGTTTTTGGCTTGATTTATCAAGTTTTGAACTTGATTTTAAACATTTATCAACTTCATCGAAAAGCGATGTAAATAATTGAAAACTTTCAATGTTCAAAACCGTTGAAGTCATTGCCGAAACTATTAATGTCGCTAATGCTACCAAGCGTGCTGTACGAAGCCATTTGACAGTCGATGGAGTTCCAACGAATTGTAATTGATTAACAGAAACAGCAGATGCACATATTAACAGCAAAATTGCAACAGCAGAATACAATTTATATAAATTGCACTTTAAGCCTTTTTGCATTTCATAAGGTGGCACTAAAGCAAACCAAGACGCTAATTTCCGCAATGGATTAATGAAATTGATACCCTGATCTCGGTGGCACTTGGACATTTTAGGTCAAAATGCTACACCAAAACTTATTGTGACTAGCAACTGTGAGAAATATCGAAATACTGGAAAGAAATGCCAATATCTAAATGTTTCAGCTTTTACTAATCTCTGTTATTAAATAAATTTTTAATTTTTTTGGTTCATTAAGCAAATAGTTATTGATCGCGGTTGATACTTAGCATAATAGTCGTCATTTTTAAAACTGTTCAGTTTTTGGATGTACTTTAAAATTATTTACGTTTTTAAATAAGTACTAAATATTTTTATTTTTTAACGAATTTGATAAAACTGTTTAATATAATATTTGGGTGGAGTATGGTATCTATCTGTGGAACTATCGCATTAACCGCCTTGAATTTAGTTAGTGTGTTAATACTATTGAATAATATCCAGACATCAAAATTCTGTTGTTGCTCATTCTATGGGCACTACTAAACGGGGTAAGTAAAATAAAATATGTAGATGTAACATATAGGCTACCGGGTTGGAGCCGCGTCATCGGTGCTTGAACTGCCGACGTTTCGTCCTCGGTTGCACGGGACATCTTCAGAGCTGTGGTCGCTTTGGGATCTGGGACACAACTGGCGAGACCGGTGCAGGCACCGGGTTTATAAGGGACGGGTGGGTAACAGGGTGTGACTGCTGGGTCTGTAATTGGCTGTCAGGCTGTAGCGGTTGAGCGGTTGCAGGGCGGGGCTTTCGTTTAGTCGGAAATAGTAGTTTGTAGGCATTGTGGAGGAGATAGCTGTGTGTGGTCTCGGTTAATATTGTTAGTAGTTTTGTGTATTTCTATGGATTCACGGATCACACGGATGAGGTAGGTGAAAGAACGGGCTAGGATTTTGGTCTTGTCAAATTGAATGTTATGGCCTGTATCGAGTTTATGCTTTGCAATAGCCGACTCTGCGGGACGTTTCAGTCGAGTGCAGCGCTCGTGTTCAGAAACTCGAACGCTGATCGGCCTCTTCGTCTCACCGATGTAGGCTTTCCCACAGGAGCAAGGTATACTACACACACCGCAGGATTGGAGAGTAGGTAACTTCTCTTTGGTCGGAGGAAGGAAATTGGAAAGTTTTTGAAGGATTGCAAAAACGGTTTTTATGTTTTGTTGTTTAAGTAGTCTGCTGATGCGGTCGGTGGTTTTGTGTATGTAAGGTAGTAATGCTATAGAGGTAGATGGTGTAAGAGTATTGGTACGTTCTGTGTTTTGCGGGTTGGGCCTTTTGAGTAATAGCGTGTTGGATGTTTCGTTTGTTGTAGCTGTTTTGGGAAAGGACAGTCGTTATGTGATTGAGTTCGTCTTTCAGGTAGGATGGTTCAGAAATGGCAAAGGTTTGATTAACTAAGGAATTAACGACAGAACGTTAACAGTGCGTTATGGTCTGTGTGTGTGTAGGTTTTCGGTACACGGAATGTCCTAGTTTGCCGTCAGGGCGACGTCTCAGTAGGACGTCGAGGAAAGGAAGGTTGTCATTTGATTCAATCTCTATAGTAATATGGATGCTACCATGTTGGGTATTTAAGTGTGACAGAAAGTCGGAGAGGGAATCGAATCCTGTTCATGGGGCCAGATAACGAGTGTATCATCGACGTATCTAAACCATCATTTAGGTTTTAAAGGTGCGGAGTCTAGGGCTTCCTGTTCGAATGCTTCCATAAAAATGTTAGCAACGACAGGAGATAGTGGGGAACCCATGGCAGCACCCGACACTTGTTCGTAATACTGTCGACGGAATAGAAAATAGGTGGAAGCTAGGCAATTTTCTACTAGGAGGGACAAGTCAGTGGGTTGGTTGTGTAAGGAAAATATGTCCTGGATTAAAGAAATGGAATCAGGAATAGGAACCTTAGTGAACAGGGATTCGACATCAAAACTGACTAAGATATCCTCAAGATTTATAGACAAATTGTTTGAAGTTGTTGAACAAAATGGTTGGAATTTAGGATGAAAGTATCAGTTTTGCCAACATAAGGTTTTAGAATTTTGGAAAGGTAATTCCAAAGTTTATAATTAGGGCAGTTGATAGCACTAACAATGGGACGTAGGGGAATATTAGGTTTGTGGATTTTAGGAAGTCCGTACAGTCTTGGTGTCTGAGAATGTCTGGAAATTAAGGTTTTTTGAATTTCTTTTGGAATTGAAGAGGATTTTATAAGAGCAGATGTTGATTTTTAAATGCGGGGTGTTAGATTGGACGATAATGTGCGGTAAGCGTCATCGTCAAGTAGTGAAAGGATTTTATTATCATACTCCTCACGGTCAAGCACAACGGTAGCGTTGCCCTTGTCCGTTGCTAATATAATAATATCAGATGTGGTTTTGAGGTTTTTAAGGGCTTGGGATTCGGACTTGGTGCAGTTGGATTTGGGTGGTTTAGAACAGTTAAGAATTTAAAGGTTTCGAAACGTATGAGATCTGCTATAAGAGCAGGTAGTTTAGAAATAGAAGCTTCAACACCGCACACGATTTCCTCTACAAGAATTCGTTTTGGTGCTAAAGCGAAATTGGGACCTTTGGAAAGAATGGAAATTTCGTCTTGGTTCAGTACGTGTTTCGAGTGGTTGATAACAGTGTGAGTCATAGCTTGTGGTTTGGAAATTTGTTTAGAAGAAAGTAAATCGTATTTCTTTAAGTGGGTTTTCGTAGTTAGTGCGTGAGTAGTCTGTGCTTGTTCGGAAGTTATTGTGTCAATGAGGTCCCAGTCACAAGGGTTAAGGATGTGCGAGAGTTCGAGGTGCAAATGAAAAAGTTCAGAAGACAGGTTGTTAGTTCCTCTCTGGTATGCTTGATGCGTTCCCGTATTAAAGCCAAACTAGCGCGGCGAAGAATAAGGTTCGATAAACTGGTATTGATATGGTGTTTGACAGTAAGGAATTTAGGAACTACATGGTTATCACGACATCTCATAAGAAAAGTTAAAGAACAAATAAATCTCACCAATTTCTCTCGTAGGTTACCAAAATGTCTGGTCTTCTTCTGAATTTCCTCCCCGTAGAGGTTGGATAATCTAAATTGCAGGCTTCCGCAGCCGTTGTTAATAACATCTAGGCTTCCGGGTTGGAGCCGCGTCATCGGTGCTTGAACTGCATGCCGCCCTGCAACCGCTCAACCGCTACAGCCTGACAGCCAATTACAGACCCAGCAGTCACACCCTGTTACCCACCCGTCCTTTATAAACCCGGCGCCTGCACCGGTCTCGCCAGTTGTGTTCCAGATCCCAAAGCGACCACAGCCCTGAAGATGTCCCGTGCAACCGAGGACGAAACGTCGGCAGTTCAAGCACCGATGACGCGGCTCCAACCCGGAAGCCTAGGTGTTATTAACTACGGCCGCGGAATCCTGCAACTTAGATTATGTAGATGTATTTATAGTTAGCGTTCAAATACAATCTTTCTTCATCTGACGTAATTGGGCGCATTTGATCCTTATTCGTTGCCAACCTCGTAAACAAATAGTCGCTGATCAAGGAATTTTTTATTTTGTTTGAAAAAGATTGCCGTGAATTGCCAAAAATTTTAAGTTTATTAACTATCACAGTGTAATGTAGTAACTAAAATAACACGTGCAATAGGAAACTAATAGTATACTTTATTAAAAGCGAATTTCTGCAATAAGAAAATTTTTTTATAGTTAATTGGATAATAATTACCAATTATTTTAAATGGCAATTTTTACGAAAAAAATAATTAGACAATGTGCATAGTATTAATTTCCACCTTTGTCTAAGCCACAAGGTTTTACTTTTTTAAAACTTACAAGGGAAAGGATGTTCCTGCAGACTTTTTTTAAATTTGAACACTGCTATGTGGCGCAATACAACATTTAAAAAATACTTTGCATTAATATATTATGTATGACTATACTTTTACATACACTTATGCCGGGTTATGGACTAGAAAATTAGTTTCATGTGTTTGGTACAAATGACCATTACTGCTTTATCCCTACGCTGAATGTTGTCTTAGTGAGGGAGAGGGAGCGTTACTTTCATATCTCTTTCGCTCGGCTTCACTTTTGCCTGCATTGCGACACTTTCACAGCTTTATAGTTCTATGGTACAAAACCTACATTAACTTAACGTAAAGTGATAGCTTTTACACGAAATTGTCAGGCAGAAACAATTTTAACAAGTGCGATGTATAGAAAGGAGAACGACTTGGTGACGGTGTGTGGTTATATTACTACTAATATTTCGTGCTTAAACAACTTAAAAAACGTAAACTAAAATGTCACGAAAATGCAATAGCACTATTGGCTTTATTAAACCTATATATTATCTTACCAGCGGTTTTGCTTTGGTACCACCTTACGATACTGACCAGCATTACAAATTACTTATGTATAGACTCTACTCTACTTTCATTTCTGCATTAATGTTGTGTTTGTATATTTATACGTTATATGCAGCAACCAATGTGAGTCTTTTTACAATAAACTACACCGTAGAAACAGCGTCAATAATTAATCATATTTTAATTTCTGCTTTCTGGAATATTCGATTGCTTAGTTTATTTCACACACGTCTACACGACACTGATAGATATTTCCAATTAATATGTAAAACATCTAGAGATCACAGCCAATGTCTGGTGGAATGCTTGCTGACAAGCTTCGTGTATATAGCAATGATTGTCTACAACACATTAATAGGCTTAACTATTTATGGCTGTTATGAACACACCAAATACCTCATGAAACAAGTTGAAGATTATTTGAACATTTATTGTAGCACTTTTTATGTATAATTACTGTATAGTAATACAACATAGATTTAAAAGGTTAAATGATTATCTAATAAACACTGTGGAATTTCATCTAAAACATACTGTGCCAGATGCTATAACAATTGGAAAACACGTAAGACGTGGAGAAAACTACGCAATATCGTTTAAGCTGCGGGAAGCAAGAAAAGCTTACTGTGAGTTGACCCAATTTGATAAGACTGTTTAATACAGTGTTTGGATGGTATATGCTATCTGTTTATGCCAATATTGTTTTAACTTTGTTACATTTAGCCAATATGTTTATATTACGGATAACTAGCATTAATGCATTGCTCCTGATAAGTCTATGGGCCTTGGTAAATGGGGTAAGTAAAATAAGAGTGGTAAAAAGCGCGTATTTGTATTTTAAACAAAAATTTAAATCATTTATACTTTTTACGCGGTAGACATAATATATTTAACCCTTTTCCTTCTGTAGGCATGTATGTGTACCACCTATGTTTTTCTTTTAAAGATTTATGAGGCCGTGCGTGAACACGACTCCATGATTCCCATCCCACCCCCTTACCCGGGCTTAGCCACTCAGTGCTATACACCGGTCTAACATGCCCCACCCCTGAAAGACATGCAACCCAACATACACACCACACACAACATCCATGGACACGCCGGATTTAACTTATTCAGAAAAATTTCCGGCGCGCAGAGGACTCGAACCTACTGCCGTTGAGAGTCTAGTTTCAATGCCTGGGACTTTAATCACTAGACAACCCGCTGGCCCAACTATGTTTAAAAATTAGTGTTTTTAAATATTCGCTTACGAACTGAATAGCGATGGTATATTTCAGTAGTTTATGGTCTCTAGCGCTAAAGGTCTGGGGTTCGATTCCTCGCCGCAGCCATGCAGCAATAAAAATCTATGCCGCAACCCACCACTCACATTTCCCAATCCGATATAAGCAGCCGTAGGGTCTTAATGCCTGAAATTGTCTCTGGTATTTAGTCGTTCGGATTAGACGTTAAATTGTAAATCCTCCGTACTCCACCTTAGCGTTAAGGCAGAGAAGAGCGCCGGAGTTCGGCAGTGGAACGTAACGGCCGATTGCGATTTTGATAGCTATGCTACAGCTGGCAACACTGCATTTAGTATAGAACGGTCACAATAAGGTATAGTTACCAACATGTTTCCTAGTAGTATTCGTATTATAAGCTTGTTTTAAATAATGTTCACAACAAAACTTAATATTCGTTTATCAGGATAACTATTAACTAAATTCAAATACAAACAATATGCTTATACATCTAGGACTCCATCTGTTTGACCTCCTATCTTTAAATTTATTTTCTAGATAATACTTAATGACCCTAGACTGTATATCATATCTCCCTTACTTTACAAAATCTTTTATGTATGCTTGTTTTTATACGACTTTGATCGAACTTCCTACATTATAAGTATCAACTGAAATATAAGGTGCAAGAGCTTGGTGTTCTGGTATAGATAAAAGATCAGGGTAAGTTTCAGTAGTCTTATCTGGATGTACAAAAAAATCATGTTGTTATATTCTCTTTTTATAGTAGTTTGATTAACGACTTCTTAATAAATGACGATTTTTTTCTATATCTTCTCCTTTTCTCATCCGAATTTATACTTTCAAAGGGTGTTGCACCTACTGTCTGTGAGTGAATAAAGCACATGTTTTTGATGAGAGCAGTACGATTTAATTTAGGGGACAGCTTTATTAAAGGTGTTGTGATGAAAGGCTGTCCGCAAGGCTGATTTTGTGTCCACTGTTGTGGAATACAGTGGTGAACAGCCTTCTAAGTTCACTTAATGATGGTGGATTGGACATGCGGATGACTTTACCATCCTCATTACAGGAAAGTTTAAGGGCGCTCTCTGCATCTTAATGCAAACGGCTCTTTGAATAACAGAAAAATGGTGTAATGAACAGTCCTGTTCTGTCAACCTCTTAAAGACAGAAATGGTACTTTTCACAAAGAAAAGGAAGACTGGATCTTTTTACCCACACTTCTTTTATTTAACACTTCTCTTATAATTCTGCTCAAATAATGTTAAGTACCTGAGAGATATTTTTGACAAACAACTGAATTGGAAGAAAGACTTGACAGCTAAAACTGAAAATGCATGCATGGCTTTCTGGCAGTGTCGCCGCGCTCTAGGTAAATCCTGGGGTGTTTTCCCCATATTTATCTTGTGGCTATATATTTCCGTGATTAGGCCCATGCTATGTTGAGGTGCACTTGTCTGGTGGCCCAGGTTCAGACAAATTCTATTAAACTAGGATACGTGCAACGTCGCACTTGTTTTAATTCTGTAGATGCTATACGCTCAACCCCCACAGCTGCCTTAGAACTGATCTTATGTTTTCCACCATTTGATCTTTTTGTGAAAGAAGTAGCTGTGAGAACTGCTTTAAGACTGCACCATAAGGTGCTGTGGCACACAGCAGGCGAGGGAAGCAGACATACCCGCATTCTGGATAAGGAAGTCGTCAAGACACCTCTTTTGGACGCTATGGTAGACTACTTTTCTCCACAATATAGACACATTAATCTTTATGCGAATGCTGAACCAACCCAGCATGGTCATGTCTATCTTTACCGACGGATCTAAAACAAGGCATGGAACGAGTGCCGGAATTTTTTCTTATGACCTAAACCTACGCCAAAGTATACCACTAAGCAAAATTGCCACTGTCTTCCAAGCAGAGGTAGTAGAAATAATGCATGGTGCAAACGCAATTCTTGAACAACAAATAAAGAACCAACGTATTGGTATCATCAGTGTCAGCAGGGCCGCTTTATTGGCCTTGGCAGTTGTAAAATTTGTAAGATATTGTTGTTTCCTTTGTATGACTGCAACTACGGCAATGAAGAGGCTGACGAGATTGCAAGACTGGCTTCTGAACAACCGCTCTGATATTACTGCCCCCTCGACAAAGACAGCCAAATACTGCGTGCAACTGTCCCTAAAGAACTTGCGATTAGTTGAAAGTATCTTATCTGAACACTACACCCTAAAACAACACATGCACAGGATGGGACTGGCGGACAGCCCAAACTTTCGTGCATGCAACGAGGATAACCAGACGGCAGAACTTGTCCTATGTCACTGCCCAGCTTTCGCAACAATCAGAGGATCCATGTCAGAGGACTTCTGGTCTGACAATCCAGTTGCGGATGTCCTCAAGTACATCCAAGAGGTTGGATGACTTAAGTGATGCCCAATTTGGAGAGCTGCGGAGGAGGTAGCACAATAGGCCTACCTACTGTGGTCTAAGTCTACGTGAGGTAACTCACCCTCTAGATTTTTAATACAATAGAAAAACCCAAGCTTAACCGAAGAAGGTTGCATGCACCTCTGGTTACTTGCGTATGTGGACTGCATCAATCGTCGCTTTCGCATCAAATTAATTTTTTAGCTCAACCAAGCGTCAACTTGCAACTTTAGTAAAATCTGATTATTACTATTATTAAACCGGAGATTTTCGGTTTGGTAGGCAAAAAAAATAAAAATTGCATTTTAATTTTTTATAAATTTGCAATGAATCTGTATTATTTTTAGGTAATGGGAGTAGTTGTGACAGTAACTTGCGAGATGACTACCAGAGAAGCACAACGAACGGCAAGGATTTGCTACACCTTACTTTTTTATGTCGCCGCAGCCAGTAACAATGTACAGGATTGCATTCTACGAGAAGAACTGATTTTACTTGCACAACAAGCTAATCATCAAAGTTTTCTGCAGCAAGATTTTTTAAAGTTGATTACACATTTCTATTTGGTCTGTTTGGCACTCCAACTTCTTACATCATTGTACTAATACAGATTAACAAATAAATTAGGACACACCAATTTTCTTATGTGAATATTTTAGAAAAAAACTGTTTTAAATCCAAACTATGCAGGAAATTTGTTTGTGTATCCTGAAGAATAAAATATTTTTTTGTTTACTTGTTTTTGAGTTACGTTGTCCCGCATCCTGATTAAGTTCAAATCCCAACATTAAGCAGACTCGTTGCCCTAATCTAGGTCTCCAGACTTTCACCGCTAGATTTTCACTTCGAGTGCCAGGTTTACGAAAGAAAAGTAAATACACAAGACCAACGATTTGCTAGCATTTTGGATGCTGCAGCTCGCTTACAGAACAGTCGCAATCAAGTTCGACAAACAACACGCGATATTCTTGTTTGTAAATATCGCGTGTTGCAAGGTGCATTGTGACTAAACCTGAAATTTTCAAAAATGTTATGTAAATTAATTGCCTAATAAAAATAAGAATTTCTTCTATTCTACATTGTCTAATATTTAAAATTCTAAGGCATTACAAGTTTCAAACAGCCACAGCTTTATATACGATCAGAATCCAACCAAATAAACTTTGTTACTCAAAATAACCGCTATTAAAGACACCTTGTGATAAAGCAGTTATTTGTAAAACTTGCCCACATTTAAAATACATGTTTTTGAGTTAAACAACAAGTGTTGCAGCGCAATAACTGGTCGATTCTTTAGTAAAAAACAAAACAATTGCGTTCTATTACTCAACTACTTACTTCGTCACTGATCACGTTATAAAAATAGCAGCTTCAATTATATTCTATAGTAATAAATATTATGATGTTGTCGCAATATAATGATCAGTTGTATAAAAATAATAATTATTGGTATAATTAATTCTTAAATTCAGTAATATTTTATAATATTCTGCAGTTTGTAAAAAATATTGATTTAACAACACCTAGAATGTTATAACTAGATGCGACCAATTCTTTCCGTTTCATACTGCACATTGCAACATTGATTAAACCATAAAAAGGTTTAGGTGACCTAATTAGATTCAATGCAAATAATTTTGTAGTTGATATAAAACAGATACAGGCAGTACACAGTTGACAGTCTAGTGAAGCCGAATCGATTAAATTACTACTAAGAGCTACGTACTTCCCCATTTGTTAGCTTTCGGGCCTACGCTTCATAATGTGGTCTTTGCGTAACCTACTAAAATTTCATAATATTTTACAATTAATAAAAAATACTGATTTAACTACATTTAGAAATTATAATTAGATGTGACAAGTTCTGTCTGGTGCATCTGCTCATTGCAATATTGATTAAAGCATAAAAATCTTTGCGTGACCACTTTGGAAGCCTCTATAAAAATATGTTTCTTGCATGCTAACGTCAGTTGACAAACCTCATCATGCCAACTCCTTGCAGGGCTACAACTTTTTCCGATATTTGTAGCCTTTGGGCTCACTTCATTATGTGGGTTCTGCGTAATCTACGCATAATTAAGCAAGTTTATCTTAGTTTAAGTATTCATACATCAATCCCACTAAATATATTATTTTGCATTTTGGGTATTTATGTTCATTCCAGACATACCCAGGAACTAGAAATTATTGATTCATTTATTTAAACCATAACGTGATAATGTTAAAATTTAAATTTAGAGAATTACGTTTAATCCAGACGTAGCCACGATCTATAAAGTATGGTTTATTTTGTAATAACGTGACAATATCCCTAATCAACAACTATTAAACAACGAATTTTATAAGAAACCAAAATTACTATAACCTACTACAAGAAAAGTGAAAAACAAAATTAGCAATGACCTAGAAGGAGTCCCAAGCTTCAGGAAGAAGTGGCGTGATATTAGGAACTTTGACCCTAGGAGTAAGGTGCACTTTCTTTGCTCAGGCCCACTATAAAAATGACGATTTAAGAGAGCCGTTGCATTTGCACACCCGACCCTGTTAAGGTACCGGTCACTAAGATCAGACCATCTACCGACCTATCTGGGCGGCGCGTATAACTGGTAAGTCTGAAAAGTTCAACCAGTGACTTTATTGAATGGTCCGCGGGGGAATAGCAGCCCCAGTTTTGGTCACAGCGTTAAACTCGTAGTGGCAGTGGTAAGCCTATGCAGGCTATGGCTGTCTATCGTAGAAAATTGCTGCACATAACCTATTTTATTATTGCTACAACTTTTTTTAGTTTGCTTCTAATGAGCGCTTTAGACAGGTACTTATTACCATTGAATTTGTTTTACTTACTAATATTTTTTATATGTATATAATCTAGCCGTCGGCGTCGTGTTGAATTGATGGAGTAGTCTTTGCAGATCATCTTCATTATTCGCCAATAATACGGCACTATCCGTATAGTATATTACGTTTTGTTTATTTATTAATAACAACATAACATTATAAAATTAAAACTAGGAAACACCACAAAACAGCACTGCCAAACGTATATAAAAAAAATGTCCGTTTTGATTTCTCGCTAACTCTATGCACCTATTTCAAAACATTTATGTGTTAATTTGAATAAGTACAATAACATATGAGGTTACAGTTCCAAGAAGACCAAGCAACATACTGTGATCAACATTAAAAAATCCTGCTGCAGAATAGCGAGGACATTGGTGTGTGGCTTGTTGTGCTAGTAAAATCAACTCTTCTCGTAAAATACGGTCTTGGACGTTGTTGCTGGCTGTGGGTACATCGGAAAGTAAATTGTAACAGATTGCAGCTGTTCGTTGAGCTTCTTTTGTAGTCATGTTGCAGGTTACAACCACAGCCACTCCCATGACCTGAAAAAAATTCTTTTAGTAAGTTTATGAGATGTACTATATATTGACACAACGCTGTTATAACTCAAGTACATGTCGCCGATTTAGCTATACGTGCTTCTTGAGAGAGCACTAATGCGAAATCATGTTTTACCAGTTTATGGAAAAGACTTTAACCAAAAACAAAATAAATAGAAAGTGTTTTCTTCATAGACACTGCAATTTACAATTATTATTTAAGTCAACAGTGGAGTAGTCGGATTTTCATAATCTTCTTGTTTATCTAAGTTTCTTATGTTATCCTAGGAAAGTACGCTGATTGCGCTTATATCAATTCCTTGGCAATGGTGGCTGTAGCGATCGATGCCATAAGGTAGGTGACGTCATGTAAATGTATATCATGCGACTCCCTTGTTAGCGGAATGACCGAATGCTCTCACCCTGGTGAGAAGCGCGAACAAAGACGCTTGCGCAGGCGTTATACGGTCACTTCTGGGAACATCGACTTGGTACGTGAATTTCTTTTCGGAAAGGTTTAACCACAGTATAAATAAGGTTACCACAGTACGGAAACTCCTCCTAAAATATTACTGCAATTTCCAGTGCGCATGCGCTAGTTTGCACAACCAGGAAAATGGCCGATCGACTGTTTTGACGTTTGTTCATGTGTCAAAGTATTCGACCTCTTAAGAGCTTTGATTCTGTTTCATTAACATTATTGTGTTCGTGAAAATGAGTAGAAAAGGAGGTTACACATGTTCTTTTGAGGGCTGTGTTAGTAAAACTGGCCGAAATCCAGGTCTAAGTTTCTTTCGTTTTCCCAAGGACATTGAAAGGTAAGCAAACTGGCAAACAAATTATTTTTGTGAAACAACTATCATGTGTGAGTTTCTTTATAAAAGAAGGTAGCAGCGCAGCTACTATAATACGCTTTGTTATTTTAGGTCAAATCGGTGGGTGGAAGCTTGCGCTCGCAAAGATCTTTTTACAAAAAATGCAGAAAGTCTTCATAAAAACTTTAGAATATGTGGATTATCAGTTATGCAGTAAAAGCCAATATTATATTTTGTATCGTTTTGTCACGAATAACATTAAATACCTGTGAAACATTTAATGCTGTAACAATCGCGTTTTTTGAAATTGGCGCCAATGCACAACCAGCAAAATGGCCGCCCGGTTTGAAGGTCATCCAATTTCACTGTACGTACATCAAAGCGCCGACAGGCGAGTGTCCCTACTGTGTTAACCTTATTTATACTGTGGTTTAACGTCTTCATAACCGGACCCATCGGATGAGTGATTTTACGAAGTAGAGCGTTTTGTAGCGCTAGGAAAAAGTTCCTACCCCCTGACCAATAGTACAATCGCTCTGGAATGGTTACGCACCCATTCCATAGACGTGGCAATAAATACCTGCGTCACAGTTTTATATTTGGTAGACCTTACGGGTTTTAAAATTGACTAGAAAATAAACTGGGTGGTTGAGGTCTGTGAGTGCCAGATGAAAGAGTCTTTTAAAATAGAGTGGCATGCTTGTCGGCATCAGAAGCCTTTGGCTTAGGAATAAGGTTTTGTTTTACTTTTCTTGCTCATAATCAAAGTGTCGACCCAGAGGACCGTTATTCCCGACACTGTTAAGATACCGGCTGTTATTATTAGACCGGTTACCGAGCTATTTGAGCAGCACGTAGTCGACCTCAGTACTGGTATAGGCAGCGCCTAGATAAGGGGTAGCTGTAAGAGAGCATCTACTAAAAACTACTTTGAAAACACATATTTTAATTATATTTGGGCTATTGAAGTTATAGAAATTTTTACTTGAAGAACCTGGCTACAAATATTTTAAAATGTGTATAAGTAGCATTTGAGTAACATTATTAAAATGATTTTAAAGCCTATTGCGTGGCATATTTTACATTTGGTTCTATTTTGCTTACCATATCTATAGATGTTCATAGAAATGCACTATTTGCAATATATCGGCCAGGTGCAGTGTTAATTTGTTTATTGATAGTATCTAGTACTCCCACAAGTATACATCCAAAGATGAACAACATTAGCCATCCAAAAATTCTGTTAAACAATGTAACTAGCCCTGTTAATTTATTACAAATGTTTATAGATTTTCTAATCATGTTGATTATTTCTTCACAATTTATATTTGATCTGTTTTTATCGTCAACAGGCATATCAGGTTTGGTACGTAGATTGAAGCACATAGGCCGTTTTAAAAGCTCCACATTGTCTATAAGATAATCATTTAGATTCCTAAATCTTTCTTTCAGTCTCTTACGAAAGTTACAAAGTATGAGGACCTGTAGTGAGATCAAATATTCTTCAAAGAATTTCATAAAATACTTGCTAGCGTTGTATATCCCGAGTCGAGACACTAGTACTGAGGTAGAGTAGAAAATGACGCATATAAACACTAAGTGCGTTAGCAACAATTACACAAAAAATTGAGTATTTTTCATTGTTAACTTAAAACTAAAATACTTATCCACATTTTTAAAACGTGAAATAAAAATTGTGAAAATTTGAATATTCCAAAAGGTAGATATTAAAATTGCAGAAATGATTGATGATAGTTACGGTGTAAGATAATCTAAATACAACAAAATTACGTATTCCATGTTTGTTAGCAGGATCTCCTGTTAAATTCACCGTGTAAATGTACACACATAATATTATTGAAACAACGAATGAAGCATAGCACTTATGCTTAATCACTTTAAAGCCATTATTAGAACCATAGGGAGGCACTAACGCAAAGAAATTTGCCAAATTGTATAACGGTTTTATAAAATCAATGGTAGTTTCATGATTCAGCAACATTATATTTAATTTGTACTAAAACCAAAACTATAGCATACGCATTCGTTACTTTATGTTGCGTCGTTGTTTAAACTGTAACATACATACTGATGTACCGCAGGATGAACGTGTGTTACATACATATAAAAAATATTACATAGAAAAATAATGTCCGACTAGCTTTTATTCTTTTTTAATATTTAAAAAAGTAAAAACCATTTGACAATATTGTTTATTGAAAAACAACTTAGGTAAGTAATCATAGTTAGAGAGCTTTACAAAAAACGCCTTTACTTTAGTATTGTATTTAACAGTAAAGCCGAAGTTATCGAAATACTGAAAAAAGATTTGTTGTAAAATAACTGTAAAGGGATCTTAAGTGATGAGAAGTGAACGGTCCACAGAGAGTAGGAAAAGTTGTGGCGAAAATCCTAGCGTACCGTGTCAGAGTCTTGCTGCAAAATTTATTTCGTGTGTGTTCTAATTTATTTTCTGTAACTTGTTTAAATGATGGTAATTTAAAATAACTAATAATGTTCAGAAGTGAGATGCGAGCAAAAAGTAGAGATCATAAGTAGATTTTGTGTAAAGCATCGGAACGAATAGAGACATCTGTGAGCTAGAGTTAGTAAACGTTAGTAGTTTTGCGAAAATCTGGTGATGACATCTATAAGTTAGTGTGCGTGTCCGAGATTGCAGTGTTGTCGGATCCAAAATTGTGCGTCAGATTTAAGGAAATAACTAATGGGTCTCACGAAGATCATAGCAGACAGTTAGACGAAGACCATACTTTATAGTCCGAAATAGAAGAAATATGAAATTAAAGAATACCAGGTATAGCAAACGATTTCAATTTTAACTGATTATTAAACCTAATGATTGACGATAATAGAAGACCTGGTCGAATGTTTGAAGATATTTTGACGATAAACAGCCGAACCGGTAATAATTAACAGGTAAAACCAGACCTAATAAAAACATTTCAGCTTTAGATGGAAATAGGGACGCCAAAGAATGGATTGGCAAGGTAAAGATTATGCACTTATTACACAGTCGCCTGATGCGTTTGCACAGAAGCGGAGCGCCTTAATGGTGCTTGTCAGACAGAATTCAATATTAGCAGTTTTGCGAAATTTTATGTAGCCCCTAGAAAAACATTTATAAAAGACGAAGGACTACCGGTAAAGAAAAGAACACAGTGCTAGTAAGAAGTGGAAGGTTAAACGAATACTAGCTAAAGCTAAATTATGTATCGAAGTAAATTTGACAGTTGATGAATCTGTGGAACAAAATTAATAGGATTATACAATAGAAACCTGTGTGCTGCAATGCTTGCAAAAAATGAATTAAGACTTCGATGATTTACTATACAACCTAGTGAAACATGAAAGAATAAACAAAGCAAAATTGGACCAAATCAGTGGGGTAGAGCCAGGAAAGAGAAGTATGGGAGCAACTCCTAAAGAAAAATCCAAAAACCAAGAGAACAAGGCACAAGAGAGTATATTGTCAAGAGAAGATAGAAAGGACAAGTCTTACAAATATAGAACAGAGAGCCGTTTAGCAGGGTCATGCACGTCAGAGCAGAGGAAGAAGAAAAATGTTTTTATGGTCGTCAAGGAAGACAGAATTAAAGATTGTTTGACCAGAAGCAAACTAACATACTAAAAGTGCAATTAAGTAGGACATATCAGTAAAAGATGTCTACAACAACAGAGTCCAGCAACACAGGTTTTAGTAAACCGGGCGGAAGACACGATAATCAAATATTACAAAAACGCAAAGGTAAACAGAACAATTTCGTAGACTCAGGTAGCGCAATGACTGCGATAAGAGAAGATGTAGTAACTACTCATAAACTTGAGTGTATACCAAGTAAAGAACAGCTGTATGGATTTGGCGAGAACTTGCTGGTGATGTGCAAATAATAAACCACAGTAACAGTCAGTTAGATGAATTAGAAGAAACGGTGAAAGCGGTTGATGTTATAGCCAGAGTGCAGCAAAAATGTTGTTGTTGGGACGCACACTTACCAAAGCAGCAGGAATTGCGTATGTGAAAATCGGAGATATGTTACATTTCGGATATATAACGTTGTAATTGTAATTCAGAATTCTTTGCGTAAAACTTAACCAAAACAAAGTAAAAGTGTATGCTTCCGAAGTTGTTAAAGTGCAACAAAATCGTAAAAATAGCCAATAGTAAAACTATCTCAGGCAGTGGAGATAAAAGAAGAATAAGGGATACGAAATAAGAGACACTTACCAAAATAAGAAAGTAGGATAGAAAGTGAGTGTCAAAGAGAAGAAAAAAAACAATCGATTTGACTATGGTAGACACCGGAAGTAGAACGGCGGGAAAAAAGAAAAGGATATAAATTTAGTTAACAGTTAAAGACAGTGTTTTGCAGTCAACTTGAGTGGAATTTGATGTACTGATCTGATAGAAGTGAATATCGCGGAAAATAATAGACCAATCCGAAGTCACCGTATCGCACTACTCGTGACGATTCGGAAGCTGTTTAAAAAAAATTTTAAGCCTTACTTTACTCGTCGCCGGTTATATTAGTTTCAAAGAGCTCTAGTGAAAAAAGACTGGTGACTGACGGTAAAACAATCAGATTGTTAAGAAAAACTGGAAATATTAACTGCTTGCACGCTATTATGTAGTATTGATTTAATATAAATTTCATGTCCGGTTATTTACATGTACCTATTTCCGAAGCCTCAAGACATTAAGCGACCTTACCAGATGGCACCGCAAAATTTCAAAAACTATGTTTCGGTTTACTAAACGCTAATTAGTAATGACCGTTCTTACGTAGCAATGTAGTTCCTGCAAAAACGGATATGTTGGACAGACTAAACAAAGTATTTCAAGCTTTACGTGCATTATGATTAACCCTTAACTGATAGACGCTTAACCTGGGCGAAATAGGTAGTTATAAGCAATTAGTCTCAACTACAAGACGATGTACTGGCTAATGGATTGCAACTCTCAACTATTATAGCTAGAAAACAAGGTGCTACCTTATACAGCCATAATAAAGCTCGCTTGAACGCCTCCTAATCCTCTAGCAGTGAATTTACTTATTGCCCAATCAACAAAAAGATTAAAGCTACCTGCTAGACCTATCACTACATTATTAGAGTTGCTACTGTAAAATTCCATGTAGTCTTAAGTAATATGGTATTATGTTAAGTATTAAGAAAGTCTGCCACTGTGCTCGTTTTCACAATCTCATTGATTCTGTCAGATTTTTTACGTATTGCCTCGTAAGAAATATTATATTGTTCGTGAATGTCAAAAAAAAGTAAGATTTTTGGTTTTGAAATATGTTCTATTTTAGAAAATATCATTCCACGAAAATCAAAACCTTTCCAACTTGCATAAAACTATTGTATTTGTCGCTTATTAGGCATCGGCCAAGACTCGGAACAGAACAAATCACAATGTATTCTTAAAAACCAATATTTCGGTGCCGTTATTGAACCTCCTTACCTTCAACCGTGACCAATACCCAACAAGCCCCAAATACATATTTACTAGTTTTCGGTCAACACTCAGCTGCTATCTAATAGTTATTTAAGTAACAAGGAATGTAAAGACGTAATAACATTCGAGGTAGGTAAATACGATCCGAGGCGAAGCCGAGGCTTCTGGCCTGCCGAGAATGGTAATATTCGATACATTCCGTGTTACTTATTAAAATTTTCACGCTACACGTATTAATTTAATCATATTTTTACAAGTTCGTTTTGACTGCTGACACCGGAATTATTTTTTAAAAACCCCATTGTTCTAAGTTGCTTGTGTTTGTTACCATATCAACGAACAGTTAAAATCAACATTATTATCCTAGGAATGTAAATAACACTACTAAGTTCCGTAGTCAAGGGCAAAAAGTAAACGAATGTTATTCGCCATTTTCATCTTTTGTAGCTGTGGATGTATCGTCTATTTACCTTGCCTGTAGCGTGAAAACGTATTTTTTGCAAATTAGCAAGAGTTTCAACCCAAAGTACATTGTTCATTCTATAAACGGAAATTGGCCTCAGACAGTAATGAACTTTGTACATATTTAAATTTTTTTCTATTTTGGTTCTTTACTGACTACTTTATGAAACTCATTTGGATTTCATAAAGCAACTCCTAAAAGAATTCAAAATTTTATTTTGTTAGGTTGGTGACAAACATGTGACAAGAAAACCTTCACGCGTTATAAACATAACCTTCAAATTGTAAGTTCTAAAAAAGATTATTTAGCGTATTTTCCGCTACTTTGCGTAGCTCGGGTGGGGTGCAAGATAATTCTTCTTCCATCTTATCTTCAAATCTTAGGTATTTTAAAAATTAAATTACTTTCAAATTGTTTGTCTAAATTTTAATTTGACAGTAGTTTGAATTGTATGAAATTACTAAATGTCACCAACAGCCACATATCAAAAACAAAAACCAAATTTTCCTAATCGATTAAATTTTTAAATTAAAATATAAAATAAGGTAATTTTTAACTTTTTTGGACCAAAATAGAAAAAATAGTATAAAATACACGTTTCATAAGACATTTAAGCGCACTTGTCCATTAGAAAACTCGCCGCAAGCGGCTCGTTTTCTAACTTGGACGCGTGCTCTAAAATCATGTCTTATGAAACTTGTTTTTTAATATACTATAATAAGTCATTGTACCTCAGATATTTCTCAATTAAATAACTAGTTTTACTCACGTTTTTACCTTTTCATCTGATTGATTGATTTTTTATTAGGCAAGAATTAATTAATCAGTGGTTCTGGCAATAACTTAAAAATTTCATTTTTTGTTACTTTGTTAGTATTAAAACCATAAAATAAGATAAACTCGCATTCTTGCAAGGTGTGAAGTAGTTTTGTAGCGAATGATGCAATAATTACATTTTCTGCATTTATCTGTTTTTATTTTGCGCCGGATAAAAGTAGTAACACTCACCATAACAACTAACGTGTAATGAAGGGTACAAAGTCCGCACTTTTACTATAGTTATTTGCAAACCCACCTACTCGCGCGTTGTGATCAATAAATAAATGTGGTATTGTTATGCTTTTCTTCTAGCAAAAAAAGGTGCAAAGTCCATTTCTGCAATTGAAATTTATTCATTTACCTACTTCCTTTTCAAGAACGTTCTAGAGTTTATCAATGGTAAACATGGTTTCGGCTGTTTATTTTTTTAAGTACTAATAATTAGGAAATATTATAGGAGTAAATTATTTTTAGTAGTGATTATGAAATTGTAAGCAATGGCGTAACTTCAGAATTTTTAGATTTATCAAGCATTTTGCTTAAAATTCCCATTGGTTTTGAAACATTTAAGCACAACTCAATCAAAATATAACTTGCATGCACCCCAGGCAAAAAAAGGTGCAAGAACTCGAGTGGTTAGCTAATAACACGATCGTAAAGTTAAACGTTTCTTTGTACCTGCATTTGGCGATAAGCAGAACGATACCGGCCCCTTTGCGGTTGCAGTTTTTATACACTTAACTTGAAATTTTACAATCATTAGTGTCAAAATAACACTTCACACCTAATAAATTTCGTTGGTTTTCAGGTAGAAACACTGCACGTGTTCTAGAGGGTTTTATCTAAATGCAGACGTTAAGGTTAAGATCAATAAGGGACAAATTTGTAAACTGTGGTTTTAGGGGTTATATATATAAATAGTATGTAGCCACGGTAAAATACAACTTTTTCAAATTAAAACTTTAAACCTAAGAAAAATTTTTTAGATAACCACGTTCAAGCGTTTGTTAATAGCTTTGAGCTTAAAATAAATTGCAACTAGATATTTGATTTTACTTACCCCGCGGTAAACTAACCACAATGGTGGTCCTATTATGTGGCTGTATAATATTTCATCTATCACAATATATCTTATAAGCGATAAATTAACAATTTCAAGCACTCGCATTCCAACACTTGCAAATAGAAATAGCAGTTGCCATCCAAATATTTTATTGATTAATTTCCCAATTTTGTTCATTTTAGTAAAAGCAATCAATTCTCATATCTTTAACATGTTCTATTACATGTTGCTTTGCCATAATAACACTGCATTGCAAATCAGAATGTCTTACGTATCCCTGAATAGCATATATAAGAAGTTGTTTCATTACTTTGTATCTATACTTTAAGCACATACAGTACTTGCAAATTAATAGTACTGTAATTAGACAACAATAATCTTGATATTGATTTACAACCTCAATCCGTAGGGCTTTTGTGCCGCAAACTACGATACTTGCGCCGATGTTATAAATAAGAATGCAAATAAAAATTAATTGTTCCAGCACTAAAGTTTTCAAAATTTTATTGGTTTTGCTTGAGATCTGCTTTATTTTTAAGCGTTTATCGACCTCATTAAAAAGTGTTATAAATAATTTATAGTTTTTCACGTTAAATAATGCAGAAATGTTAGCTGAAGTAAGCATAGCATTTACAACTGTGTAACGTAAGAAAAATATAGCTGTAGTCGTAGAGGTTACAGGAATAGGTTCTATAATAATAGAATACATAGAAAAGAGATGTGCAATCAGTATAGTTACCGTAACCACAACATTATATAGTCTGTATAAAGCTAATTGCAAGCAATTGTTAATACTATCAGGTGGAAATATTGCGCAGAATATAGCAATTCGACACAGAGTCTTTAAATTGCTGTTGCTTTACAATAAATTGATCTTGGTCATTTCGCTTTATATTAATATAATAATTATTTATGTTTATGCGTAGCAACGTCAAATAAGTATATACAAATGAAGAGTAAAGCTGTATAACCCCTTTTAAGTATGCTATATAATTATGTCTTTCAGATATACTTCAGGTATATTTCTTTTAGTATAAGTTTGTAAAAGTATACATTTATAATTTTGTATCAGGTTGGTAAACAGGATTCTAAAACGCTCGATATCTTTTGTTTTGTAAATTTTTATCATGAATTCGGTTTCTTTGTTTCTTCAACTTTAAAGCATTCAGCAGTCTAACAAGGTTTATAGAATAAGCTATGTATCATTTTAGTCGTTAGGCTCAATAAGCGTTATTGGTCAGTCGCAATTACCGGAAATTTATTTCCACAGAGCGAGGTTAGCCAAATCCACAAAACAAAATAGTTAAACTAACCAAATTTTAGTTTTAACTATTATGCTTGCAGTTGTTATATTTTGCCTATTTCATAAATCTTGTATCCATATAGGAAACAATAAATAAATCTGTTAAATATATGGTAGCGCTAGAGGGAGAGGTAACCATACTCGTCGAACTGCATGCGTAGTAACACTACATAACGCACGACCTCAACTTTACCAGGGTCACTTTTAAATCCTGAGCAAAAAAAAGGAAGAATAGGAGAAGGAGAAGAATGGAGAAAAACCTTCGCAGGCGATAGAGGTGGAGGGTCCCCAGAACCTTATAAGACTGCTGTAAGGGAACTTCGCTTGTCCTACAGGCTTATATAGCAAAAAGAAAATAGTGACATTGAACTTGGAATGATCCGACACTAGACACTGTGTATCAGTGAATCAATTGAAATCAATCTTAGAACTTGCTTAATAGCAAAGTTCAGTTTAAATCTGATTTTGAATTATCTTACAGGAACCTTGTAACTGTCAAAGTAACACTTGAAACGGGAAGAAACTCGAGGTAAAAAAAAGACTGCAATCACTGCAGAGACAGGAATCTGCAGGCATTCCTGGACTTTGATGCAAATGCACATTACTCAGTTTGAAGCAGTCGCGACAACTAACAATGTGAATCACTCTTAGACTATTGTTTAGAAGATAAGGTAGTGGCTTTGAACCGAAGTAGTCAACCTACCTGCAACATTTCTGCGCGAAGAGAGGTCATTGATACAACCGTGGCGATACCTTTACTTGCTTTTACGATACTAAACTGGCATAATTCTGATGAACCAACCCTGTTAGATCATTTCGCTGCTGAGGGCGAAAACGAGAAGGCTGTTTAAAGAAGCAAACCCCTTGGGAAATTGTGAATGCACTACAAAATCCCTGACTCATTGATAGACATATAAAAAACGAGGCATTGGACAAATTTCTACTGCACCTATACGTCTCTCAATCAAACAAATCTTGCAAGCTAGCTGTAAAATTTGGACTTGGGACGTTTTAGGATATCGATGACATTTCGTTTAAATCTATTCATCAAGTTACGGTGTACAGGAGAATCAATCCTGTACTGTGTCGCCGAATTGCAAATATGCTCAAAAGCAGAATAATAACCACCTCTCTCAACGACGCCACCCTAGGAGTCAGTAGAAAATGTCCACAGGGGAGAGTTGGCTCACCCCTGCTGTGGTACCTCGTAGTTAAC
Source organism: Ctenicera cuprea (assembly GCA_958336395.1). Classification (NCBI taxonomy): domain Eukaryota; kingdom Metazoa; phylum Arthropoda; class Insecta; order Coleoptera; family Elateridae; genus Ctenicera; species Ctenicera cuprea. Next base: position 31,012,065 of record OY284494.1, on the reverse strand, counting down.
GGCGTTTAGCAGCTGCTAGATGAGAAAAAGATGTACGCACAAGGATGTACGAATGATGTCACCATCTTTATTTAAAGAAAATTCGAGGGAGTTGTATTCAATAAAATGGGAGTAGTGGGTTTATCAATTAACTTCCTATCTGGCAGTAACACGAAGAAAGACTCTCAACAGCAGACAACCGTTTTCAGTTCGCAAACAAATACAAATGATGGGGGAGGTCAAATACTTAAGCGTTTTTATAGACATAAGGATTATCTTTTAACGGCGTTTAGAACATGTTACAAACAAAACCACCAAGATATTCTATAGCTAAATGCAATTATTTGGAAAATCGTAAGGCTTAAACCAAACATGATACATTGGCTGCAAACGAGAATGATAATCAAAACAATCACATATTCTTCATTGGTGTGGTAGCACAAGGCTACACATATTTCAATAAAAAATAGTCTAAGAAAATTACAAATACTGCCTTGCATAGGAATAACGGGGCAATGTCTACTATCTCAACAACCGCATTAGAAGTTCTAGTAGATCTACCTCCTTTCTACCTATAAGTGGAAGCAGACACGAGACTACAAGCGAACTGACTGAAAACAAATGGAAACGTCGCGTCGGTTAGTTTCGTTATGCAGGAGATCATAATAATGTTTTCACTTATAATCTCCTGAGAACATTAATTCCTTCTGGAAATTTTTTGGAGTGCAATGCAACAACGTATTAATCGCCCTGCACAAAGAAATTATATTAAAGAAAAGAGCGAAACCAGAAATTAAGAAACTAATCCACCAACTTTTAAATTCATCCCACCAGTTGGACTTGCCAATTAAACGTTTCAAGGTTAACGAGATCCAGTAAGTAACCGCTTCCCAAAAAAGTCCCAGAAAATAATTTGATCACAACTAGACTTCAGAAAGACGGTTTTACGATGATAATTATGATCTTCAGTGCCATTCTAAGATTGGGCTATTTCCCAGCACAGTGGAAGGTAGCCCAAATTAGACTTATTCTAAAAGCCTCGCAAAAAAGTGACTGACGTATTACGAGGGTAACGCCATAATTATTGAGAATAAGAAACACGGTTAATGTTTTTTAGGATTTTATTTTAAATATGTTCAAAGTAATTCCCTTCAACAATAATGCATTTCACCATTCTTTCATTCCACTTCTTGAAAGCCCCCAACCAATCTTTTTTTGGAATACTTTTCTACCCCGTAGATTTATTTTAAACTCATAAAATAGCTAAAAAGTCGCACATGACTAAATCAGGCGAATAAGGCGAATGTTCTATTACTTTTATGTTTTTTCTTGCCAAAATGATTCTAAAATGTTCTTTGCTTAATTCCATTTTTCAGCAACAACACTACTTAAAAACTGAATAGTTTCGGTTCCAACTGTCGTAACTTCGCAAACTAAACGTCAACTGACAGCTAGAGAAATATGTAAAATGAATGTGTAAATTTTGTTTTTCTTGGCCCACTAGATTTTTTGATTCTTAATAATTTTAGCGTTACTCTCGTATCATGTTGATCAATTGGTCTCCTTCCGATCCTGTAAAAGGTGTTTTTTCGACGATTAAAGCCAATAGTGGAAAAAAGAGAAAAACAAAAGATACTGTTCCGCCGTCTTTCTTGATGTTTCACAAGCGTTCGACAAAGCCCGGCATTAAGGTCGTACAAAATAAAAAAAAAACTGCCATACACATAGTATTAAAGTCATACGTCACTGAGAAGCTTTTTTTTTTAAAAAATACCAAGCAGCTCATACCTCTGTGGTTCTGATCAAGTATGAGTACCCCGAGCAGCGTCCTCAGTACCGTTATCTACCTCATACAGATACAGCTTATCTTCCGACAATTAATAACTTAAACTTAGCTACATTCGCCAATAACATATCTATTATGGCATTTCATAAAAATCCGTATCTCCTGCTGAAACATCTTGAAAAAGTCGAGATAAGGCTAAAAACTTGAAACATCAAAGCTAACACTTCTAAATCAGTTCATGTCACCTTCACTCGCAAGAGAGAGAAAGACGTTCCCCTGGTTGTTCTAAATGGATGTCCCCTTTCACAAAAAGATGAGGTAACTAGGCCTTCACCTTGATAGACGCTTAACCTGGGCGAAGCAGGTAGGTACAAGCATTGGTTTTAAATACAGAACGATGTACTGGCTCATGGGCCGTAACTCTCAACTATCGCTAGAAAACAAGGTGCTGCCTTATACAGCTATAATAAAGCCCGCTTGAACCCATCCTAATCCTTTAACGGTGAAGTTACTTATTGCCCAATCAACAAAGAGATTAAAGCTACCCGCTGGACCTACCACAACGTTATTATAGTTGCTACTGTAAAATTCCATGTAGTCCTAAGTAATCTGGTATTATGTTGAGTATTAAGACAGTGTGCCAGCCACTGTCAAACTTTTTACTATTTGAGGCTTTCTCGGTTTCGAATTGTCAAAATTACAATTCACTTAAACCGCGTCGTCATTTAGGAACTACGCCCAGCATAATTAGGCAAGGACAGACCTGTAGCTTGTCTGCCTTTACAAGTATTTGTTCTAGAAGTTGAGCAAAATTTTTTGGTAGGCCCTGCCTGTCTAAACAGGGCCGTGTGCTTAGATTATGTAACCCTTGGGCGGACAAGGATTTGATCTTAATGTATTTTCTTTGCCAGGACAATAATACTTATGGGCGTATGCCTGTTTGCTGTTTGTGAACCCATAAAAACTAAGCCTTTTAAGTATTTTTGTCCTGGCAAACAAAATACAAGATCAAATCCTTGCCCGGCCAAGGTTTAAATAATCTAAGCACACGGCCCTGTTTAGGCAGGCAGGGCCTACGAACAAATATTGCTCAAACTTCTAGAGCAAATGCTTGTAAAGGCAGACAAGCTACAGGTCGATCCTTCCCTGATTATGCTGGGCGTATTATATATTATTACGACGCGGTCTAAGCCGAAAGTAAATTGTAATTTTGACAAACTTTCTACTTATTGCCTTGCACGGAATAAATTTAATAGTTGGTGGATGTCAAAAATAATAAAATTATTTGTTTTGAAATATGTTCTAGTTTAGAAAATATCATTCCAAGAAAATCGAAACCTTTCCGACTTGCGTAAAATTATTTATGTGTATTTGGGGCTTATTGGGTATCAGCCAGAAGTCAAGACAGAACAAATCTCAATGTATTCTTAAGCCAATACTTCGGTGCCTTTATTGTAAACCTTCACCTTCAAGCTTGGCCAATACCCAATAAACCCGAATACACATTTACCAGTCTTCGGTCGATACTCAGCTGCTGTCTAAAATTGTGTATGTAGCCACTGTAAAATGCAGCTCATTGAAATAAAACCTTTAAACTCTAAAAAATTGTTTGAGATAACCACGTTCAAGCCCTTTTTACATAGCTTTAAGCTTAAAATAAATTGTAAGTAGGTATTTGATTTCACTTACCGCGCGATAAGTCAACCACAATGGTGGTCCCAAAATGTGGCTATAAAGTTTTTCATCTACCACAAATTGTTGTTTTAGTAATAAATTAACAACTTCAAGCACTTGCATTCCAACACTTGCAAATAGAAATAGCAATTGCCATCCAAATATTTTATTGATTAATTTCGTAATTTTGCTCATTTTAATAAAAGCGATTCTCATATCTTTAACATGTTCTATTACATGTTGCTTTGCCATAATAACACTGCATTGCAAATCATAATGTCTTACGTATCCATGAATAGCACATATAAGACGTTGTTTCATTATTTTGTATATGTACTTTAAGCACATACAGTAATTGCAAATTAATAGTACTGTAATTAGACAACAATAATCTTCAAATTGTTTTAAAACTTCTATCCATAGAGCTTTTATGCCCCAAACTACGACAGTCACACTGATATTGTAAATAGCAATGCAAATAAAAATTAAATGACTTAGCACTAATGATTTCAAAAATTTAATGTTGTCGTCAATCTGTTTCATCTTCAAGCGCTTATCGACTTCATTAAAAAGTGTTATAAATAATTTATAGTTTTTAATGTTAAATAATGCAGAAACGTTAGCTAAAGTAACCGTAGCACGCGTAAATGTGAAACGCAAGAATAATGTAATCGTAGTGGTAGAGATTGCAAGAGAATGTTCTATAATAATACAATACATCGAAAAGAGATTTGCAATCAGTATAGTTAACGTAATCACAACATTACATAATCTGTATAAAGCTAATTGCAAGCAATTGTTAATACTATCAGGTGGCAATAATACGCAGAATATAGCAATTCGGCACAGCGACCTTAAGTGGCTATTGCTTTGCGTTAAATTGATCTTAGCCATTTTGCTTTATATCGATATAATAATTATTTATGGTTATGCATTTATTTGCATTTTACGATTTACGTTGTTCTTACTGCATTGTAACATGTTTCGGATTTTTCTAAAACGTAGCAACGTCAAAGAAAAACAAGAATAAAGTTGTATAATATTCTGAAAATATGTTATATATGTCTTTCAGACATTATATAGCACACGTATATGTTTTTTACTAAAAGCATGTAACGGTATACATTTGTAGTTTTTTATCGGGTTGGTAAACAGTATTCTGAAACGCTCGATATCTTTTGCTACGTAAATTGTTATCACGAATTCGGTTTCTTTGTTTATTCAGCCTAAGAGCTTTCGGCAGTCTAAAAAGGTTTATGGAATAAGCTCTGTATATGTCAAGCTTAAAACGCGACATTAGCCAGTCGCAGTGACCGACCCCCGAATTTATACCCACAGAGCGTGTTGTGGTCAAGCAAAATCTACAAAACGAAATAGTTAAACTAACCAAACTAATTTGGTTTAGTTTCAGCTATATACTGCTCGCAGTTGTTATAACTTACTTATTTTATAAATCTTGTATACATATAGGAAACACAATAAATAAATTAGTTATTATATATAGTAGCGCTAGAGGGAGAAGTAACTATAGTTGTTGAACTGCATGCGCAGTAACACTACACAATGCACGACTTCAACTTCACCAGGGTCAGCTTCAAGATCCTGGTCAAACAAAAGAAAAAGGCGGAGGAAAAGAAGGGAGAAAAACCCAACAATTTCATCGCCAAAACCCCAAGAAGACTGAGCAACCGGGGCCATAAGACTGCTAAATTTACATCACTGTCTTACAAGCTTACATAGCCAAAAAAATAACATTTCCATTGTTCTTATTTAAGAACCAGACAGAAAGAAGAATCTACAGATACTGCTGGCCTGCTATGCAAATGCGCATCACTGAGTTTGGGGTACTAGCAACAACAACCAACGAGGTGAGTCACTCTTAGACTTGTTCCTAGAAGACTTTTAAAATTAACCAATTACATTACAGACAGGTTCTTTTCTAATTGTTTTCACTCTAACAAAATTCAGTAAGTAATTACATTCTACCTGAATCTTAAAATAGCTCTAGAATATTATCCGATCACAGGTAGACTGCCTCCACACCGTTTTACGGTTACGGTTACGTTACGATAATAATTACGAACTTAAATGTCATACTGGGGTCCCGAGTTGGCGCGGTTAGAATAACGAGTGCGATCAGCAAAGTTAAGCATAGCTTTACCTGGTCAGTGCTTGGCTGGGTGTCCGAAAGCCAACGCGGTACCTCGTGCTCTCGGAATGGCACGCGATTAGGTGGTCCCGGCTGTCGCATTAACAACATGGCAGTCGTTAGACGGGGTAAAAGTCCCCTTAAAATACAGAGGTACGAAAAACGGCTGGTAGGAGTTTGCCATAAGCTGATTGAGCGTGATGGTTTGAAAGTCGAAAGACTCCATCACCTCTTGGAACATAGCGACAAAACCAATCCGTAGCCATGTTTAACCCGACGTCCTAAGGACATAGGGGATGGCTAAAGATAAGAAGAAATGCCATACTGATGTTGGGCTATTTCCCTGCACATTGAAAGGTAGCCCAAATGTCTGTATACACTTTGCATTCCACACGCTTTAACGCAAAAAAAAACCGATACCTACAGTTGGAATAACTGCAGTGAGTGTACATCAATGGCGGAAACAAATGAGGAGGTGGTAGGCGTTAACCATCCTCATCTGCAGTGAAATGTTTCGACCGAAACTGCTTCTACTTTACGCGAGTCGAAACGGTTCAAAGACTACGTAGGTAAAATGAAACGGGAAAGTCCCGTGCACCCGGAACTGAACAATATGCTATTGAAATACGCGTAATCATTGTAAGCGTATTAAGAGGGGTTAACTTAGCGATGTACATTATTTCAAAAATATAGTTCTTCAGCATTCTCAGGTTCCAAGACATAAAGAGTGTTCACAAACTCGCGGATACTGATTGTGGGATGCTATTCCACCATAAAAACTGAATTAAAAAAAAGGTTCATCTGCGTTTTTCGATTTAACTATTAAGTGTTGGTTTAAGTATTGAAAATCAAATCATGATAAATTACAAAAAACAAGAGATAGTTCAAAACGATAATGGAGAGGAAAAGAACAAATGTTGTTTAAAGTGTCTGACAACTTAAATTTATGTGTTCAATTCATTAGCGGCACGCTATTGACTGTTGAAAACAGCACGTCATTTTTTATTTGTTTCATAGTTCGTCATTTGTTTGAATTTACTTCTTAATTTTGCATTGTGTAATGCCACATAATATGCTAATATCGGTCCAAAGTGTGGACAAATAGTCGCGCATAAACGTACCGCTCACCCTGCTTGTTTATTAGAAGCCCCAGTGCCATCAGAATTTCATCATACTCTTGGTTGCAATAATTTGCGGTTATTCTGTCGCACTGTATAACTAAATTTAAACAAATGAACTATGAAACAATTAAATAATGAAGTGTTGTTTTCAACAGCTGGTAGCGTGTCACTGCTTAATTAAACACACAAATTGGAGTTTTTCGCACACTTTAAACGACATTTGTTATCTCTTGTTCATTGTAATTGATCATGAATTGATTTTTAATACTTAATCCAACACTTAAATTTGAGTATGAAAGTTTTTCTTTCTATCATTATTATATTTTTCAAAACTTGAATAGCTTCAAAAATATTCGTTAAATTGAAAAATCGTACAGAAACTTTTTTAATTCAGTTTTTTTCGTAGAATACAGCGAGTTTCGGAACACCCTGTATAACCATAATTATGTTGATAAACTGTCTATTAATGTATTGTAAATTATTGCGTGTTTTAGCTCAATTCGGGCAATGTATCAATACAGATGCTAAAGCTTGATATGATCACTTCAGAAATGAAAACAAAACGTGCACCCATTTTAACAAGTCAACCGCGACGATTTTTAGAAAACGAGCACAACAGAATTGAAGAAACGATAGATAAATTAGTAGACAATAGTATCACAAGGGAATCTAATTTACCGTAATGCTAATTTAGCATTATTAGTAGACAAGATAAACGTTTGTGCGTAAATTGTAAGGCTTTTAACAAAATTAGTACTGGTGGTGTACAAAATGATTCATGTTTAATGTCGTAATTTTCTTTGAAAAGTTGTTATTACGGTTCTGTGCCCTTAATATGATTTAAAGCTGCTTTTCCCAAAATGTAGGTAAGTTTGAATAAACACTTTTTATTATTATTAATACGGCTTTAAGCTCTCAAATACGAGTTGTGACGTTCACGATTGCTAATGTAAAGAAATCTTTACGCAATTTTATCTTGAAATATTATTATTACGGCGCTGTGTTCTCAGCTAAAATTTAGGGCTATTTTCCCACGCTCTACAATGACTTTAAATTGATACTAAGCACGATTAAGTACTCATGGTGCCTTAGATGAGCTTAAAAGTAGCTCAAGAATGCTTAAGTTCCTGTAATAATTTGCATAATGCTATATTGAAAATTAAATTATTACGGCCCTGTGCCCTCAAATGTAATTTAGGGCTGTTTCTCAGTTATAGGATAACCGTAAATAAAAATTCAGGTGTGTTGTTTTACATCTAAGTTGTGCGAGTAAAGAATATTCTCACAATGTTACCTTAAAAATTATTATAGATTTGGGGCTATTTTCCAATCTACATATCGTGTCGATATTGACTCATGAATCAGTTATTATACAGAAAAGTATTGGAGATGGTAAGTATAGTTCGGAAAGGTATAAAATCTTCCTAAATATGATGGATGACCACTATTTCATAATTTCTTCATATTTTCCAATTTTTCTGTTATAATTGGGTATTGATTCGCGAGTCATTTGCATATTCGTTGTGGAAATAGGATATTGGAAAGAATTATCGAACAATGGTTTAATTTTTTATTAGAATTAAACTGATGCCCTACATTTTTGTTTATAGATCGTTTTAATTTTACATCTTAAATTTATTTTCTAATAACTCACGTCACGAGTCACTTTTGTATGAGTGCTATTAAATTCACAAATCATGTTTTAATACTACTGGGAGAATTCAACAGGAATGCGACCAAAATGTTAAATGATTAAAACGACAATTTTTTAACATTTTTTGACTCACCTTTAGCAAATTTATAATATTTATCTATTTCAACTCTGTAAAAATCTACAACTTTTAAATTTTGCCGGACAAGCAGAATTATAAGGAAGTAACCATTCGAAACGGGCCATTTATCATCTAAGAGCAAAGCCGAAGAAAAAATTATAAATTTTTAATAATTCAGTGATTAATGCGAGTTTAGGATTAATCTCAGCGTTAACGTGATGCTCATTAATCAACCTTACATTACGTCATTTTTTTAAATTTATTGGCTAAAATATTTATCTGACAAATTTAATCATTTAATTTTAAAGATTTTACTTTAAAAACTTTTAAATTCAAGTTCGGTTTTAACTGCAGTATTAATTATTGCAAAAAAATTGAAATCTGTGTTAGAAAATTACAATTTTGATTGATGCTACTTACTAAGTAACGATTGCTTGCTACGTGTATTATTAATGAAATCAGTTGTAATGGCAAGAGATTATAATTTCCTATCACATCAAGTATGAGACTCAGTATAATATACTTAATAATTTATGCAATAATTTGAATTATGCATTTTTAATCCTAACACTAAACATTTATTTTTATTTAAATTCATACTTTTACTTCTAAAATAAAAGGTTAATTTTGACATTGAAGGGTTTCAACACACTTCTGTTCTTAACTGGTACAAAATGAGATTTATATGTAATAGCAACCCTAACAATAAATAAATTTGAAAAAAAAATGGAAAGTAAACATTTTTTAGCAATATTTTTTCAAAAACTAAATGTTTAAAATGTGAAAACAGAATATCATAGAACATTTTAGGGCAAATTAAACAATTTACTGAAGGTTCCGCCGTCAAAATGGCCGCCGCTACAATGTTTGGACAATTTTCACTCTAACGTCTTATTATTCACAAAAGAAGTTAACAAATCGGAATCAAATCTCGTAATATAGTAGCGCTAGAAAGGCACAATACTACTATATAAAAAAATATTTGTGCAAATGAAAATGTAAAATGACAATTGTTTTCAAGTTTTTGGTAAATATTTGATTTTTATTCTTCCACAGTTTTGGTTTCTAACTACAGCACGGCATGCAGGTGACAATGCCCGCTGTTATGATATGACGCCGCTTATTGCCCTGCGCTGCCGTGCACTAGAATGTTGATACAAAAATGCTTTTGAAATTACAATAAGTAAAAATTTCTAAAGTATATGAAAGCCCAGGCAATGTACCTCGCCTTTGTGGTTTTATGGGAGACAAAAGTATAACTGCCTATTCAGAACTGAGTTTGCATTCTAAAAACAATTTTGTTTTCAAAATAGTATTGGCAAAGCTTCTTAACGACGTCGATTTAATAATATTAATGAAAAAAAATTTAATTTACTCATGTAACACATCTAACTTACAATTATCGCACGTACAAGCGCAATAAATCTGCACTTATCATATAGCCATCAAAAAATTCATTGCACATGTGATAATACCATGGAGCGAACGTCATTGCAACAGTTCTAACAGGTAGATGAGGTTAAATTCCAAATCTTATTTGAGAGCGCACATTTGCGGTTGTAATTAGGATATGTTTAAAAAGAACAGTGAAGTGTTTAATGTGCAAAATATTACTAAAGGTATTTACTTTTATAAATAGTTGCAGATAATGCAACATTTTTTTAAAATATAATGATTAATGAAACACATACAACACTTTTCCCTAAAAACGATGAGTTTTTAATCTACACAGTCAGTTTATCGAATCCGCAAAGAAAAGTTTCAAGTGGTTTTATCATAAATTTAGGTCTATTGTGTTTTTTACAGTTTTACCTATAAAATTAAACGCGTTTTAACTGCATCTTGTTGCATCTGTAAAAAAAAATTGGGTTTTACAAAAAGTCACTAGAAAAGCACGTTTCGAAAGTTTTCAAAGTGAACATCACTTGAGTGCAGGAATATGTTATATCAAAACTACAATTAGAAAATTGTGCCGAACTTTCAAAAGAAACTATTCATGTCTGCTAGTATTCACAAAGTATTAGTTCATGGGGCTATTATATAATACAGTTTATGTTGTTGCCTATTAGTGAACTATCAGAAGACGTACGTCGTACATACAGGAGGCGGGACACAAAGATTACAGAAAATTTAGGAAGAATAGATCGAGAGAGTTGGCTCCGCAGTTAACGCGTACGGCTTTTATTCGGTAAGCCTGGGTTTTACTCCCAGCTCGGCCGACTGTTCTGGCTCAGGTTTTTTCCGCGATTTTCCTGAGCCAAAAGGTGAATACTGTGACAGTGATTTCCGCGGAAATTTATTCAAATTCTTTGTTCTAATCTATACTTACCATCCTTCCTCGACTGAAAAAAGGCTTAGGACTCCGGTGCGGAGTCCGAAAGACCTCTGCAGCGGCCCGCCCCTTCACGGGGATAAACCAAAACTGATTTTCCTTCTAAGAGAATCGTTCAAGTAAATTTCGCGAGAAGCCACTAACGAGGATCTCCTGCACAATTTGTTCATTTTTCAGATTCTGTGATTTCCACCATACGAAAGTTAACAAGAAAAACAAGAAAAAGTAGTTCATACCAAAAAAAGGCGTGCTTAAGCTAAAAGTCCCTGAAATTAGAAGTAAAGTCCGCAGTAACACTACAGGCGATATTTCGGAATCCGGTTTTTATAAAGTGGATAATAGTGAATAGTTCTGAGTTTTTTTATGGAAGCTTTTTTGTTATAGATTTGAAGATTTTAGTTAATAAACAATATATTAGAAAATAAATAAACTTTTTCACTAAAATTATTACTTTCGAGCATAGTTACATTTCAGTCCAGTAAAATTGTCAAATTGACCAATGTGCGACAGTCAAATACCTCTTACAATATAAATAAGTTACTGCTTGATTTTGTTTGTTATACAAAAACACTAATGCCTTTCCTCATCGTTTATACTAAAGTCTTTAAATCCGCATGCTATTCTAATTTTATAGTTCAAGGGAATTTGTTTACAAACCAATACACAATTTGGCGAGATTGCTAATAAGCAACGGTTACAACCAGAAGAGCGTGATTTCAGTCTAGCCATTTAAACTAAAGTGGCTTAATTTTTTGGATCTTCTTTACGCTTTTACTTTTGACGACATAAACATTGGTCTTGTGGTAAACCATAACTATTCAATAATTTAGTTTAATACTTAAATGTTTCCAGTAAGGAACGCAGCAATATTCTTTTCATTTTAGATACAGTTGATAGTGTAATGAAAATTCAACAGTTTAGTTTAATTCACAGTCAAATACGGTAAAATGTTTGCCAAAAAATGCACATTTTCAATATTTATTCAAATGAAATTTCTCGCATCCAAACATGTCTTAAATGCGTATTAAAAAACGGTAATAAGGGCATAAAATAAATAATGTTTAAAATCATTGTTTAGTTGTTTGTAGTAGCATTTCTATATTAGACTTTCGTCACTTAGAGAATGAATTTGAACTTCAACGATTTAGTGGCATTACAGTATCATTATTAAATGTCACTTACCATATAGACTGTTACCCATACCGAGTACAGTAGATCAAATTGGGTCCAATGGAAATGTAGCCTTTCAAAATTAATCATAGACAGTAGTGTTGTTACAACGAAAAACCAAAGAAAAACAGAATTTGACAACCAAATATTGTATTAAAACATTCAGCTACCTTACACATCTTAGTAAAAGATATTCTTGAGTTTAGAACCTTTTCCAGTTCTAATTGTTTTTCTATATTATTCTTAACTCTTAAATGATGAACATAATTTCTATTTACTTTGAAATTCTATGTGTTCTGTTATAACTAATGGTCACCTCAAACACGTTTTTAAAAGAAACCTCACAACATTGTTTCAATACTGCTTTGTACCTGTTTGTTAATTTATTGTGTTTGCATTTATTTAATAAAATAGTACTCAGTGATACACAACATTTATGCATTAATTTGTAATAAAACAATGACATAAGTGGTTAGCAGTTGCATTTGTGCTGAAATCTTTACATAAAGGCAAACAAATTTTTACTGCATATTATGAAATAATACTAATAATTCTTGTAATTTTTCATATTATGCAGTATATACACCATTTTTTTTAATTACAAACAGAAATTTCGTATTTTAGAACATATATTACTGCAAGTATGTTACTGCATATTTTGTGCATACATTGGTGGTTGTTTCGGCATATTTTAGTGAATATAATTGCTCAGCCCTAGTTATAATTTATAGTCACTTAAACAGGTTATCAAAAATAAACTGTTTCACAAATTATTTCTTCTTACGTGATGTAATGCTGTTTGATTTTATTGTGTTTACATTTATTCCATAAAATAGTACTAGGCGCTACAGAACATTTATGCATTAATTTGCAATAATACAATAACATAAGTGGTTACAGTTCTAAGAAGACCAAACAATATGGTGCGGTCAACATTAAAGAATCCTGCTGCGGTAAAGTAGGGACATTGAGAAACGGCTTGTTCTGCAAGTAAAATCAACTCTTCTTGTAGAATGCGATCCTGGACGTTGTTACTTTTAGTAGGAACATCCAAAAGCAAATTGTAACATATTGCAGCTGTTCGTTGCGCTTCCTTTATGGTCTTGTCGCATGTTACTGCCACGGTGACACCCATCACCTAAAATAAAATGTATATTAGATTTGATTGTGCGAGGTGTTTTAGAAATTTTTTCAATTATTATTTTTGTTAAAATCAACCTTTTATGAGTCGCATTGCTAAGCCAAGCTAATACTCAAATATGAGTGAAGCACTTCGCATGCGCTTTCCCGTACCTCAAAATTTGTTAATAAAATGAAAATCAAACACCTTATACTATTTTTGCATTCTTTGAAAATATTTCTCATTTACTAACCGATCACACTCATCATCATTTTAGTAACAAGTGTTTAGTATTCGGCAGTCTAATCTATCTATATCTATGTATCAAACGACCACCCTTCCAGTTTGCTGAACTCTCTGACTGAGTTGCGTGTCGGCGACAAAGCACGGCCGGACGTTCAGCGTGAAACCGCTTTCACGGTGAAACGTCGGTCAGACCGACAATAAAATATCGCACAGCACTATCTTATTTACTATTAAAACTTACAAGTGTACACATCACAGAGTATGTCTGCGGACCTTGGACCTCTGAGATTAAACACTCCCACTGTTACCCTACCAGCCTACTTCGTTTAATACTACATTTTCAATCTCCAACTAAATTTGTATTCGCATTAAAGAAATACCTATGCTGTGTCAAATTCATCAAATATGTTGGTACAATTTCTTTTTTGTGATTGTGTATCATTTTGTTTTAATGGACGGAGACTCAAAACTTAAACATATCGAGTTCAGTAATTATGCACACCTTGCGTATTTGACACAGCGACTATTTTTTAAACTAATAACTCTCATGATTAACGACTGTTATATTTTACAATTGTTAAAGTATTCTCGTTTGAATCTCACTCGTGTATTAATAGCTACCATTATAATAGATTTGTTGCATAATATACTATTTAAAAATATACAAATGTACATTTTTTGGGAAAATTTGTACTGTATTCCATTGTAAATTAAATTAAACTACGGAATTTTAATTATACTAAGACATTCTATTAAATAAAAAAAATTATTGCTACATAGTTTACTGCAAACAATAAAGTATTAAAGTAAAATATTATATAGTTGTGCTTTCCAATGAGACCAATGTTAATTTGCCGGTGCCGCCAAAACTGAGAGCACAAACAAGTCGCAAAAATATAAATTGTTTTAATTTTGACGTTTACTTATATTAATGGAAAGGAATGGGTAAGGAAAAGTTTAAAAATCACATTAAAAAATACTTTAAAATATTAAAATTTTTCTTTTCTTCACACTATTTTTTATGGATTGCAGGGCTTGTCTGGCCACTCTCGATAAACACAGATATTAATTGGGTTTTTATAATACAATTTAAAAAAAATAATTTTGGATGGAAGACGCTAAGATAAATCAAATGCTTTTCTTCTAACATCTCTAGCTACAAAGTTATGGCTGAAAAGATGTTTTAAGTTAGTACACGCGTGCCAAACATTTGGCTTTGTAATAATCCTAAGGGAGACATTATTCTGTACCGAAATACTACCAAATTTCATGCCGATCTGATAACAGATTTGTGAATAAATCAGCGTTAATATTAAAATGTCACTTACTATATAGACAGGTAGCCATGCCGAATACAGTATATCAAAGCGGTTCCACTGGAAATGTAAAATTTCGAAAGTAATCATAAACAGTAGTCCTATTAGAACGGTTCCAAAGAAAAACAGAATTTGCCATCCAAATATTGTATTAAAACATTCAGCTACCTTACACATCTTAGTAAAAGATATTCTTGCGTTTAGCACCTTTTCCAGTTCTAATTGTTTTTGTATGTTATTCTTTACTCTTAAATGATGAACATAATTTCTATTTACTTTGAAATCAATGACATCAGTTCCTTGTGACTGCACTTGTGCTAGACTTTTCAGATGGTCGTTTAATTTGCTAAATCGTAGTTTTGCTGAAATACTATTGTTTTAGATTAGCAGTACTGTAACAACAGTAAAGTAATGTTGGATATTATAACGTATTACAGTATAACATATAGCAGCAATTCCAGCAGCTCTTGAAAACACGTACGAATTATATATGATTAAGCAGAAGAACCAGAAATGCACAGAACATAATTCTATGAGAAACTTTCTGCGTGTCTTATCTGGTTTCGAGATTTTTAAATGCGTATCTACTTCGTGTAAAAGTTGTCAATTTTTTAAAATGTCCACTGCTGAAAACTGTTGAAATCATTGATGACAAGCATTGTAAAGTTGATAAAATATGAAATAAAACACTCAATGCGGTGCTAGAAGGTCGATTCTTGTCTGTATTATAATAAATATCAAGCCAAAAACTGAAACTACATCCACCCAGCATCATTAGTGCCAGAAAATGGGCGTACAGTTTGTATAAAATCAGGTTTGAACCTTTGTTTATTGCATTAGGTGGTGCTAACGCAAAGCAACTGGCAATTGCATGCAACGGTTTAATAAAATCCATAACTTGATTTTCATTAAATTTAAGCATTGCAAACTATCACTACCGTAAGTCAACGCGGGAAATATTTTCAACCGACAACTACAAGTAACACCACAACACTAACAATATTTAAGTTGATTCTTAATTATTTGATAAGTTGATGTAATTAAGTTTAAATCAATAGATAGAGCTTGCAGTAAACTATAAATTCGTTTTTCATTATTCTTTAAAATTTTACTCTAACACCTTCCAGTAATTTTTGGAAAATTTAAAATAGATTAATTTTTTTATCTAACAACCCATTTTTCGGTAGTTACGCAGCTTTTAATGCCTATTGCCTATTAATATCTCTAGTTAGAAAATGTATTTTCATTCTTTGCATACTTCTAATAATTTTTAAAATAAAGCTATTATAGCAATTTTTGTCCGACATCTGAAGCGGATTTTGTAATTAGCTGTAGGGCGCGGCGCTTACCTTGCTTTCGTGCAGTCGCTGCTACTATGCGTACAGATACGATACGGAAACCAATTGCTATGGCGTGTTTAAATTTTCGCTGCTTGTTTTCATACAAACCTAATAGTCGGTGAACTGTACAACCTTATAATTAATCCTACGTGCTATCGCATGATAGTTTATACTTAATTCGCGATAATAACTAACGTACTTCTAAGACAGAGACGGAATGAACTGATAATAAAATACAATATCAATAGGTAATACTCTACTACTTAAAATTTATCTGAAACACCTTTCGTTGTTGATAAGCTATGGAATTTTCCATTGCTACGAAAAAAGGAGCAATTTTAAAACAAATATTAAAATGATATACACAGCCAAGGTAAAAATATGTGATTATGAAATTTAAACGAAAGATTTTGATAAAATAATAAAACGTGGGAGTACATCAAAAATTCAACGGAAATGTTTAGTTATCAAAAAAATTAGCACCCGAAGCGGAAGTTATGCATGTTCGCAGACTTCTCACTTTTGTTTTAAACAAAAAAGAATGCATGCAATAGAGAATATCAAAACCATGGAATGCTTATTTTCAGAAATCATACTTTTATATGGCGATCGACACGATTTTTTGATAATTTTGACATTGTATCGTTTAAAATAACATTTTCTCGCCTTAGGATTTTACGATGCTAATTTTTTGTTGCCTATTTTTAAATAAACACGCGTATAACTCATAATTTTCAAAACGTCGTTGCGGCCGCTATTTTGTAGCTAGAGATGTTTCAACAAAAGCATTCGCTATGCCTCAACGCCTTCCATCCAAATCTATTTTATTATTTCCCAAGATCTGTGTCCATCGAGTGCTTTATTTGTTTTTTTTTATTGTATATGGTTAGCGACACAAACCTTGCAATCTCACCAAAAATGGTTCCTCCTTTTGGGTTTCTTTCCTAGCTGCGTATCTGCATATTTGCTATACTTATTTAAATAAAATATTTGGTTAAAAAAGTTTCCGAAGAAATGTTTTGAAAAAGTGAAACACAATTAATTGCAGAAAACAAAGCAATACACTTTCCTTGTAATTCTACCAGTATTAATTTTTTCTTATTTATTATCGAACAGCTTTATTTTCATTTAATTTATCGTTTTGTAACTAGAAAACTATAACAAATGTACATTTTCAATATTTATTAAAAATAGGTCTCCAAAATATTAAACATCTCGGATCATCCAAACATTTCCTAAATACATTTTAAAAAAGGGTGTTAAAAGCGTAAAATTAAGTAATGTTCAATATCATTGTCTATGTGTCGGTAGCATTTTTATATTAGACTTATGTCGCCTTGAGAATGAATTTGATCTTCAACGATTCAGTGGTATTACAATATCATTAATAAATGTCACTTACCGTATAGAGTATAAACCATAATACGTACAGTAGATTAAATTTCCACTGGAAATGTAACACTTTGATATTAATCACAAACAGTAGTGCTATTAGAACGGTTCCAAAGAAAAACAGAATTTGCCATCCAAATATTGTATTAAAACATTCAGCTACCTTACACATCTTAGTAAAAGATATTCTTGCGTTTAGCACCTTTTCCAGTTCTAATTGTTTTTGTATATTATTCTTTACTCTTAAATGATGAACACAATTTCCCTTTACTTTGAAATCAATGACATCAGTTCCTTGTGACTGCACTTGTGCTAGACTTTTCAAATGGTCGTTTAATTTGCTAAATCGTTGTTTTACTGAAATACTGTAGTTGTATATTAGCAGTACTGTAACAACAGTAAAGTAATTTTGGATATTATAACGTATTAGTACAGTATAATATATAGCAGCAATTCCAGCAATTCTCAAAAACACGTACGAATTATATATGATTAAGCAGAAGAACCAGAAATGCACGAAACATAATTCTATGACAAACTTTCTGCGTGTCCTATCTGGTTTCGAGATTTTTAAGTGCATATCTACGTCGTGTAAAAGTTGTGCCAATAATTCAAAATATCCACTGTTGAAAACTGTTGAAATCATTGATGAGAAGCATTGTAACGTTGATAAAATATGAAATAAAACATTCAATGCGGTGCTAGAAGGTCGATTCTTGTCTGCATTGTAATAAATATCAAGCCAACAACTGAAACTACATCCACATAGTATCATTAGTGCCAGAAAAACAGCGTACAGTTTGTATAAAATCAAGTTTGAACTTTTGTTTATTGCATACGGTGGTGCTAAAGCAAAGCAACTGGCAATTGCATGCAACGGTTTAATAAAATTCATAACTTGATTTTCATTATGTTTAAGCATTGCACACTATCAGGTCAACGCGGGAAATACTATTAACCGGCAAGTACAAACAACACCACAACACTAACAATATTTAACTTGATTCTTAATTCTATGATAAGTTGATGTAATAAAATTTTAATCAATTTACTGCCTTTAGTCCTTTATGTGAATATGGTTTAACTATTATGAAATTGAATTTCAATAGCAATAATTAAATCAAACAGAAACTTTGGTGTACCATTTAAAAAAACCAACCTGAAGGTTAAAAGGTGGCTGGAATTGTTGCTAAGTGATATTATGTACGGTAATACAAACATTATTTGATTTACGTTATACATACTTAAATAAAAGTAAACATCATAAAATAATTCAAAAAAAAATTGTTTGTTAATCACCATTATTTAAATTCACTGAATAACAGACTAGCCCAACATCAAGCTCCAGAATTATAATTACCTAAAATAAAATTACATTTGAGTTGTTGATTTCTATTTTCTAATACTTCCAATAAAACAGACCATTTATTTTACGCAAGATCGATTTCAAGAAAACATGAGGAACAATAAAGTAAAAAAAAGTGTTTGGACAATTTTAAATTATTATTGAGGTTTTCGCGGTTTTTCGAACTGTCAAAATTACAATATAGATCAGATGTAGAACAGCTACAAGAAGAGAAAACTCATCTCTTGATGTCTTTACAATAAAACGGTTATACAGCCACAGAAATTCACAGAGCAATCCGCAATGCTGAACAGCCCAAAACTTAAAAGGAACTGGCACCTCCGGAAGGCTTTTACCTATTTTACCTTGCAGTAAAGGCGTTACTGATTAGATAAAATATGTTCTTTTAGAAGGTACAGCATAAAGATAATGGTTTAGGACTAATAAAACTCTGGGAAACGGTTTCAGATTCGTAAAAGACCAAACATCAAGCTGAAAATCAACATCCTCCGACTACAAAATGTACAAAATGAGGTATTTGTTAAAAATCAAAGCTAATTTACGAGCTGAAAAAGAATATTAAGAAAAAATTGCTGTAATCCAACCAGAAATGCTGAGAAATTCCGTCTATGGTTTGGAAGAAAGGCGTTTTGGAACACTAGAATGGAGGCCATATTCAAAATATTTTCTAACATCTTTTATATACGAAAAATTCCGTTATTTTCACAATCCAGACTCGTTTAGCTCATATTGATAGCTTAATTCGGACAAAAAGTAAATCCAAAAAGTATACCCCTAACTTTATAATAACCCTTAGATTGCTCTAAATTACTCTTCGAGATATTACCCTCTGAACGGACCATCGTGAATCTACTTTTAAACTAACCACAGTCCAGGAATTCTGTTAGTTTTTGGACGCAGGGACGTTACGCAAATAATGATTACTAGCGAAACCCAGAATTGCGAAAATAACGGTATTTGTTCTATATAAAAGAGTTTGCAAGAGATTTTGAATATGGCCTCTATTTTGTTGTACAAAAAGACTTTCTTTCAAACTATAGACGCCATTTCTCATCATTTGGTTGAATCGCAGCAATTTCTTCTCTAATATTATTTTTCAGCTCGTGAATAAAATTGTGTTTGGTCTTCTAACAAATACCGTATTTTTTAAATAGTCTTTAAGCCAGAAGTCCGCTGAGTTTAAGTTAAGTGATCTTGCTGGCCATGCATTTGCAAAGTGTCTGCGTAAAATGCGATCTCTAAGAGCATTTGCTAAAAACTCTTTCACTGGTTGGTAGATGTGTGAAAGAGCGCTATCATGCATAAAAATAATGTTCTCAATTCCTTTGTGTTTAGTACGGATCTACTAAGTTTCGCCGCGAGATTTTTCGCCGCTGCCGTTTTACCGCGGTTTCTTTCGCCGCTGGTTGTTTCGCCTCCGCCAGTTCGCCGCGGACGTGTTATAAAATTTAATAAAAGTTATTGCTTTTTTTTAATTTTATAGAGATGGTTTTAATTCTATATAAATATAGATTTTGACAAAATTGTTCTCCACAGTTAGGAAGGAAAAGAGAATGTTAACCCCCTAATTATTGCTGTATCTAAAAATTAAGCTCTAAATCTTATTCTACTATTAATCATGAGCACTTTAGCTTAAATAGAAATTTTTAATCGTCCTCCGCTTACTAAGGCGAAGGGTATAAATTTAAGTTTTAAAAAAATTCATAGTAGGCGTTACAGAGAAATTAGTGGACTGGAACGCGAAGCACATAGTAGCTCATCCCTAGCTCTATAAACTTACAGAATTTACTAAAATCGTGTAGCCAGTTTTTAAGTAATAGTTTTTTAGCAATGACCAAACTTTGAAAATATATTTACTTCACAGTTTTCATTCGTAATAAAAACTTGTTTCTATAGTAATATTGTGTTACTTTGGGGCTGCCGCAATACCAAAATTAATTCCGATTCGTCAACTCGTTTTTGAGTAATTAGACGAACCGTCAAATTTTAAAATCCATTGCTCTTTATTCCTGGAGGGCCGAAACATGTATTTCCAGTAAAATGTCATATTCGAAAATTTTCGAGATCACAATACATGTTCATACTGGAAGTATGGGAAAGTACAAAAGCGCACGGAATCAAGTAGCTCTATTTAAATGAGAGCTATAATGTACACGCAGCGGTTTCTTTACGCATACATAAAATGTTATAGCTACTTTAGTTCTCAAAATATGAGTCAATGGTATGTGGAATTTGTAGCGTATATTTGTTTATTTTGTAAATTGCCTGTGAGAAGACCTTTGTTGTTTGCAGTTTTTTAATAACAGAAGTAGCTCAGTTTACATTTATACTTGGGATAATCTAGTGCGTTTTGTGTTTTTAGTTTCCTAGCGGATGCCTGTAAACTTCTCTTCACCAACGGAATATTACAATTATACAAAATAACCGTGCACCCAAAAATGAATCTCTGCTTACTCAAATTTCGTCTTTGCATGTAAAAATGAACTGGCAGAATGTACTATACGATTATAGCGCTTACATACAGCACCGAAGATCCATTTTTATCGTCTAAAGTTTAAACACTTTTCGCGTTTATGTATCAAATAGATGTTCTTGTGTATATTTTTATATTTCGATGAAATTGAGTATTTTAACGCATTTTCGTATACTATGAAAATAATTATTTGATTACTAACTTATTTGAATACAATTATTGCCCAATTATCATACAATATAGTTCTAAAATCGTTATTATACAATTCCCCAACTTTGAAAAACTTTGCAGTAGAAATATTTTAATAAATTTTGTCATTCTATATATTATTCTATTCCCTTCACGACATACCCACTGCATGACTGAAAACTGTGCAGCAACTTGAAAACAAACAAGTAATTTCTATGTGTTCTGTTATAACTTATAGTCGCCTCAAACACGTTTTTAAAAGAAACCTCACAACATTGTTTCAATACTGCTTTATACCTATTTGTTAATTTATTGTGTTTACATTTATTTAATAAAATAGTACTCAGTGCTACACAACATTTATGCATTAATTTGTAATAAAACAATGACATAAGTGGTTAGCAGTTGCATTTGTGCTGAAATCTTTACATAAAGGCAAACAAATTTTTACTGCATATTATGAAATAATACTAATAATTACTGTAATTTTTCATATTATGCAGTATATACAACATTTTTTTTTTAATTACAAACAGAAATTTCGTATTTTAGAACATATATTAGTGCCAGTATGTTACTGCATATTTCGTGCATACATTGGTGGTTGTTTCGGTATATTTTAGTGAATATAATTGCTCAGCCCTAGTTATAATTTATAGTCACTTAAACAGGTTGTCAAAAATAAACTGTTTTACAAATTGTTTATTCTTACGTGATGGCTGTTTGATTTTATTGTGTTTACATTTATCCCATAAAATAGTACTCGGCGCTACAGAACATTTATGCATTAATTTGTAATAATACAATAACATAAGTGGTTACAGTTCCAAGAAGACCAAACAACATGGTGCGGTCGACATTAAAGAATCCTGCTGCGGTAAAGTAGGGACATTGATGAGTAGCATGTTCTGCAAGTAAAATCAGCTCTTCTCTTAGAATGCGATCCTGGACATTGTTACTTTCAGTAGGAATATACAGTAGCAAATTGTAGCAGACGGTGGCTGTTCGTTGTGCTTCTCTTGTGGTCTTGTCGCATGTTACTGCCACAATGATGCCCATCACCTACAAAAAATTGTATATTAGATTATATTGCAGTTGTTTTACAAGTTTTCTCAATAATGACTTTTGTTAAAATCAGGCTCTTATGGGTCACATTCCCTAGTTGAACTAAAATTTCTGAAAAAAATCATAAAAATGGGCGAAGCACGTGGCCTAGCTTTCCTATACCTAAAAATTTGTATGTTATTATACATTAAAAAATATTTATATCATTATACGTTCTATCCCTAACAATTAAAATAATTATTTAAAAACTAAAAGTATTCATGATAAAGTGTAGATTTTTACGGTTATTTGCATCTATCTTGTGAATTATCGCATTTATCAACAAAAGGGTCCTAACGAACGGGATTTTTTCGAGATAAACAAAATGCTATTGGCTCACATTTTCGTTGTTGCTAGGCAACGAATGAATGAGAGTATTTGTCTAAATAAACACCTAAGAACTTTCCACTGTCGAAACATCGCGTTCGATCTGTAACTGCTTTAGAGTAGATACTTGCAGTTTTCTCACTGTTTACCAGGCTAGTGTCGTATGCATATTGATAAATAAAGCGCGGATAATATAAAAAATGCATATGCTTTATTTTTAGCATATCTCATTTTATGTCTTCAAATCTTTCCGATTCGCACAATTTCGAACCGATTGACACTAATTTTATGTTGCATATTTTGCATATTTGGGCTTTCGTTGCATATTTTGGTAAAAGTTGCATATCTTAACATATTTATGCCCCCTCAGATTTTCTTTTTTTAGAAATCGTATTCGGATAGCAAATTTGTAGTTCCCAGGTTACTTGGTTTTAAAAAACTTGCATTGGGATGTAAAGTTTCTAATCCTCAAGAAGTAGTTGCGGCAAATCTTTAACAACCAAGATAAAGATAAGGATTATTTATTACCTGGGTTGTCCCGACTTCAAACTCCAAACACTTAAATTTTCTGTTCATTATTTTGTTGACAATGTAAGTGCATGTTTGTGAGTATACATTACTTTCTGCCGCATGCCGACCAATCACGAAGAACGAGCGGAATTTCCTACCATTGCTTTAGCACACACGTGCATGACGTCGTACAGTTTACTATCTTGTTTACCGATTTCAAGGCTGTTTTAGCAACGAGTCTCGGTAGTGTAGAGGCGCGAAGCGCCGTCTAGCAAGGCGGGGGTCTGCGTTCGATTCCAAGCACGACCGTTGTTTTTTTTTATTTTTAATTTTATATACTGCCATGTTTAAAACAAAAGCAAAAGTAAAAAATGCTGGCTTGTTGTTACACGTAAGTGCATCTTGGGTCGCATAACCAGTAGGTGTATTTTTGAAATTTGAAATTTTTGAATTTGGCGCAATCTGTAAACCAAATTACCTGCCTTAACAACAACCAACACCTCCGGGCGGATTCTTTTAGTTAGTTGTAGGCAGTGGACGGAAAATGTTTGTGTGTTGCATATTTGCGCCTACTACTAGTGTCATTAATTTTGTGGCTAACTGTACGTATGCTCGGACAGCTGTGGTTTTTACTTTAATGCAACCAAGGCATATAGACTCTACTAGGTATGCTACTATATACGTGTATCCAGTTCCTAGATGCCCCTCGCGGGCAGTGATTTGTGACGTCAAGAGAAGACTCGACAGCGCATTATTAGCCGGTATGCACCTGCAAGTGCATACTAGCGAAACCAGCAGTCTCTATTTACCGCTGGCAAATTTAGGTTGTGTTTAGTGTGATATGTATAAGTCTGAGAATCCGATTTTATTGACGTTTCGTAGATATAGCAATAGAGTAATTGCTGAAAAAATATTAATTCTAGCAGTTCAGGGTATGTTGAATGCTCTTTAAAAACAGAAGGAGAAAAAGAAAACCTACTAGAAACCATACTGAAGCAAATAATTAACCTACTTATTCCTCACATAAAGCCACTGCTCATACAATTACTGCCAACTCTGCTCCAAAATGGCATATAACCAACACATAATCAATAACTTAACAGTTGCCAATTGGAATGCCGATGGCATAACAGCAAAAAGATCCACACTCATAGAATTCCTAGGTAGACATCATGTAGATGTGGCATGCATAACTGAAACCCACCTCATCCCCAACGAATCCTTAAGAATACCAGGCTACGCCATATACAGGCGAGACAGAGAAGGAGCAATAGCCTCGGGAGGAGTTGCAATCATAATTAAAAAGCACCTTATCCACCATGAAAAACAAAAACTGGAACTAAGTAGTCTTGAAACGGTAGCAATTGAGGTTAAACTACAAGATAACTACATCAAAATCATAACAGCATATAAGCAACCTAACAAGAAACTGCACGAACAAGACCTAGCGCTTATATTTGACAACAATCAACCTACCATGGTAGTGGGCGATCTAAACTGCAAGAACAAAATATGGGGATGTCGAGTAAACAACCCATATGGAGTAAAACTGTACAACTACTCTTCAACGTACGCCATTCAAATCTCCGCACCCACCGAGTACACGCACTACCCTTACAGAGTTGATCATCAACCGGATATTCTCGATGTAGTGCTACTCAAAAACGTTTGCCACCCAATATATCAAAACGTAGTCCCAGAGCTGGAGTCGGATCACACACCAGTTCTGATAAGCTTTTGCAGTAGCCCACAAATTACACAAGCAGCACCAAAACTAATCAAGGGAAAAGTGGAATGGGAAATATACAGCGATGTTCTCAATAACAACATTAATAATCCCGGAAACCTACAGACTACAGCAGCAATAGACGTTGCCCTAGCGAACTACACCGAGGCCATCAAAGTAAGCGTTCAACAAGCAACAATAATACGCAAGGTAAGAAAACCACAGTACTATAATCCCCCTCCTGCTGAGGTTATGAACTTAATAAAAGAGAAAAACAGAACAAGACGACTATGGCAAAGAATTAGATTACCCCAACTGAAAGCGCAGCTCAACAACCTAACACATCGCATCAAAACAGAACTAGATACAATAAGAATAAGATCATATCAGCAATACATTAAAGATCTACGACCAAGAGACCATTCTATGTGGCAAGCAACAAACAGAATACTCAAACAGCGACCTACAATACCCCCACTTAAAAACAACGATAGCACATATGAAACAGATCAGGAAAAGAGTAACTTGATAGCAGATACCCTAGAAAAGACCTTCAAACCGTCCTTTGAAAATACACTTCAAGACTTTATAGACGAGGTATGTGCATACGTAGCTAACCAAATACCTAAAGAAACAAGTACAATACAGCCCACCTCACCTAGAGAAATTAAAACCATAATAGATAAATTACCGCTAAGAAAATCACCCGGCCCTGATGAAATCCCTAACGTAGCACTTAAAAACCTAACAAGCAAGGCACTGGCATACGTGGCAGCCATATTCAACACTTGCCTAAGGCAAGGGTATTTCCCCAACAATTGGAAACATTCACATATACTATCATTCAACAAACCAGGAAAGGATAAAAAGAATCCTCAAAACTACAGACCGATAAGCCTTTTATCAACACTGTCTAAGGTACTCGAAAAAATTATACACAAAAGATTAAACAACTTTATAACCAACCAAAATATCATACCTCGAGTGCAATTTGGGTTCAGAACAAAACATTGAACCATCCATCAACTATTAAGGATTACTGAAACAATTGAAAGAGGATATGAAGAAAAACAGTACAGAACAATTGCCTTTCTAGATCTAGCAAGAGCCTTTGATGGAGTATGGACAGAAGGATTATTATACAAACTAATCAAGCTTAAAACACCCAACTATCTAACAAAAATATTATCATCCTATTTACAGGGAAGAACATTCGCAGTAAGGATAAACTCAACGCTATCAACAACCAAAAACATAAAAGCCGGAGTCCCACAAGGAAGCATTCTGGGACCGTCACTTTTCAATATATATGTACATGATATACCCATCTAAAGACAAGCGCTTACTGCAATGTTCGCAGACGACACCGCTATTATTACTCAACACCATGAACTTCCAATAGCAACCACACAACTACAATAAGCTCTAGATATCACATGTGCCTGGTTCCACAAGTGGCGGATACAGATCAACCCAACTAAAAGTGAAGCAAAAATCTTTACACTCAGCGTATTAGCAATCCAGGTAACTTAGTGATCAACCATAACCTAGTTACATGGAACCCAAATGACTCAGCTGTCAAATACCTAGGAGTGTACCTTGACACTAGGCTAACATGGGGCTACCACCTAAACAAAAAATTAAATCAATTTCATGCGAGACTCGCACTACTTTAACCATTAATTAACAGGAAATCTTCACTACAAATGGAATGCACCAAAACTATCTACCTAGCAATACTTCGGCCAATACTGACATACGCATGCCAAATATGGGGCAACACAGCGAAAATTAACACCAACAAATTGCAAACTCAACAAAACAAAGTTCTTAGGATAGCAACCAAAGCTCCTTGGTTTGTGAGAAACAAACAGATACATAAAGAATTAAATATTCCAACAATACAACAATTAATAAAAACAACAAGTAAAAAGTTCTTTAAAAATTTAACACAGTGTACCAGTGCGGCTTATTATAGACTAGGAAGAAAAAACACTCATACACGTCTCAAAAGAAAGCTAACACAAGACATAGTGCTAACATCAGACTCCAACACTAGTGACAGCGATCTAAATTAAATAGTGATAACCAAGCATAACAACAACAAAAGAAAAATCACTTCACCAATCGAAAGAACTAAAGAGGCACTCATAGGAAGACCTCATTAAAGACATTAAAGACAAAATTTATAAAACACGCTACCATGTATAGCAAAATAAATTGCTGATCTGATTACAACTATATTAAAAAAAAATTAAAAAAAAATTTAATACCGATCCTAGTGTACTTCAAAATACTTCTGAACCAAATATGAATTCAGAATTAAATTTACAGAACAGTGCAGATGATATCGCGGAATTAAAGCAAGAAATTAAATACTTAAAGGAAAATAACGAATATTTAGAACAAGAAGTTCTGAATTTAAAAAACCAAAATTCAAAACTTAAAATTGAAATGCGAGCTCTTGTAAAAAAAGTTCGACGTTTGTCCAACAAGGAAATAAAATTAAATAAGAAACGTATTGACCTAGAAGTACGAAACATTTTAGCAAAATATTTCACAGTAGCTCAAATGGATATACTTTTGAATAAGAAAAGTAGGGTTCGTTGGTCAGAAAAAGATATATCTATAGTATTTTCTCTTCGGTATTTTAGTAGACGTTGTTACATTTTCTTACGAGATAAACTGCACTATCCACTCCCAGGTATATTATGCATAATATATTATTAAAGCCGTTTCAAAATTTAGGTTTATCTACTCTTCGAAAGTGGGCTGCAAGGATTGATATGACAACTGGTATTTTAAATGGGATAATTAAACTTATTAAAGTGGCTGGAGCTGCAATGACTCCCATTGAAAAACTTGTTGTGCTTCAATACGACGAAATGAAAGTAGCGGAAAAATATGAATTTGACGTAAAAAATGACCAAGTAATTGGTCTTCATAAACAATTACAAGTTGTCAACGCTAGAAGTCTGTGCGGTTCGTGGAAACAGCCCATTTTCGCCGATTTTGACAGAAAAATTACACCCGATTTGTTAAACGAATTAATTAAACAATTATACTCTATTGGTTTTAGAGTAGTAGCCTGTGTTAGTGATTGTGGGCCAACCAATACAGGCTTATGGACTTCTTTTGGTATAACACCCGAGAAGTCTTGGATAGCACATCCTTGTATAGACAAGAAGATATATTTTTTTGCAGACAGACGTTCCTCATATGTTGAAATTAATCAGAAACTGGCTGTTGGACACGGGTTTCGTTTTACAAACTGGGGTGCGTATAACAAAAAGACCCTTAGAAAAGCTTTTGCATATGAAGACTGAAGTTAGTTTAATTTTTAAATTAACAAAGCTACACCTAGAGTGCCAAGGACCACAACGACAGACAGTTTTTCTGGCAGCTAATTTACTATCTCATACCACTGCTAAGGCTCTGGAATATTATAAATCAGCAGATGACGACGAATTTATGCAGTTATCAAAATTTATTACTACTGTAAACAACAGGTTCGATGTAATGAATTCTTATCTACCTAATGATAAGATCCCAATGAAATCTGGATATGGAAGATCAGATACAAAATGTATTCACGATGAATGTCTGAATCAAAGGTACGATACAATTTTAAATATGCGTTGCATCACTAAGAAAAGTATTGTGAAATTTCAAAAAGGCATTCTATTGTCAATAAAATCATTACAACAATTATATGACGACTTGAAAACAGAATTTAAAATTTCACACATATTAACGCACAAACTGAATCAAGACGCTCTTGAAAATCTGTTTTCACAACTTCGGACTCGTGGAGGATTAAACGATCACCCCACTCCGATGGATGCTTTAAACAGGTTAAGAATTATTATTTTGGGCAAAACGGATATTGTTCAGAGTAAAACTAACACAGTAGACCAAAGTAAAAATGAAACATATATTGTGGGAAGAGTATTAAAGCAAACCGGGATAGATATTGGAAAAAATCTCCACAATATCCAACTCACAACTAATGCAGAAGAAAGCACAGACTCAGTTTCATCAAATCCACCATCAAGTTTAATTGTAAATGCTACTCCGATATCGCAAACTGCAAGCAAAGAAGAAGATGGACTTCAGTATCTTGCCGGCGGGATAGCAAGAAAATTAAGATCTAAACACCCTTATTTAGGAAAATACACTTACCAAATTCGAAATGAGCAAAGTTTTAATATACCTTCGTGGGTAAGTCATCTTTCTTTCGGCTGTCTTACTGAACCCTCCGAAAAATGGATACAAGAGATACATACTCTAGAAAAATTATTTAACAGCTATTTTGGGAGAGGGATAAACAATACGAAAAAAATTAATTGTAAACTGCTAAAAAAGTTCAAAAAGAAAACATCAATCGATGATGAGATTTTATCTGCTTATATTCGACAACGAATTTTTATAAGAATAAATTTTTACAATAGTAAAAAGGAAGAGGAAAAGCGGCAAATGTATAAAAGGAAACGTGACAACAAAGATTGTAAGCAAGCAAAAAAAAATGAAAAAAATTACTAATTAGAAATTTTATTCACTATGCTTTATTTTATTGTATGTTAATGTTTAGTTTAGTATCGTTTATAATTTATTTTAAGCAGAGACAAACTTATTATTTTAATATTTTTTGTGTGTTAAGTAATTTACGTTATATGTATTTGAGATAATTGCTTTTAAAATATATATTTAGTCATCTAACAGAAAACAAAGTGTCATTTAGCAGCAGGAAAATTGCTGATGAGTTTTTAGTAGATAAGAGTACGTTCTGAATATTTTTTACAAGAGAATTTGGTAAATAAAGAAAGAATATTGCTAACATGTTTT
The DNA here is from genome assembly GCA_958336395.1 of Ctenicera cuprea. NCBI lineage: Eukaryota > Metazoa > Arthropoda > Insecta > Coleoptera > Elateridae > Ctenicera > Ctenicera cuprea. The sequence continues at coordinate 30,982,128 of OY284494.1, read as the reverse complement.
TAATTTTATATTCAAAAGTATAACAAAACTTTTGTATGCGTTGTCCCGAATAATTTTTATCGAACGCAATTTTACACTAATAACTTTTGTAATACGTTAAATTTTTCATAGACAGTGAAAATTGTTACGCTTTTGTTCAACAAATTACTTGATCAAATTAAAATTACGGTTGATAGTACTATTCTTCGTAATATAATCGGGATAAGCTCTTACAGCGGTTCGGGCGGAATCTACCTGTGACGTCACACAGTGAAATGTACAGCGCTTATGGGAGTTCGCGTAGTAGCATACCTAGTAGAGTCTATATGCCTTGAATGCAACTATGGAATTCTGGTTTACCATGTCCTACTGTGCAAGACAAGCACTTTTCACTATGTAAGGTCTTGGAAGTATGTGAGATATTTATGAATTAATTAGAAATTAAACCATTGAGTGGTATTACAACTATCACTATTATATGTTTATACATCACTTACCATAAAAGCAATTAGCCACAACAAATGAATTAACAAAACGCGTTTGAACTCGAAATCTATCACCGCATGATTAATCGTTTGAACCAGTGCCACAACAACTGTTCCGAAAAAGAACAAAATTTGCCATCCAAATACTGTATTCAAAATTTTAATTGCTTTGCACATCTTATTAAAAGACAATCTTGTACTTAGAAACCTTTCTAGTATTATTTGCTTTTCTATATCGTGCCTAGCTGTTAATTGAAAAGAAATACTTTTTGCCACCTTGAACCAATTGCCAGCTTTCATTTTTAAATGTAATTGTAGAAGACTTTTCAGTTGATCGTTTAATCTACTAAACCGTAGCTTCACTGAAACACCATACTTGTGAATTAGCATTACAACAATTACAATAAAGTAAGTTCGGATATGATATGCTACGGCATTAATCACTGAAACTCCAAAAATGGCCAAAAGCACGTAGGAACTATACATGCTTAATCCAATGAACAAGAAATGTACTGAACATAATTCAATTAAAAACATTCTGCGTGTCATGTCTGGCTTTGAGATTTTCAAGTTATTATCTGCTTCATGGAATAACGTTGTCAATAATTGAAATTTTTTAGCATTCAAAACGGTTGAACTCGCGGATGCAAGGAGTAATAATGCTGATAACGTAGAATGTAAAACAGTCAGCGTGCGGGTTGCGAATTGCTCATTCGTGTTATAAATATAATATTTATAGGAGAAATGCAATCCATGAACAGGCTATCATTAGTGCCAAAAAAACGGCGTACAACTTGTACAAAATCAGACGGAAACCTTTGTTTATTTTATATGGTGGTGTTAAAGCAAAGCAAGTGGCAATTACATGCAAAGGTTTAAGAAAATTTATGCCCCGATTTTTCTGAAATTCCATCATTGTAAGATAATTTGTGGTCGCAGCAAAAATTGTAAACCGGTAAGTACAAATAACACACCAATACTAACAAATGTTAGGTTGATTCTTTAGTTGATTTGATTATGGCCTAATCAAATTACTACCATTATGTGAAAACTTTTTGTCTATTATGAAATTAAATTTTAATGTACCAACTAAATAAACGTGGCTGAAGTTGTAGCCAAGTAATAGATACTACAATACAAACATTATTTGCGTTGTAATATTCTTATAAATTTAATTTTTAAGAAAGTAAATATCCTAAAGTAACAAAAAAAGATTTAATTGTTAAAAATAGGTTTACCTTAACTAAATTTCCACCATTAATTAAATTTAATGTAATAGCAGACTGACCCAATATCAAGTGTAAAAATTGCAATCGCTTAGAAGAAAATACCATTAAAATTGGAATTTTTATTTTCCAATATTTCTACTAAATGAAAGCGCCAATGCAACAAATAAATTAATTTCAAAATAACAGAAAGTCACGTTTTGGGACTCAAGGAGCACTACAGAAAGTGTAAAACGTTCGACAAATTACAAAATGCACAAAAAATAATTTATTTATAAAAAAAGCATTACGCAACAATATGCAACTTTAACAGTAGTTGGTAGAATGGGAATTGTTCATTCAATCATTGTAAAAGAGAATACAAATGAAGTATATTTTATTTTAAGAAAATTAAAAACTCTGATTTATAATCAACATTTTCACGCCTATGAGATTGAAAATACTGAAGAGTTATTTTGCAAGGAATGGAACAATTTGCACAGTAACTCTCCAAGCACAATGCATTTTGTAAATCAAAAATTATTTGTTATTATAAATTTGTGTTAGGTAGTTTTAACTAACATTAATTTCTAATACTCATAAGAGTTTGTACAAACTTATAGGGGAAATTGTACTACCCTAGTTTTATCGTTTTTTTATAATGAAATATGTAATATTTTTTTTTTAGATAATTATATCAGTTCAAGCTCAAAATGTATTTTTATTTTAAATTCTTAATGTATACAATTTATTCAGTGAAATCTACATGCATATTGATTTAAGGTGCTTTGCGTTTTCATTCAAATACAATTAGACCATTGAACTAACAATTTCGTGTTTTTGCGTTAACAAGAAAGAACATTATGACAATATGCAATAATTGTAAATAGAATGTTTCGGAATTTTTGTATTAACGGCTTCAGACTGTTGGATCAAGAGCTTAAAGAATAATATGAATGGTATTGAATACTCGAGTGAAGTTGCCCAGTCTGTTAAATTAAACAAAAAAAACGTTATAATGATGTGCAAAATGGTAAATTCAATGTTTCGGAAATGTTAAAATAACAAATTCAGGCTGTTTGTTTAACAGCTTAAAGAATCATACAAATGGCGTTGAATACACAAGTGAAGCCTTTTCGACTGTTAATTCAATCTTCAAAAATAGTCCGGTAGAAGAATTTATAACTGATGAAACAAAAATGCAAAGTTATTAAATGAACGAATAAAAGTTAACATTTTATAGTATTTCACTCAACGCTTATAACACATTGCTCGTATTTAACAAACAGAACAGGTTGATTGAATACTTTATTCTTTGATTTAACCATTTTTTTCTTTCAGTGTGTAAAACCATTTTTGGAAATTTGAAAATTGTAAATTGTAAAAAATTTCTACTAAAACTTACCACACCATTTTTTTTTTAATTTTCAAAGCCGATCAACTACAAATTTGGTTTTTATTTACCTCCCAAATTTTACTCTGCACCCTTCAGGAGTTTTTGAAAATTTTCAATGTGATTAATTATTTAATCAAAAACGCAAACGCCGCTTATTATTAATTTTTATTAGTTCGATAGGCTATTTAAAGTACTTTATTTAGATCTGCGAGAATTTTCAATTATTTTAAAATTTAAGAAAAAGAAACGATGCTTTTTAATATGATCAACGTGTGTTCCGGCAGTTAAGTTATTTTAACTACGTCTATCAATTAGGTAGCTCTAGTTAAAAAAATATTTTTCATTTGTTGCATATTTTCAATAACACTTATAATAAAGCTTTTACAGCGATTTTAGTCCGAAGTCCGAAGCATCCATTCAAATGTAAGACGCGGTCGGCTGCCCTGCTGTTGTTCTATTCGGTTAGCCGAAGTTATAGCGTTATACTTTAGACGGCACACGATATCACATTGCACAGGCTGTCTCAAGTTCAAATCGACGCTGGGGCGTTATTAATGTTTTATTTGGGCTATGCACCACGTGTTTTCTTAAATAATAAATAAACTACAGAAGTTGCTAGTGCGGCGGAACGTGGATTTAAGTTCTAATAATATTGCTGCACCTAAAAATTAAGTTCTAGATCCTATTCTACAATTACTCATCAGCACTTTAGTTTAAACAGGAGTTTTTTACCGTCCCCAGTTTACTAAAGAGAGTAGCATAAATTTATGTTTTTCAAAAATTCATAGTAGCCGTCACAGAAATTATTGGATTAAGATACGACACAAATATTAGCTCATCCCTAGCTCTATAAGCTCACAAAGTGCAATAGTTTTTTGGTGAATAAATAGTAGTTACCTAAAGCCGAAAATTTACAAACACGGTAGGGGCAGGCAGCCATTTTAAAGCTAGAGTGCTCGGAAAAACTTGATTTGTCTTAACGCCGTCTATTATATTCTGAAATTCCAATTGTGAAAGAAATGCTACTTAAAAATATGTGTAACTCCACTTTCCTGTTCCGGTTTGTAAAATAAAACTTAATAGCTTGACAACTTTTCGTTGTGCCTAGGTATACCAAATTTCATTAAAATCTGTAACTCCAAATGTTTCCTCCGCTAAGTCGGCCTCATAATTGAAAGCCGCTCTTAGAAAAAAAATTCGGTGGAAATATCAAAGAAACAATTACGAAAAATAGCCCAGCAAAAGAAACCGGAAAGAAAGTTTAAAAAAGAACATCGTAGAAAAATGAGAGGACAGAAAAACCTCCGTAAAACCATGAGAAAAAAGATCCCTCAAAAATCATCCTATTATAGACCCAGAAAAAGTTTTTGGCAGATATGCGGGAAAAAATTAGGTTTAACTTATCACTCTTCCTCAGTTCCAGGGGATTGCCTGAACAGAGGTTTTCAAAATGTTTTTGTGACCAATAAATACGCTGAAAAAAAATCCTGTTAGACTTTTGCATATAATTCCAAAAATGTAATTTGCCCTTATTCATAGAAATCGAACAGCAAGGAAAAGACACGTATCGTTTTAATGGAAAGCTCTATTATTTATGCAACAATCCACCAGCAGGTATTTATGAACAATAACACCATCCGTAATAATTGAGGCTTAGTTACAAGTAAGTGCTAAGGGGTGTATGAAACCGTACGTCCCAACAATAACAAATGCGTCTCTGTAGTGTCTATATGTATTAATAGTGTAAACTAACGCAATGTGTAAGAGCGATTTCACCGAAGTTTTTCGCTGTGCCAGCTTACGTAGAAATCCGCCCGCCGCGGTTCTGTGAGCTTTCCTCAAGTGGTTCACGCTATGAAACCTATCACCAGATTATGTTGCAATAATTCCAATAAATATTCTTTTATAAACGTGTCTAAAATGAGATTATTTTTTAAACACGAGGCACGCGGACCTTGTCGTCGGCAACATACAATATATTACTACAACACGACCGATAAACACAACTTATTGCCAAAATACCGCCGCCGGTTTATTATAGTGAGACAGTTACGGATATAATATATAGATTCCAGATTCCAAGTATATAAATCCCTAAATGAAAAACGCATTTTTCTGCTGCGTTGATTTTTTTTAAACCCTAATTCAATTCAATCTAAATATAACGAATATCAGTAGCATTGAAAACATGCAGTTTACGTATCAAGTCAATAAATCCAAACACCGGAAAAACATGCAATTGATTTACGTTTACATTTGGGATAACAAAGTGTGGATTGTGTTTATAGCCTACGCATGTTTGTAAACACAATCCTAATTTCCGTCCTGTATCTGCATGTAAACCCGACCCAAGATAGCATTTTATAAATGCATGGGCAAGTAAAAATACTATTAATTGAATAACAAACCTGAATATTTGGCAAAGAACTGAGTACTAATAAAACATTGAACTGCGTAACACGAGTGCTCCATCAAGAGTGTCCCAGTAGATACTACCAAAGCCCGCGTTCTTCAGCCAGCATGCGGACGTCATCCTAGTGGAGTCGTGAAACATTGAATTGACAGCTCGACCCGCGAGTTTGATAACATTTCTAACAAACGGTTTTCACATGTAATAATTAGTATCTATAAATAGTTTACTAACCGCGAATTTCTAGTCTAAACGTTACGGGATTGAAAGTAAATGTTAGTGTTTAGACATACTTTAAATTATGTTCTGTATGAAAACAGAAAATAGATTGCGTTGGCATTCCGGTAAATACAATTAGACAAATAAAGCGTGCTTACTCAAAAAGGGATCTCTGCTTCTTGTTTTAATACAAAAATTAAATTGCGGAATGTATATACAATTATAGCACTTTACATACAGCTTACAAAAATCAATTTTTATAGTCTAAACATTAAACACTCAACGCCTTTAACATATAGATAATGGATAATATATAGATAGGTAGGTTTATACGGTAGCCGAGCTGGCCAGCACAATGCCGCAGCACTGATAAGATCTTAGAAGTCGCTGTTCGTGCGCTAACTGTTGATATAAAATTACAAACATGCTTTTGAAATTTGATAAAACAACTTTTAAAGTATAGGAAAGTACACGCAAAGTGCTTCGCTGTTTTTCCAAGATATGTTTACCAAGTAAATATGGGTGCGAACTGTACTATGCCGTGTGCCCTATAATTCAAGGTGAATTAATTAGAAGTTGAAGCATTGAATGGTATACGTATTACAACTGCCATTATATAAATTTTACTTACCACATAGACAACTAGCCACAACGAACGAAATAACAAAACGCGGTTAATACCGAAATCTACCACTGTATGGTTAATCGTTTCAAGCAGTGCCAAAACAACTGTTCCAAAGAAAAACAAAATTTGCCATCCAAATATTGTATTCAAAATTCGAATTACTTTGCACATCTTATTAAAAGACAATCTTGCGCTTAGCAACTTTGCCACTACTAATTGTTTTTCTGCATTGTTCCTGGATCTTAATTGAAAAGAAATGTTTCTTTTCACATTAGAATCATCGACGCCTGTCCTTTTTAAATGTCCTTGTAGAAGACTTTTTAGCTGATCGTTTATTTTATTAAACCGCAGCTTTACTGAAATACCATAATTATTAATTAACAGTACTAAAATTACAGTAAAGTAATCTCGGATTCGATCTAGTGTGACATCGGTAATTGAAGCCCCAAAAATTATCAAACCCACGTACAGACAGTACATAAAAAAGCAGATGAACAACAAATGTACTAGACACAATTCGATTAAAAGCTTTCTGCGTGTCATGTCTGGCCTCGAGATTTTTAAGTTCATATCGAATTCATGGAATAACCTTATCAATAACTGCCAGTTCTCAAAATTAAAGGCTGTTGAAATTGCAGATGTAAGGTTTAATAATGATGATAGCGCCGAATATAAAACACGCACCGTGAAGATTGAGAATTGATCATTCGTGCTACTAATATATCCTAGAATAAATGTTATGAATAGACAGATTGTCATTATTCCCATAAAACCGGCGTACAACTTGTACAAAGTCACACGTAAACCTTTTTTTGTTTTATATGGTGGTGCTACAGCAAAGCAACTGGCAATTACATGCAAAGGTTTAATAAAATTAATGCCTTGGTTTTTATTGAACTCGGTCATTGTAAAAATAATAAGTCAACGCAGCGAAAATTTTAAACCGGTAAGTGCAAATAACACGCCAACACTAACAAAAGTTACGTTGATTCGTTAGTTGATTGCACTATGGTTTAATCAAATTACTACCATTATGTGAAAACCTTTTGTTCGTTACGAAAGTAAATTCACTGTTTAATACAATACAAACATTATTGACCTTGTGATATTCTTATAAATTCTATTTTAAAGAAAGTAAAATATCCTAAAGTAACAAAATAACGATTTACTTCCATTTTGATAGACATAGATTTGATAACAATATCAATATGTTTACGTTAACTAAATTTCCACCATTCTTCTTCTTCTCTCTCTTATTATAGACCAATGGCCTGTTTAAAACCCGCAGTTAGAGCGGGTTTTGTGAGCCTTTTTTGTACGTATGCAGGGCTAAAGGCTGGCCTTATTCATCGAAAGGGGAAGAAGTCCACTAGAGGCTTTACAATTGCCGAAGCTAGTTAGTATGACAATCGTGACCAACGGCTTAACCTGCTCTCCGAAGCACGGTAGGTGGTCGGTTCAATATCCAAACCAATACATTTTGATATTTAGAGCCGTAGGTATTTGTTTTTCTAAATTATTAATTGTGAGAGTAGTTGGAAAAAGTTGCATTAATAAAGAGGAAGAATCTTGTAACTTTTACTAATTTTGAAAACGCGGGAGTTGTGGACCACAACTTGTGGTACACTTTGCAATTTTTAGGGGATGGCTGTTATTTGAGGGTGGTTTAGAGATATAAATAATAATCTTGAACAATCTGCTAATTTACACAATTTTTAGTTTTTAGGGATTGAGCTTGGAATTAGAATTACAGATACACCAAATATAGAATTTGACAAAAGTGTGGAATACTGGTTGTAGAGGTGTACAGTACACGCCGCCAAATCTGAGGCATTTTTTCGAGAATTTGAAAAATATTCTAAATTTCCATAAAATGTCGAAATTTTCGAAATATTTAAAAAATTTCCATAAATGCAAGGACGGTTCCGTGGCGGTTGCCCCACAGCGTTTTTATTACATTTTCAAATAAGTTACCCAAAAAACACGACCCACAGGTTCCGCTATTACATTATAAAGCGTATTAATCAGACGAAAATATTGTTACGAACCAAAATTAAATATTTAAAATTATTAAATAACACTGGTGTACAATGATTTTATTGTCATTGGTATTAGGTCAATTTGCTATCAGTTTTATTAGATTGGCTCTAGTTTTTGAGATAATTCTCCCTTTTAGAAAGTGTGAAAGAAAAAAACAAGGAAAACCCAAAATTAAAAGTGTAGTAGTAAATCTCAAATTATACAAAATAAAATGAACGGAATATTAAAAAGTATTACATTGTTTGCAAAGAGCATGTTAAGAATTAAAAATGATATCATAAATCACTCCTCATGCTCGGTAAAACGCCGTTTGTATGACTTTCTTTTGTGTTGGTCTTCAGCACAATCACGTAGGAGGCTCCAGCAATAGTCTGCCATCATGTGTCTATCCCATGTGCCTTGCTACCTTTCCTCCATAGTCTTTATGTCCTGGTGAAACAGCTCCCCTTGTTCCTTACTAAAATCACCCAGGTTTTTCGAAAATCTGTCTAAGTGGCTATGGAGAAAGTGTACTTTAATGCTCATATTGGCACCTAATTTCTTAAAATTAACGAGCATATTTTGCACTAGTTCTTCATAATTCTCTGCTTTACGGTTACCCAAGAAGTTCTTAACAATTGAGACAAAACAGCACCAGGCAGAAGCTTCAACATCAGTCATAAAATTTATGAAATGCGAATCGTTAATGAGTTTGCGAATTTGAGGACCATCAAAAATTCCTGCCTTTAATATTTCCACACTTAGTTTAGGGAACGATGTACAAATGTATTTAAAGCATTCCCCGTTTTTATCTAAGGCTTTAACAAATTGTTTCATGAGTCCTAGCTTCATATGGAGTGGTGGGAGAATGATATTATCACTGTCAAGCAATGACTCGTTCACGATGTTCGCTGTACCTATAGTCAAATTTTCTCTTAGTGGCCATGTCTTCTTCGTCCAATGATCCTGCTTTGCTCTACTATCCCATAGACAGATGAAGCAGGGGTACTTCGTGTATCCACTTTGCTGTCCAAGCAAGAAATTCACCATCTTTAAATCAACGCAAAGAGACCACTGGTAGTCTTGATAGCGGATCTTCTGCAAAACCATTTTTATGTTTTCATATTCTTCTTTAAGTTTCGTTGAGTGGCCAATTGGAATGGATGCATAGCGATTTCCGTTATGCAGTAGAACACATTTCAAGTTTCTTTTAGAACTGTCAATAAAAAGCCGCCATTCTTTTGGTTGATATTTAGGCAAACCCATTTCTAAAAGAAGTCTTGAAATGTCATTACAATAAACAAGCTCTTAATTTTCGCTGAAGTACGGGAGAATTGAAACTTCTGGTTTTAGACAGTTTTTTTCTTTTAATTTGGATGCTAGAAGTTCAGGCGCTTGTTTTGACAGATTTAGATCCCGTACCAAATCATTCAGCTCGACTTGAGAAAACTGTTCTGGTGTTGATAAGCTCCTATCATATTCACTTTCACTAGAAGACTGTGTGGTGGGCTGTGAGTCCGGCAGTACTTCGACATCTGACAACGGAAGCTCGGACTGTGAGGTAAAAACTGGAATAGGAATTGTTTCGCTGTGTGGTAAAGGTCGCCTGGCTGACTCCAAATTAGGATATTTTCACGTACATTTCTTGTAGCGGTTAAAACCTATCACAATCACAACACAAAAATAAAAATAGTCGTGATGGTTTTTCGGTTCTGTCCACACCATAGGGACACCAAATTTTAAGCTACTTCTCTCTCCTTTTGTCCATTGCCGTAGAGACTCTACACAGGTTTTACAAACGTTATGGGGAACCCAAGGTTTGTCTTGCTTCCCAATTGGGAAACCAAAATAAATAAGCAAAATATGCTTGTTTTACAAAATTAGTAATATTTTGCCTTTGTTGCTCCACAGTATAATCACCACAAACGTAGCAGAATACGTCTGTATGGTTAAGGCAAGCTCTTCGTGACAAACTCATATCTATGCGAACGCTTAAAATATTGTATTAATATGATGCTTGCAGAAATTAAGTAATATATAAAAACACGTCTTTCTTCCACGGCTCGCTCTACACAACTAAGTAAATGAGTGCGGTAACGTACATGCAAACTGTTGTGACATGTCGCGACATGTCGCAACTTGTTACAACGCGTCATAACAAGTGCCTGTTTAGCCCAATATAAAAATTACAACGGTCGGATACTAGGCAGACGTCAAGAAAGTGCATTCTAAATTTGAAGGTTATAAATTATCTAAAAAACGAAAGCCAACTCAGTAAAAACAAAAATTGTTTTTAAATTCAATGCCCCAAAGTACCCTAAAATCACATAAACATCCTCGGCAACGAAAAAATATTTTTTTTTGTTGGGCTGTGATAATTAAACACTTAAAATTAAATATTCAAAGAATTATTAAAAGAATTCCATTAATATTTAGGTCTTGCTGACTTCAATAATGGCGCATATAATTATGTTGCAAGTATTGATGTCAAAACTGCATATCTGGAAGTGTCGACTTTGTCATACAAAATTAAGAAATATGAAATAAGTTTTCTAAGGGTTATTACAAAATATTGAGGTCGTGCTGATACCAATAAAATGAAAAAGCCAATCATAGGTTGGCATGTAATAATTTCATATAATTAAGTGGGTGTACACTGGGACCTTTGAAGGGGTATGACAGTTTTATTTAGTTAGTCTGTGTCTGGGAAGACTGGAGGAAAGGCCGAAGAATTGGCACGTGAAGAATGAACTGCAAGATGGTGTCAGTACGCCTTATATCATATATGAAAGTTAGTTTTAATTTATTAAGTTAGTTTAGATAAGTTAGCATTAGTAATAATGTAGAATAGTTATAGGGATATTTAAATAAATATTTATAAATATATAATCTTGGGTTTCAATACTATACTTCGATCCTGAAGGATGAGAATTAAAATATTCTCATCAGTTACGTTCCAAGCGTAACAAGGACATCGCCGAAGTGGCTGGTCCAGTTGCAATGAAAGTTGATACGCAGAACTGTGTTAATGAAAATCCATAAAACTTCTTTTAAAATTTTCAGCATTATCCTTCAAGAGGATAGTGTTCCCCACTCCTTCTCATTTTGGCTGAGAAGCTAAATTTTCTGATTTGAATTTTAAAAACCGCATTGTTTTACCTCTGTTTTATGGGAGTCTTGGTCTTATACTAAATATACCATTTGGCCTGTTTACTCATATTTGTTGGAGCTTAGGAATAGAATTACAAATAGTTTTGAAGATTCTTAAATATTTTAAAAAATTATGTTTTTAAATATAATAAATCCCTAACCGACGATTTATAACCATAACACGACGCGACGGCGGCGCCTTGTATCTTGGTTCGGTTTATTAATTGTTTCAGGGGAATGTTTATGCTGCTGCCACTATTGTTGCTACAATTTGGTTATTCATGGCTTACTTTATTTCTGGCGGGTCAAAAAATATAAACAGTAAACATCTTCAACTTTGTGTATTTATCGTACATTCCACACATCATTGCCCTACATGATGGCAGCTCGATTAACAATAACACACGTTTTAATAAAACAGAAAACATGCTGCATCTACACTACTAGCTACCATTCAAGAAGAACCGTCTAGGGTAGAACGAGAACAAAAGAAAGGACAAAATTTTTTCGTCCGCCCTTGCTATTACAATCAAAACTTTTCGCCACTGATTTTAAATAATCAACCGTTAGGGTTTGGAGACCAGTTGCACAGTTGCACATTTAGTCAAGAAGAAAAATGGTAAGTTAGTATTAATATTGCTATGATATTTAGAGGTGTTTGATTTGTCTGGAGTATTGTGATTTCTGGAGAGCAGTTTTTGAAATGCTTGCTGCAATTCTATTTGTGATTGGAGTTTTATGTAAGGTTTTGATACTCTAACTTTTAAACTCAGGGTTGCGTATTTTTGCTATAACTCTTGTTATAAATTCTAATAATTGTTATTGTTCATATGGTTTGTTTTTACTGAAAGAAAAGAAAAACACAACAGATTGATACGAATTTTTATTTGTGTTAGTCGTAATTATAATTTAGTTTAGAATTGTTCAAAAGTTTAATTTGTAAGAAGTTTTAGAGTTACTTGATTTGTGCGTTGATAAATGTCAGTTTGGATGTCAGTGTCAAGTTTCACAAGCGTATTAAAGAATGGGATACTCAGGGACATTAGATTTATTTGTTTGTTATAAAAATGAAAATCAAAGAAGGAAGAAAAAAGAAGAGAGATTTTGTTTAATTAGTTACGGCTCGTCTTTGAAAAAAAAGACAGAGAATTTGATATCCTCTGGATGAAAACAGAAAGAACGAGTTCAAAACGTAATGTAAACTGATTGTTAATATAAAAGAAGAAAATATAAGTGATTATCTACGAATTGTAAAAAGTACAGAAGTATTACAAGTAAAAGGCGATCGAGAAAGTTTCTTCGTTTGTGATAGTGATAAAAACAAGTTGGAAATAATATAAAACAGATCAGAAGAAGATTCGGATTAAGGGCGAGTATTATTTGTTGCTCGAGAGGCCAGCAGAACGAAATAGAGGTTGGACACCCAGCGTTTTGCTAGAGCGAGGAATGTCATAATAAGAAGACGCTAATGTAATACCCCTGGAGCTATTGTAATAACCCTGGAACTAGTGAAAAACTGCTATCACTAACTTTCCCTTTATGTTTACTTGACCGAGGGCCTGGACTGCTCCTGGAATATTAAACTTATATCTAGTCAACTACACAGGATCCTGAAATATGCACTTTAATTTTTTAAAGAGTTGTTTAAATCAAATTGATGTAATTATAATTTTTAGGGTTATGATTATTTGGGATTTCTCCCGTAGCGTCAAAATAGTTAATTAAAACAATCAAATAATTTTCCCTTAAGGGGACCTGAAGAAGCAAGTTAATAATGGAAATTAAAACAAAAGAAATAAGTAAAATATAATATAGTTTATTGAATAATTAGAGAAGACCGCTCCAGAGGAGAGGCTAGGTTTTTACAGCACAATGAGAAGCCTGATTGCTCTCGGCAACTTAAATTTAAATTTAAAATGAATTAAAACTAAACTCTGAATGTTTGAATAAGGTTTTGACCAATGAGAAGATATTTTAATTTATCTTTACTTCAATTTTTCTCAAGATACCAATTAGTTAATCTAATAAATGTTAGTACAATTATTTTAGACTTTTCTGAGCTGACAGAATCCTTAATTGCCCTCCGACGGAAAATCGACTGAGTGCGCCCCTGAACAGAGTATTCGGCACAAGTACTTTTATTGACGATGTGAATGATTTAATTTAAGTTAGGCTGGTAGTTTCACTGTTTTAACTTTGACTTTTGTTTTTATAAAATAACCCGTTGCATTAAGTATTAATAAATTTACTTTGTTTTTGGATTTAATTTAATAAAGAAACCGATTTCGCGAGTACGAGTAAAACTGACTTTTCGTCTTCAAGATGTAAACCCGAACTGACTAATTGTTTTCGCGTCCCTTCTTAGCAAAACTTTTCCCCTCCAAGGGATTAAGATTTTTCTGTCTTTCGTTTATTACATACTGTCTTTTACTAGCTGATGCATGTGTCCACAAGTTGCTTGAACTTCTAATTGCAAACAATGCATTTCCCACACAAGTAGCTGTTAGTTGGTGTGTTAGCTTTTCATATTACGTTACAATTTCTACGTTTTCACTTATCACCGGACATTACTTAGCGTAATTTATAACTTGCACTTTTTAATATGTGGGCATATGTAGATGTATAAAAGTTCAACCAACTTTTCCATAACACGAGTTATGTACTACATTAATTTTATTATTGGATTTAATATTTAAACCAATTTGTTTTGAATAATTTCTTTCCCCCTTAGCGACTGCTACACTAAGATAAGTGTTCTAATTTTAAAAAAAGGACGATAGTCATTAGTAAAAACTCATTTAATCTTTCGGAAACCACATTTTGAAATTCATTTAATAAATAAAAACTTATTTTGTAAAGTTGATATCGTTGTGTGTGTTTATTTCTATTTAAAATTAATTTAAATAACTTATTTACAAGCTAATAACGACCCTGAGAAAATTAGAAGAGTCTCATAGCAAGTTTGAATTTAATTGCGTGAATTGCAGACAGTTTAGGGATTGTTTTCTAGTAGTCACAAAGACAAGCACATCATTGCAATATATTAGAAAAAACAAATTATACCTTAGTACAATAATATAGCAACATAAAAATAAAGCAGATACAATAATAAACATTGGGGATTAGAAAGTTGTACAAATTTTTTTTCCAAAAAGTAATATTTTAGAAACGACAGATTTATTAGGATGAGATTATTGAATGAAACATTATAGCAAGAAAGTATTGATACTCGGCATGTCGTAGTGCCTCCAACTTTTTTTTCTTCAGATTTCAGTAGCAGCGATTTTGGAAACGAAGTTGAGATGTTTACAAGTAAGCTCAATAGTGGTGAAAGACCCTCAAAGCAATAGATCACCGAAGATTGGGTTATTTTGTAGAGATTGAGAGTAAGTTGGTGTACCTCAGCATAGAGATACTGAGGGTAGTAACAGACTGGCACAAAGATGAAGTGCCAGTAAAATTAGTGAATGTCTCGCTGATAGTATTAAAGGTACCTGAGAGGACATTCAGATTAGAAAACCATCTTATCGTATGGTAAATTCTAAAACGAGAAGTCTAAGACAAGCCAAAGAACCAGCTAATGATATAAAAAAAGGTGTTGTGTTGTTTCCGGAGATGCTAACCAAACGGAAGCCGTTAAAAAAATTTTATCGAAAAACTTTAGATAGGTGCTTTTTTTATTATTTATTAGAAATTTTTAGACCATAACTACTTAACAGAGTATTGATTCGCACGTGTGCGGCAAGTACTTTATCAAAAGTAGTTTCAGTTCGTCCAGCAAAAAGGGCAAACTAAATAATAATGCCATGATTCCTGCCGTTTTTGTAAGTTCTGATATTTTTACATAATTGTATAGAAACTTTAAAGTCTATGTACACTACCAGCCAAAATTAAAGGATCAGGCATAAATACTTTTGAATATTTTCTTCCATCACAGTTACCATTACAAAACTCACCCACAATGATTATATCAATATATGGTGATCATATTTTCAGCTTAAAGAACTGCAGTGACACAGTTTTATACGCAGCAGTGTAAAAGTTTAATACAAATTTGTTTTTAAAATCGGCTTTTAAAATTTTAGTAGTGAAATGTTGACAGTTGTTAAAAAACAGTTTAAATAGTATTTGGTTTAAGCCATGGCTGCTAACGAGCAAAGACGTTTTTTAAGAAAAGTAGAAGTTTTCGGGGTGGTGGTGTCACTGGAAGAAGGTTATACGCAGCGAGACGTTGCTGAAAGACTTGGAATGGCCCAATTGGTAGTTTGTAGGGTTTCATGGAGCCTAAATGCGGTCCAAAAACTAAACTGTTGTAGCCATCTGTTGTTGGCTCGATCAACTGGTTCTACACAGATTCAGACACGCAATGTCCTACTGCCTCCGGTTCCATCCAAAGCTGCAAAATAAATAACCTCACTCCTTCACTAACCCTGCAGCACCGCCAGCTATTACCAGAGTACTGCAGCTCTAGTAGAAGCCGAAAGACTTACCCCGGTTTCTGTTCGACGTCCCCCTAGACAGACGACCTACCTAGAAAACCGCTATGTAGTGTGCGTACGTTGATCCCATAGAGGGCGGGTGTTTTGTTTGTGCGCATTAACTAACTACTTTGTGATTTATTAACTGTACTTAATAATTTTCATATATAATTTTCGGTTCGCTCAATTTACTTGTTTATTTCTCGCTATCAAACGTTATATGAAAAAGTAAACAGTTAGTGTTGTTATAGCAATAGAACCTGGTGACTTGATCTCGGTAATCGTCTGCAGATAACTTGATTTCTTACTCCAAAATGTCCAGTAGAGGAAAATTTAAGAAATCAATTCGCTCATTCATTAACGGTACAGTTTTTAAATGTTTGTGAATTTCAAAAGCTTCTAGTATTGTCACGTCGGGGTCGTAGCGTGTGACATAAATGCCTAGGAATAATAGAACAACCAAAATATAAACAGAGATATATTTGTTTAATTATTTACAATATTATCTAAAAGCTAAACTAAACTACTTACAGAATGTGATTTACTGATCTGGGCTCAAGGCCCCCATATATGCGAGAGGTAAATTGTAGGCTCTGGATTCTCAACTGTCAACTAACTTCTGTATGGCAACTCTTAGCCTTTTATACTTTTGTGAAGCAGAGTGGGGTTTGTTAATAACCAACACAAGGCATGCAGGTGTTCATGTGTGTCATTGCATAGCTTCTAAATATAGACTGATGACCATGAAACCAGATCAATAACTAAGTACAGCATGTGCCACCTAACCTTGCAAATTTTAGTGGGCTCTGATTCGGCTACTTACGCTTTGTTTCGTCGGTAGTCGTAACTTAAAGTAGCTCTAATTGGCTGTTGGACAGTGTGGTACACTCTACTAAAAAGTGAAAGTCAATTTATTTATGGTTTGCGAAAAATTGTGGATTTTTTGACAAATTAAAAGGCCGTGCGCCGTAAGGTTAGAAACTCCTATTTTAGCGTATGACAAAATAATAATGAAATAAATAATTAACAGCAACTAGATATTATACTAGCTTTCAAACTACGGGATTGCTTTTGCTTGAGAGTGTAACGGCTTCTCGCCTTTTAAACTTATCTTCATTTTTTTTGCAAGGTTAAATGGCACTTGCTGTACTGGAACACATATTGAAATCACTACTAATTTTGATAATGAATTATAATATTATTAAATATTCTAAATAGAACTAATTCAATTTGCGACAGTATATCTAATTTACGTTTATCATCACAAAAGTGTAAACATTTATAGTGTTATTAGATGTCATTGAATGATTGTGTTCTAGTAAGTGTTTATAGCGTAATTGGATTTATGTGAGTGTTTGTATTTGTAACAACGTACGTGTTCTTTATACCTAATATCAAAATTTCCAATTGTCTGGCCTATATAAACCGAATTACAATGCGAACAATTTAATTTGTAAATGCCTGATTTTAACAAACCATCTGTTTTTGATTTTGCATTAAACAAAGTGTTTAAGATGTTTCTAGTTGTTTTAAAACTTACTTTACAGTTATTTTTTTGGTTTATAATTTTAGAAATCTTTTCTGATTTGTCACCAAAATATGGGATCGAAGCATATTTAATTGTATCAAATGAAGTTGGAGTATTCGGATAAATTTTTAAAAAAATGGCTAATTAATATTTAAAAAAAAAAATTAATGTATCAATAAGTTTAGTATTATAACCATTACTATATGCAATTTGTTCCTAATTGAAATTTCTTTATTATAATTAATAAATATATTAATGTATAATGTTTAGGTACAAAACCCAAAATCTAAAAACGGCTTCATGATTTAATTTACACCTAAAAGTAAGCATAGAAAATGTAGTTCCAACTAAATAATATACATGCTTGAAAATAAATATTTGAGTATGTACCTACCACATGAATCAAACAGCTTATGAAAGACAACATGATCAGGTTATCCATCTTTCCATATGTGAATAACGCATTAAAGGAGTTAAGAAGCGTCAAGCCAGTAAATACTGTTATAAAGAAGATTTGCCAGCCGAATATTTTATTAAACAAAGAAACTTGTCCAAGAAGCGTTTCATATAACCGTGATAGCTGGCTAATTTTATTATATGGAAAATAATGGCTTGCTAACTCGTCTAAATTATTAACTCTAATCGTGATATGGGGTAAAATCATATTATCCAGCAGTTCATTCAAAGATCTAAATCTGTTCTTTAGTAAAATAAGAAAATTATACATCACTATCATGGAGATGAACATATAGTAGAATTGCACATGTCCAACAATGTAACTCTGATTCTTCTTTAATCCAATGCTTTTGATCCAGTAATAACTAGAAGATACACTGTGTCCATAAAGTAACCTCACCCCCCTAATTAACTTTTGAACGACTTGATATTTTTCTACAAAATTTGGTGTGCTGTAATGGGAAATTAAATACTATTTTTCAGACCATATTAAAATTTTGTATCATCCAAAATGGCGACTGGGCGCCATTTTGAAAGTTTTTTTAAATAGAAAGGGGGGTTTAGTGACACCTCATTTGAAAGGTCTTTTAGTTCTGCGTTTGATTCTAGAATTTAAAAGAGAAATATTGAACCACAACAAAATGGCGGATTGTAAACCAATGGACTCACTCAGTTCAAAATTGTTTTGATTTTCTTATCCAGTAGTCCACTTTTTCATTTGCAGGACTAAATTTTCCCAGAAATATCTCAGGTGGCTTGAAATAATATTGAAAACGTTATGTTCCAACAAGACGGTGCGCCGCCTCATTATTATAGGCCTGTTTCTGACTTTCTCAACGGACATTTTTCTGGCAGATCGGTTGTTAGGCGGGGCCCTGTAGAATAGCCGGCTCACTCCCCAGATTTAACTTTCTTAGATTTTTTGTATGGGAATATCTGAAATCGAAAGTGTACAGAACCCGTCCAGAAACAATTGAAGAACTGGAGCAACGCATTACAAAAGTTTGCAGAATTGTCACTCCAGAAATTTATGAAAATGTAAGGTAGGAACTTCCTAACCGACATTTTATGTGCCAAGAAGTGAATAGTAAACATTTCGAACACTTAATTTAATTAATTTAAGCTTTAATTCTTAGTTTTTTTAAATAGACTTCTTTATCTTCAAACATTTTCATTTTGTTATGGCTGAATATTTTTCTTTGAAACTTTAGGAGCAGACGCAGAATTAAAAGACCTTTGCAATAAGGTGTCACTCGACCCCCCTTTCTATTTAAAAAAAATTCAAAATGGCGCCCAGTCGCCATTTTGGATTATACAAAATTTTAATATGGTCTGAAACATAGTATGTAATTTCCCATTACAGCACACCAAATTTTGTAGAAAAATATCAAGTCGTTCAAAAGTTAGTTGGGGGAAGGTTGTTACTTTATGGACACAGTGTATAATGGAAGACAGTAGTATTGCGTGTCCTATAACCAATTCCACATACAAGCTTTTGCATTTTTTCCTTATCAATTTTTCGTATTTAACCAGATAATTATCAACTTGCGAGAAATTGTTCATAAACGTTGTGAAACTGCGTGGAAAACAGCACGTTGGTAACAAAACTGACAAAACACTTAATACTGTGTACAGAACATGGAACGACGCGTTTATTATAACCGATAATTTGGTTGAGTAAAATGGATAAAAATCAATCACTCTTAATAAAGTTAAAGAGATGAAACCAGCAATAATAAAGATAAAATTAAGTGCAGCATAAACCTTACGATATTTCGATTCTGAATTTCAGCCACAATACACTACATTGTATATTCTGGCCTTTTTTTCTTCATTTTGTTTACTTCTAGCCAAACGAAACGCGTTAATTTACGTATAAAGCCGTTATTTTGCAGCTTATCAACTTATTTCATTACCACACTATAAAACGCCATTTCCCAAATGCGCTTGAGCATGTAATGAAAACACAGTAAAGTAAAAATGTGCGTGTGCACGTAAATGCAAAGATAATTTATTTAAATTTTCAACAAATAAGTCTGGTATCAATATCAGATTAAAAGAATATTAAGCCTTTAACGGGCAATTTATTTTGTTAAAGAAACAATCGTTTTTATTTATTTATATCACATCAAAATCAAATCAAATCAGTTTATTGTTGTAGATAAACAAAACATTGCAGGCTAGTATTATTTTAAACATGTGCATGTATACACAATTATAATCAATTATAGATACTTGATTGCAAATAAAACAATTCTGCACTGAATCACTTTAAAGAGAAAAGTGATACGCCACTTCCCCCCCCCCCCCCATTAACAGGTGAGTACCTTGACAGAATATATCAAAACGTCTTTGGAACTAACAACACGCACTAAAAAAACAGGCTCCCAATAAGCCGAACAACTTCTGCGAACCAGAATTTAATTGCTTATCTGCATTGATCAATGCAACGTACAAACGAGTCTGTGCCTTATATAATGGACGCGTAAATATATGGCTTTTATAGCAGCGAAGACCCCTCACGCTAAATGATAGACTATTAAATTAAAATTTAATATTTCAGAATGGTTAAAAACTAAAAACCAAAAATAACTGTCACTAGTGCCGGAATTAGGTTGGGGCGAGAGAGGCTTCCGGCTCAGACGTAACGATTTAAAGGGCGCAATTTTACTGTATAATTTTTTTTGGAGCCGAAGTCTTTGTCGCTTGATAGTTGCCGACAATTAAAAAATTTTGCAGTGCGGTACCTTTGAATAGAAAATAGTAAAGGCGGCACGTTTGTATCATTCGATAGTCGCTTGTCTCTTACCCCCCCCCCCCCCCATACCATTCAGGCATGCGTGTTTTTCTAACTCATGGGAAGTCAAATTTCACGTCTTTTACCTAATATATTTATGAAAAATATAGAATTAATAAATTTTTATATATGAGACGGCGTCAATTTTTGGATAACAAAATTAAAATTTTTTTTAAAAAGTAGCAATTTTTCCTCTTTTTTCGGCGTTTTATTTTTAAACACTAAATTTATTATTTTATTTTTAAAACTTGCGCTATATAATATTATTCTTCCCTTCACTTAACTCGAACACTTCATAAGGTGATAAGTGTTGTTTTGACACTAATCGCCTAATATTTAAAAATTCAAAAGCTGAAAAACTATTTAGAAATATAACTCCTAAAACCACAGTTTTCAAATTTGTCCCTTATTGATCTTAACCTTAACATCTGCATTTATATAAAACCCTCTAGAATACGTGCAGAGTTTCTACCAGAAAACCAACGAAATTTATTAGGTGTTAAGTGTTATTTTGACACGAATGATTGTAAAATTTCAAGTTAAGTGTATAAAAACTGCAACCGCAAAGGGGCCGATATCGGTCTGCTTATCGCCAAATGCAGGTACAAAGAAACGTTTAACTTTACGTTCGTATTATTAGCTAACAACTCGAGTTTTTGCACCTTTTTTGCCTGGGGCGCGTGCAAATTATATTTTGGTTGAGTTGTGCTTAAATGTTTCAAAACCAATGGGAATTTTAAGCAAAATGCTTAATAAATCTAACACACATTGAAAGTTTTACAGAATTAAGAACGATTTGAGTTTCAAACTAAAGCCAAATTTGATTAAAAACTTGAATTGAGTTTGTAGTTGACATCAAATTCACCATAAAATTTTCTGCAAATTAACTTATTTTTTTAACAGACCCTCATAGCTATTATAACAGGGGTTACAACAAAAGCCGTATTCGAAGGGGTTTGTTTTTATTTAGCTAGTAAAATTCCAAAGTAGCAGATTTAATAGCGCTCCACACGGCGAGGGATGCATGTAGTGAAATTAATGTCAACATAAATATAAATAGGGAGTACGCATTTAATTGCAGATAGCGACACGTCACTGGTGCTTAGACCGCTACTGCTGCTAGTCGTAAACCGTTTACACTGGCCGTAAACCAATGTGGATGAAACACTAACACCTGATACCAAAATCGACTGTAATCCCTGCTAAAATTCCTCAAGACAGAGAAATACGGGCGTACTTTTGTATCTCCCAAATATTGAGGTTTTTATTTGCCCACTTATGGAACTTGAAATGAAAGTCCATTTTGACCACATATGCTTGAATGTAGACTATGAATAGCATTAGCAACGAGATCAATGACAACGGTTTATTATTTTATTTATCCATAACCACAAACCGACGGGGTTCAACTCTGGCGATCTAGCGGGCCAGATTTCGGATAAGTTTACTTACATTCAAACGCGTTTACTAAGGCCTGTTGTGTCCTAATAAATGAAGGGGTAACATTTAATAGCGCCGTTTTTAGCGCACATCAGAAGATTTAAATTTTCGTATTTCACCGAATATTTCTACATTATCTTTTGTTTGTATTTCTCTCTATAATTTTAAGTGTGCAAGTTCCCCATTGAAATATTCATTTAACGGCTCAAACTTCGAAACTGGGGTGCAAAGCTAGTTCGCGTCCGTAGCAGAAGCTAGGCTACACGTGCACCCTGGATAGCGCTAAAGAACTAGCACAACATTCGGTTGCTGGACCTTAAATGCAAATGAAAAGGATATCCCAGCTATTCGAGGATACACTATGAACAACAAAACAAAACAAAAAACAACAACACAAAACAAAAAATGTTCTTATCAGAACAAGAAAACAATGGACCTAGGAAGTATCCTAAAGATCCTGCAACTAAATATCGAAGGAATAAGCAGACAAAAATGCGACATCCTAACTAAAATCCTAATCGATAATAAGGTTGAAATAGTTCTACTCCAAGAAACTCACTGTGCAGATCAAAATCAATTACACTCTAGATGCAAACTTCCTGGCTACTCGCTTGTGGCCGCTACTTATCATGGTCGCTACGGCACTGCCACGTATGCTAGAAATGACATAGACGATGTAAGAGACATCGAGATATCTACAGAAAATAACATATACAGTATTAGAACCAAAATTGGCCAGACTGAAATCATAAACATCTATAAACCCCCAGCCCAGACATGGACAAACAATGGTCTCCAAAATGTGGTTCACCCAGCAGTAATCCTTGGCGATTTCAACAGCCATAACACTAGATGGGGTTATAGAAACACTGATGATAATGGGCAAAAAGTATCCACATGGGCCGAAACTCATAATCTATTCCAAGTGTTCGACGCTAAAGAAAAAGGAACTTTTCACTCTGCTAGATGGAGACAAGACTATAATCCCGACCTCTGCTTTATCTCAAGAGATCATACTAGCAAGCCATTACATGCTAACAGAAAGGTACTAAAAGACTTTCCTAGAAGTCAGCATAGACCAGTACTAGTTAGTATAGGAGTTCAAATTCCAATCCTTAGATCAACTCCGAAACCTCGCTGGAACTTCAATAAAGCTAAATGGGAGGACTTCACCAAAGAAGTCGATCACAATATACAATGGATTCCCCCAAAGCCTGAAAATTACAACCGTTTTGCTGGCCTACTGATAGCTTTAGCCAAAAAACATATTCCTAGAGGATATAGAAAAGAATATATCCCGGGTTGGAGCCCAGAATGCACACGTCTATACGAGGAATATCAAAACACTCAGGATCCAGAAATAGGCGATGAACTGATGTCAGCCCTAGATACTACAAGAAAAGAAAAATGGAGAGCCCTTATGGAAGAAATGAATTTCCAGCACTCCAGTAAAAAAGCATGGGGACTGCTCAAAAAACTAGACAACAGTTCTACAAATACAACTACAAAAAATAACGAAATTCATCCTAATAGAATTGCAAACAGAATAAAAACTCTAACGAGAAAGCCTTTAAACGACGACAAAACTAAATCTAGAAGAATACAAAATGAACTCAAACTGCACATGGCTGAAGCCCAACAAATTACGGACACCTCCAGAGAATTCACCACAACAGATATCGAAACAGCCGTAAAAGAAACAAAAACAGGTAAAGCAGCAGGCCTAGATGGGGTCTACCCAGAATTTCTCAAGCACTGCGGCCCTCGTACGATAGTATGGTTAACTAGCTTTTTTAATAACATTCTACAGACAAGCAGGCTGCCAACACCATTCAAAAGGACAAAAATAATAGCCATACTTAAACCTGGGAAAAATGGCCAGAGCAAAGATTAGAGAGGGTTAAGATGGGAAACGCAGCAACTAGATCTAAAGTGGCGCCATCTATTGCTTCAGATGTAATCGTGCAAAGAGATCGGTAACAACAGAAAGTAGAAATCTAATATTCTAAAAATGTGCTAAACGTCAAATATGTGTGTTTACTGTTTGGTTGGCGCACGCGGGTTTATTATTTGATTTCGTTATTAGCATAAAGCATATTGCTGTAGTGTTTGTTGAAGTTGTGTGAATTGTTAATTCGATTTCCGTTTTTGAGTGTTTTTAAACAGCAATTTTTATTGCTAACCATGAGTCACGGTTCCTACTGCATTGTCAATGACTGTAACAATAACAAAAAGGAGCATCAAAAAGCATTTTTTACCCTTCCAAAAAGTGCGGAGGCATAAGTAAAAACTTCAATGTGTTTTTATGATATATTATTAAATTTGGTGATGTTTACAGGGCTAAAAAATGGGTTCAATTTAGTGGACGCAGTGATCTGTTGGTGACCGATTCGTATTTAAAGAAAAGCTACAGGGTTTGTTGTGATCATTTTTTACCTGAACAACTCAAGTCCACATATTCCAGAAAACTACTAAAACCAGATTCGTTTTTATTGTTATTTATAAAAATGACATGTTACTGGGCAGTGCGGTTAGAAAATCGAAACAAGGAAAAAAAGGTGTACACTAAAAATCAAAAATTGAAAAATATTTCACACGAATAAGCCAAAGATTAGGGAGGTAATCTTTGGAATAAGCTATGTGCTTTACTTGTATATGGATTTTAATAAAACATTTCCTATGTAAATGTATTTTGTATTTCAGTTTAGTTACTAGATTCGTATTTTGCATTTTTTTACTTTTATGTGCCTAGATTCGATATTGGAAATTTTAAATTTGCCGCCAACATGCATCTGAAAATTTAAATTTGGCGGCTTCCAGTAACTGTCTGCTACGCCATCTAGTATCTCAGATGTTTAAAAATGTCTCCAACTTGTGGTCGGTATTGGCCACACACTTCTTACCGACGTTTCCCATCTTAACCCTCCCTAATCTTTGGGCCAGAGCGAAGAAGACTACAGGCCAATTGCACTACTAAGCGCCTGCTATAAGCTACTAGAGAGAGTAATATACAACAGGATCTTACCCAAAGTACTTGAACATATCCCCGTTGAACAGGCCGGTTTCAGACCAGACCGCAGCTGCTGCGATCAGGTGCTCTCATTGACGACCCACATCGAAAAAGGCTTTCAAGACAAGAAGAAGACCGTAGCTGTATTCATCGATTTAAGCTCCGCCTACGACACCGTCTGGAGAAAAGGAATGATTCTTAAATTCCTAAGAAACATATCATGTAAGCCTCTTGCTCTGTTGCTAAACAACATGCTTTCGAATAGATTCATTGAAGTCCACCTGGACGGCAAGAAAAGCAAGCAAGTTAAAATAAATGACGGGCTCCCGCAGGGATCAGTCCTTGCACCCCTGCTCTTTAACATCTATGTTGCTGACCTGCCACAAACTACTGCAAGAAAATGTATCTACGCCGACGATATAGCTTTAACGAATCAGTCCACGGACTTTGCCACGTCAGAAGCTGTCCTGGCAGAGGACCTGCGTAAACTAGACAACTATTTTAATGAGTGGCGCCTACGACCTAACATAAACAAAACAGAGGCAACCTGCTTTCATCTTCATAACATATATGCTAGGTACACCCCACAAATCGAGTTCAGAAACCAACAACTACGCTTCAACCCACACCCAAAATACCTTGGCGTAACCTTAGACCGATCTTTGACATATAAACAACACCTGTCTAAAACAACCGCAAAAGTCCAAACCAGAAACAATATCTTACACAAACTCACGGGCACCGGATGGGGAGCGAATGCAAGTGTTCTGAAGACCACAGCTCTTGCCTTAGTATATCCGGTTGCAGAATATTGTTGTCCGATATGGCTGAATAGCTCACATACTAACATGATCGACGTGCAGTTGAATGACACTATGAGAACTATATCAGGTGCAGTAAAAACCACCCCACTCAAATGGCTACCAGTATTATCAAATATTCCGCCTACGCACATCCGCCGGAAAGCAGCGCTGAAAAGGGAATGGCAAAAATGTCTAAATAACACAGACCTACCTATACATCAAGACTGTGGTGAACACTACAGAACTAGATTAAAATCAAGGACCCCGGCCTGGAAACTAGGAGAAACACTAACACAAGACGATTTCCAAGTAAACACGGCATGGCAAGACGAATGGGAACTATCTAACCCAGACAGCCTCGGTCTCATCCAAGACCCCACTAGTATCCTTCCTGGATTTAACCTCACTAGGAAAACGTGGACAGCACTAAATCGAGCCCGCACCAACCATGGCAGATGCCAATACTGGTTAAATAAATGGGGAATATCCGAAGACGCCAGCTGCGATTGTGGACACCCAAGACAGACCATCCACCACATCGTCTTAGAGTGCCCATTGAGAAAATTCGATGCACCCATCAGAAACCTACACGAGGCCACCAATGACGGAGTGAACTGGCTAACAACCTTAGACATTCAATTTTAAACTCTTAGACACGCTTATTCCACATATATATTGCCATGTTATCTGTACATAATATCTTACGTATTCCTAATATTCTATTTATTACATGTGTACGTGTTTAATTTGCTCATTTTGTTATGTTTGTATATGCATATGTTTATTTTGTCTATATTATGCCTTTAAAAATGATGTATTCTCACGCCATACGAAATATATATATATACTTCGAAACTTATCCACTCTGTCACTGCAAATTTAAAGTCGTAAAGTAAATAAAGTCCTTACTCAGCGTGCACCAGTGGAAATAAATCGAATAATTTTTTAACTAGAATTAA
The DNA here is from genome assembly GCA_958336395.1 of Ctenicera cuprea. Lineage (NCBI taxonomy): Eukaryota > Metazoa > Arthropoda > Insecta > Coleoptera > Elateridae > Ctenicera > Ctenicera cuprea. Next base: position 30,955,169 of record OY284494.1, on the reverse strand, counting down.
CTGCTTTCCAAATTCATGTCCCTATCGGGACTGTTTTTTTTCCGAAAGCTCTAACTTTGTAAGAAAGAGGTTTATGTCCGTAGAAACGTTTTGTATTGCTTTGATGCTGAAAGCTTACTCTTAAAGTTTGCACAAACTATGTTTACATTTTAAGAAAACACACAGATCGTTATGGCAACACGATTTTTCACAAAAATGCAATTATTTTGAAAACGGTTGGATTTAGAGACTTTCAACAAGAGTAAATTTTCTGTATATTTTTAGACGAAGAATAAAATTTAAGAAAATCTTAAGTGTGCTGTAAATATGTTTCGAGGTACGTCGAGCACCTCTCATAGAGTGGCGGCTCCTCCCCAGGGACGTAACGTGGACGACACCCTCCCTAGCAAACACGCAAAGCAAACAGTATTGCACATAACATACTCCACATTTCTGAAACGATAATATAGTTTAAGTCTTACAACAGAAGAGCGATGTTTGTATATAAAACTGTAAGCTGGCAAAACTTTAGATATGCATATGCGAGCGGGAAAAGTTGCTTATTCTGAAAGCGAGAACGCGGCTATGTAAATAAACGAGATAAAACGTAAAAAATCGCCAGCAGGGGGATTTGTACCATAGCAGTTAATCGTTAAAATTGTTGTATTTACACAATTTACAATTTGCATCTAGTATATTTAAAGTGAATTATTGTAGTTTAATTATATTGACATAAAAAAATTAATTTGTTTCGCCTACCTCCAAAAAAACATCTTTATGGTATTCAAGTTCATTGTATCGAGTCTCTTGATTTGATAGTTTGACATTTAAAACGGAATAATATATCAAAATAAAATAATAATGGCAACAAAAACATACATTAAAACAACTTACCTCTACAGATGTGCTAGAGCACACTGGGACTAAAATAACTACTTAATTGCAGAGTAGATAATGTTAACTGAGTTCCACAATAGATAAGATACCTAATTGAAATGTCTTTTTGTAAAAGAATATGATCTCCAGTAAAATATAGCAACACAATCATTGCTACGAATGACTGTACTACAATTAGAAGGATCTGAATGGAATAGGCATCATTTACATTTTTGAAGATGCTAGAGAGATCATGATTGTTAATTCGTATTTTTTCAAGAATATCCAATGTTTTATCTTGCACAAATCTTGATGGCATCCTACAATGTTCATTTATTTATATCAAATGATTATATTTTAATGGCACTTACACTTGTACTGCAGGTCGTACTTTGATTAATATTTTGTCGCATTTTTCCAATTTATTTTCTAGACCAGTATAAGCTAAAATGGTTTTGTTCAGCCACTTGAATCTTTGTTTCATGCATAATAGTACAGTACAAAATCGAAAATCGACGAAAGAGTTTATAATTGCTGGAGACACATAAGCCAAGTACAGTCCAAAATAATCAAAAGCATGCTCATTAGATGTGGAAGTTACAATTAACGATAACATTACAAACATTAAGGTGAATATGAGTGCTATTATCAGAAAAATCATGCTCTTTTGGTATTCTTTCTTCACGTCAATGTGAAAATCATTACGCATAGTCAAATCAAATTTGTTAATATCATCAAACGCATTTAATATCTGAAAAAAAAGATATAAAATAATCATATTAAGTTTTAATAGTTACATAAGGACAAACATAACAAATGTGGTATAGGCGTGACTGTTTACTAAATATTTTAAAAATAACTGAGGTGTCAATTTTATATGTTTTATATAACTTGCTTGGTTGGCTGCTTTCTAGATCTCTTAGTACAAACAGCGCAACCTGTCGCTCACGTCTACTACTATTTCAAGAAATGTAATAATTCGTAAACGTTGCGGGTCTATAAGGGTATAGTCAATGCTATTACCCAAATAAGCCAAGCAGTGCTCATAATAATCACTCCAAATCCGACTGACATTTCTGGCATTTTGTCAAGATGTTCAAATATCACGAATACTGTTAAGAAATCCAATGAGCTGTAGTAAAGTAGCAAAGTAATTTGCTCGATCTGGATTTGGTACTGTTGCGAAATTTGTCTCACCACGTAATGACCTTCGCATTTTTTCATCTTTATCTCCAGTTGCGTAATGATGTCGTGTAGGGGTGGTGGTGCATCATTTAAGTTCCTTAAAGCGTTGTTTATTGCTTCAAACTGATATTTCATTAGGGGAATTACACTAGTAACGCCCCCTCTATTATGTGCGGCGAGGAAAAGTTGCAAAAGCAACAAACCGGCAAAGTTGCGATCGGAACCTGCTAAGCAGGTATCTGCGATCGCCCCGGCCTCTAAGCACAAAACACAGAAACGCCCGTGTGGCAAGAAATAAGAAAGAAGACATTTGGCTTCAATTATGGCTAGAATAGACCACTACATGTTTCGTTCTTATTTGAACTCATCAGGTGGACATAATTCTAACCATAATTGAAACCAAAAGCAAACAAGCAGATATATGCCAGAAAGTATAACATTAAAGGGGAATTACACTAGTAACGCCCTCTTTTATGTGCGGCGAGGAAAAGTTGCAAAGCAACAAACCGGCAAAGTTGCGATCGGAACCTGCTAAGCTAAGCAGATTTATTCATTCATCGGTACGTCCAATTCAGACATCAAACATAAGTTTCAGTTGTTGACCAATCACTTTGCAATGACTTTTTCTATTTGTGTTAATCCATAGTTGCCATGAATTCATGCATAGATATACTGGGGGTATTTTAAATTCACAAACATCCTAAAACTGTACCTGTAATGAATAAACAAAATTTGCACTGCTAAGCAAGAAGGTCGTACCTACACATTTAGTAATTTTGAGTTATTAAAAGTTTCAAAATTACAACGATTTTTCTTTAATTTATTACATTTTTTTAATAAATAAGGAAAGTTACATACGTCATGGACTGTAGAATGGTCGCGTTTCTCCAGATTGACTATTCGACATGCGTAGAATAAAAATCTGAACTCAAATGAGCGCGTCTATATTAACATATATCACCCCTCCCCACCACCGCATTTTTTTGACGAATCAAATTCGTTTTGTTGCGATTTCGACACACGAACACACAGACGCACAGACGCACAGACACACAGACGCACAGAAACAGAGACCCACAGACCTACAGACACGCAGACGCACATGCGCACAGACGCATAGACGTACAAATAGACACAGACACACATGCACGCGCTCATACAATCACGCACGCATGAACTCTCGCACGCACGCAGGCATCTCACGCACACTAACACAAATACAAACACACACACACACTCACACACACTCACACACACTTAAATTCACTATTATTGCACGATTTGCAGTAAGAAATTAAGTTGTCTGCAGACATAGATAACCAAGATTAAGTCATTCGGTCTACGCGCGTCGCCTAACACTGTTAGGTAACTGCTAATACTACTTTTACTGATGTTGCTTTCACTAACGCTACTATATACTTATACTATTACATGAATAAAACTGAATTATGTTATGGTAAGGATTACAAATTCAGAAATTAGTGCAATTATTTCTGTTGAACAGTTCCAAGTTGAAACTGAACTACTATTATTAAGTAGGCGGTAACTGCTCCTATAATATAAAATAAAAGTTAATTTTAGTCAACAACATCCGTATTTTAATCAGTTTTAAACTTACTGCAAACAGCAAACTTTCGTTGATTACAAACATGTTACATGTTGTGAATTCCACTTTATGATGTAGTAGTTGTAATGAAAATAATGCTACTTACAAATTATCCATTAGATTTATTTGGTGGGTGGTTTAGTAAAATTAGGTAATGCTTGAAAAACATAAAATAATAAGAACGTTTTCGTTATTGTTGACAAAATCGGTATAACTTGAAACTTTATTTAACCTGGGCAAGCAAGAAAAACCTATTTTTTCTAAAAGAGAAAAACAATAATTTGAACAAATTTTTGACAAATTTGTTATTGCAACTGATAAATAACAAAACAATTAAATTCATCATTTTGAGCTAAATTTACCTCTAATTGCATATCGTCTTTATAGTTATCTTCATTTGCAGACATTGCTTTGTGGATAAGAATTCCAGTTGCTTGAGCCTATAACATTTTTTGTGTGTATAAGTTAATCCCTTGAAATATAAGCAGTAACTTAAAAATTGTATTGCAAAAATAATATAGATTTTGGTTCTATTTATTATATTCTGAGAAATTAAATTGCCGTTTCCCTACTGGCAACAGTCCCAGCTAACACACCCTTGGTTTATAAACGGTTATTTTCAAACGGTTTGTCTATAACCGTTTATAAACCATCATCAAACCATCTGCGTTTTACGTTTGGAATAAACCTTAGCTAAACCATTGTGTAAGGTTGTTACAATAGTCCGAACGTTTAATATACCTTTTATAAACGTTTTACAAAATATGATTTACAGTTTATTGTTTATAAAATATTTGAAAATGGTATCGATCTAAATCATTTATTGATGCACCTTTAGTAACCGTTTGTATAACGTTGAAAATAAACCGATTTCTATAAAACGCGTCACAAACATTTCTAAAATAATTCAATAAAAATGTGCAATTGTTTAAATTTGTAGAATGATTGCCAAATGTATTTTGTTATAACATTCGATTGTTACAATTTAGCAAACGTTTAAAAATTGTTGCAATACAAACTATTTTTTATGCAGCTTTAGTAGCCGTTTGTCTAACGTTGCAAATAAACCGTTTTCTGTAAAACGTGTCACAAACGGTTCGAAAATAATACAAATGAAAAGCTGTCATTGATAAAATTTTTATAATGTTTGTCAAATGTATTTTGTTTTAACATTTGTTGTTACAAGTTAACAAACGTTTAACAATTGTTGCAATGCAAACCATTCTTTGGTGCACCTTCAGTAAGCGTTTGTATAACGTTGTAAATAAACCATATTCCGTAAAATGCATCACTGACGTTTCTAAAAGAATGCAATATAAAGCGTTTATTGTTTAAATTTTTAAAAGGTTTGTCAAATGCATTGTGCTTTAGCACTTGAATGCTGAAATTTAGCAAACGTTTAATAATTGTTGCAAGGCGAATCTTTTTTTGGTGTACCTTCAGTAACCGTTTGTACAACGTTATAATTAAACCATTTTTACTAAAACGTATCTCTGTGGTTTTGAAAAGAATGCAATTAAAACCCTTGATTGTTTAAATTTTTAAAATGTTGTTATATTCATTGCGCTTTAGCATTTCATTGCTGCAATATTGCAAACGTTTAATAATTATTGCAATGCAAATCATTTATGGAAACACCGTCAGTAACCGTTTGTGTAACGTTGTAAATAAACCGTTTTCTGTAAAACGTGCCGGAATCATTTCCAAAGGATTCTTGTAAAAGGCGGAATACTTCCTTAATTTTTTAATGTTTATAATATCTATTTTGCTTTAAAAATTGAATGTTGCCATTAGCAAACGTTTAATAATTATTGCAAAGCAAATCACTAATGAAAACATATTGAACAAGCGTTTGTGTACTATTGTAAATAAACCGTTATCTGTAATCGTGTTAGAAACATTTCCAAAAGGTTCTTATAAAAGGCATTAATTGCTTAGATATCTACAATGTTTGTGAAATGTATTTTGCTTTAACAATTAAATGTTGCAATTTAGCAAATGATTAAAAATTATTGCAATGCAAATCATTTATGAATACAACTTCAGCAACCGTTTGTGTAACGTTTTAAATAAACCGTTTTCAGTAAAACGTGTCAGAAACGTCTCCACAATGTTCTTATAAAAGGCAACTATTGCTTATATTTTTAGAACGTTTATCAAATGTATACTGCCTTAACACATGAATGTTGCTTGTCAAAAACTGTGTACTAATATAATTGCAGTTCAAATCATTTATTAATACATCTTCAGCAACCGTTTGTGTGACGTGACGTAAATAAACCGATTTCTGTAAAACGTGTCAGATGCGTTTCCAAAATCTTCTTATGAAATGCATTATTAGCTTACGTTTTTAGAATGTTTATCAAATGTATATTGTTTTAACAATTAAATGTTGCAATTTAACAAACGCTTAATAATTTTTGCCGTACAAATCATTTATGGAAAGACCTTAATTAAGAGTTTGTGTAACGATGTAAATAAATCGTTTTCTGTTAAACGTGTTAGGAATGTTTTCATAAGGTTTTTTTAAGATGCAATAATTGCTTAAGTTTTTAGAATGTTTATGAAATGTATAGTGTTTTAACATATCAATGTTGCAATTTAACAAAGGCTTAATAATTATTGCAATGCAAATCATGTATGGAAACACCTTCAATAAGCATGTGTGTAACGTTATAAATAAACTGTTTTCTGCAAAACGTTTCAGAAACGTATCCAAGCGGTTTTTTAAAATGCATTAATTGCTTACGTTTTTATAATGTTTCGTAAAATTTATATTGCTTTATTATTTGAATGTTGCTCTATACCAAACGCTTAATAATTATCGCAATAGAAATCATTTATTAAAACACCGTCAGTAAGCGTTTGTGTAACTTTCTAAATAAACCGTTTTCTGTAAAACGCGTTAAAAACGATTTTAAAAGGTTCTTATAAAATGCATTAATTGCTTACGTTTTTATAATATTTATCAGATGTATATTGATTTAACATATTAATGTTGCAGTTTAACAAACGCTCAATAATTGTTGCAATACAAATCATTTATGGAAAAACCGTCAGTAGGCGTTTATGTAACGTTATAAATAAACCGTTTTCTGTAAAACGTGTTAGAAACGATTTCAAAAGGTTCTTGTAAAATGCATTAATTGCTTACGTTTTTAGTATGTTAACAAATGTATATTGCTTGAACTATTAAATGTTCCAATTTAACAAACGCCTAATAATTATTACCGTGCGAATCATTTATGGAAAGACCTTCAGGAAGCGTTTGTGTAACGTTATAAATAAACCGTTTTCTGTAAAACGCGTTAGAAATGTTTCTAAGGGGTTGTTATAAGATGCATTAATGGCTTAAGTTTTTAGAATGTTTATCAAATGAAGCGTTTATTTGAAAGAATAAAAAAAGAATGCAACACCCATATAATGGAAAATTTTAAAACCAAGTCGGTAAAACTGACCAAAGCGGGTTCCTTGATGTTGGATATTTGGCGTCTTACCCGTCATAGAAACGTGATTCAACAATAGCAACATTTTACAATTTGAGTGGCTGTAAAAGTTTTATGCAAATTTCAAAAGGAAAGATATCTGTCCGTAGACAAGAATTACAAACCGCTGTAAATCACTTGGTGCCTCTACGTACCGTACGCTCAAAAGCTGTAAGAAAAATTATATTGCAATTTTATTAATATTTTGCTTATTATTAATTTAAATAAATCCAAAAATATTTGCTTTATTCAGAAGTTTAGTAGTTTATAAAAATGTGGTTCTTCCTGATTACATCCGTCCGTTCTCATAAACTTAGGATAAAATTTGAAACAGGTTGCGAAATGCTATTGTAAACCCAACTATTGAAGTTTACCGAACAATAGCACTATTCAGGTACTATACAAAAAATGACGTCACATGATCCTAGAAGCAACCTTTCATTGAGTAAACAATTATGAAAAATTTCCTTTTGGTCGCAAACCTCAACACTTCATCAATTTTCAAAAAAATTTTGAATGTAGCACTCGGTATGAGTGTGTCAAATAGTCATAGAAGAAACTTTTGATTAAGGAAAAAAACTCTGTGTTGTTTGATTTTGGTAGCTAACCTGAATTGGTCCAAATATTCGGCAAACTCAATGTTCAAAAATGTTAGAATTTCGGCTTAAAACTCGGTACGAGTTCGTCAAATGATCACAGAAGCAATTTTTTATCAAGAAAAAACTCTGAGTTCTTTCATTTGTTCGTTTACCTAAATAGGTGTTTCGACCTATAAAATTTAAATTTTGGTGAAATTTTGTATTTTAAGGTATTTTGAGATAGAAAAAAATTAAAAATTATTACTTGGAAAATATTAAAAATTTGTAAGCTTAAAATTACAATGTTTAGACTTTGATGAAAATGGGTATTTTAAGGTATTTTGAGCTAGACAAAAATTATAATTAATATTTTTAAAATTTTACAATAATTCACTCCTAAAATTAAAATGTTTAGATTTTGATGAAATTTCTTATTTTAAGGGTATTTTGAGGTAGAAAAAAATAATTATTATTTTGAAAAATTTTCATTCCTAAAATTAAAATTTTTATATTTTTATGAATGTTCGCTTTTAAGGTGTTTTAAGCTAAAAAAATTATAATTATGATTTTAAAAATATTAAAAATTTTACCCTTAAAATTAAAATTTTAGAATTTTCATGAAATTTGGTATTTTAAGGTATTTTGGGCTAGAAAAAAAATTTTATTTCTAAAATTTTAAGAATTTTCACGCTTAAAATTTACATTTTTATTTATTTATGAAATTTGCTATTTTAAAGGTATTTTGAGCTAGAAAAAAAATTTTGTTCTTAAAATTTTATAAATTTTCACGCTTAAAATTTACATTTTTGTATTTTTATAAAATTTTGCATTTTAATGTGTTTTGAACTAGAAAACAAAAATTATTATTTTTAAAATTTTAAAAAGTTTCACCCCAAATATTAAAATTTATAAATTTTGATGAAATTTGTCATTGAAGGTATTTTGAGCTAGAAAAAGATAAAAATTATTATTTCAAAATTTTAAAAATTGTTATACCTAAAATTAAAATTTTTATATTTTGATGAAATTTGGTACCTATTTTAAGATTTTAGGTTTAAGCTCGAAAAAAATAAAAATTGTAGCGTGACGCACCCTTGCAACCAAGGGTGCATTAAGGAAGGCACTTGAGGGGAAAAGAAAGACTGCGCAGGGAGTGAAAGTGCGAACAAAAGTTAAGTAGTAAACTCAAGGGTGTTGCGTGCGGTCGGTTCCTCGCGGTAATAGTGAACTTGGTTTTTTTCGATGTTTTGGTTTCTCACCTTTAATGTTTCGTTTGTATTCAGTAAATAAATATTGTAGTTTTGCCAACTAAACGTCTTGTTATTTATTTGTGCAGTAACTACCCCGTTACAATCTGGCGCCCAACTAGTGGTACATTTTTTTTGTTTTTAACTAAAAATAAAACCCATTCCATAATAACCTACAGGTCAAAATTTATAATAAATACGTGTACAATTACAGTGCAAAATGAAATATATTTAAAATCTACTGGATATAAATACAGTATAGTGGAGAAAATTAAAAAACGGGGTTTTCTTTTGTTCGAGTGCTGGTGTGAGAGCGTCGCATCGCTTGCCATTTTATTCGTCACAACAGCTCGAGCCACTCCTCTGTTCACTTTCTTGGTGTTTCGACGCAACGACCGCCATTTTTCTCACAGCACCCTCAACCACTTGCAACTGTGACGTCAACAACCAAACCGCCAGCGGGTACTTAATGGAAAGTTACCCTAATCGCAACAAAGAAATTACTGAAGGTAACTTTGTTTACGCTCTGCGGAAGGTAAGGGACAACAGTTGTTTGAAAGACAGTAAAAAGTGTCAAATAATCATCGAACGTTCTGACAGCAGTGTTAAGTGTTGATTATTGCCACATGAACATTGAACTGTTAATTTACTACACGAACACTAGCTTGCTTTTAACAACAACAGATATTTTCTTTACAACCTTAATGTTGCATATTTCTCGTTGTAGTTACATGAACGTTGTATTGCCATTTTTTTTAACAAGAGTTTTTTTTTAAACAAATTTATTGTTGCATGTTTCTCTTGGTTGTTACAGGAGCGTTGTACTGCCATTTTTTTTAACAATCAGAGATATATTTGTTTACAAATTTCATGTCATACCTTTCATTATTGTTACATGAACGTTGTATTGCCATTTTTTTTAACAACAAGAGTTTGTTTAGTGTTAAGACAATGTTATGTATATTTATAATTTTCAGGTATTGTCGACTCGTTTTATCTATATTATTATTATTATAATTAATGTATTTAACTAGTAAATATATTGCTTATTGCTAAAATTGAATTTTATTTTAAACAATATAGGTAACATTTTCATTGCTTTAATGTAAGACTAATTAAAAATGTTAACGATCAAATACGTTGACGAAAGATTTAACAGTAAACGTTTTAAAAAGGTTATGCATGACTATATTTGACAAATGCTAAAAGCAAACATTTAAAAAAGGTTTTCTGGTCAACGTCAAACAATTGTTTAATTCATAGCTTTGGCAAATACAAATAACAAGTGTTTAAAAACGGTTTTTAGAAAGCCATTATCAATTTCTTAATTACATTAAACGGAACAACAAATAAGTATTAAACTGTTGTATAAAAAAAACATTTATTTTTTGCTTTTTAGTTAACTTATGTCACTTTTGTGTTTTTATTTGAAGTCGGTTTTCTTTTTTTTTAAAAGTTAATTATTTTACAATTTTAAGTGATGGGTAGACCTAGTAAGGATGCTTCTCGAATGAGGAAATGACGGCTTGTCGAAACGGAAGATGAAATACGGAAACACTAAAAAGTCGGTTAAAAAAATAGATTTTGAGGTGTATCTTCGAAGTTCAAGCTCCAATACCAATGAAATTATAATGGGACCACCTTGAAACTATACTGAGTCCAACACAAAAAAATCATTAAAATCGGTTGATAAACAAAAAAGTTATGCCCGAACATACATAAAAAAAAAATAAAAAAAAAACATATATACAGACGAATTGAGAACCTCCTCCTTTTTTTGAAGTCGGTTAAAAAGAAGGAAAAAAGTCTATACAAACTATGTCTCAAAATTCGCCTTTTGCGAGGTGCAACCCTTTAAAGAGATCGCAGCTGCGGCACCTTTAAATTAGTAAAAGGTAGAGGTCTAAAGAAAAAATTCAAGAAAAACATATATAAAAAAATCCAAGGAAAAAAATTCAAGGGAAAAAATCCAAAGGAAAAAAATTCACAAGAAAAAGTAAAATTATAAAATATAGTTGTTTATTTCATTAATATTATTACTAGACTTGGGCAAATATACTGTAAATGTAATAGTCGTCATAATTAGAATGACGAATTCTTTTAGGAAAAGCAACTACTGACTTTTAATACCTGCTTTTTAATTAATTACAAACATACAAAATAGAAAACTTGCATAAAGACTTTATATACGGCGGCGTACAAAATGTTATTTTGAAAAACACCGATCTAATTTAGAACAATCAATTTTTTTATTTATTTAAAATAGATAATTTTACTTTTAATTGATTGTTTTTATTCAAATGAATTGTCATGGTTTTTAACCGACTTCAAAAAAAGGAGGAGGTTCTCAATTCGTCTGTATATATGTTTTTTTTTATTTTTTTATTTTTTTTTGTTTTTTTTATGTATGTTCGGGCATAACTTTTTTGTTTATGAACCGATTTTAATGATTTTTTGGTGTTGGGTTCAGTATAGTTCCAAGGTGGTCCCATTATAATTTCATTGGTATTGGAGCTTGAACTTCGAAGATACTCCTCAAAATCTACTTTTTTAATGGACTTTTTTAGTGTTTCCGTATTTCATCTTCCGTTTCAACTAGCAATTGTTTCCTCATTCGAGAAGCATCTTTACTAGGTCTACCCATCACTTAAAATTGTAAAATAATTAACTTTAAAAAAAAAAAGGGAACCGACTTCAAATAAAAACACAAAAGTGACATAAGTTAACTAAAAAGCAAAAAATAAATGTTTTTTATCTCTCTCTCTTGGCTTATTTCCCTTACAGGTTTGCCGTTCTCAACCTCCAATAATCTCTATCTTCTATATCTTCTTCTCTTAGATCCTTCTCTAACATAATGTTGTAAACACATGTTTTCCATTTTACTGTTGGTCTACCCCTTTTCCTTTTTCCCCTCGGTGACCAATTCATAATCACCTTAGGCCATCTTTCTTCATTCATCCTTTGCACATGACCATACCATCTTAATGTTTTATTTTCAAGTCTTCTAGTAATTGATGTTTCTACTTCCATCTCTCTCCATATATCTTCCGTTCTTATCCTATCCATTCGCGTATACTGTAGGCTTCGCCGCATAAAATCCAATTCTACTGTGCGGATCTTATCTCTTATTTTATTAGTCATAGGCCATAGTTCTCCCCCGTATGTTGTTATGGGCTCTACAATTGCATTAAAAATATGTTTCTTGGTTTGTTTCGTGAGGTTACGGTTCCAGATTGTTCCGTGAAGTGCTTTCGTCGCTCTTTTTCCTTTTATTACCTTATCTTCTATGTCCTTCTCCATTTTACCAGTGTCAGATATTATTGACCCTAAATACTTATATTCTGTGCATGCCTTTATGATTTCATTTCCTATGTGTAAATTGTTTGCTACACTTCCAACACACATATATTCCGTCTTCTTAAAATTAATCAAGAGTCCCCACTTATCATATTCCTCTTTCAATTTACGTAGCATGTAAATCATGTCCTCCTCGTCTTGTGTCACAATGAGTTGGTCGTCAGCGAACATTAATGAGTGTAGGATTTTGTCTCTTATTGGTATACCCATTCCTCCCCATTTCCGATACCATTTTTCTAACGCTTGTTCGGCATATATATTGAACAGTATTGGTGACAACGTACAGCCTTGCTTCAATCCTTTTGACACTTCTATTGCTTTTGTTACTTTATTTCCTACTCTGATTTGGGCTTCTGAGTTTTCATACAGCGCTTTAGTCACTTCTATCCATTTTTCTTTGATTTTCATTCGTCTCATTGCCTCCCATAGTTGACATCGGGGCACGTTGTCATAAGCCTTCTCTAAGTCTACGAACGTTATATGTGTGTCAATATTTTTTGCTTGATTCTTCTCAATCACTTGTCTGATACAGTGAATGTTGTCTATGCATGACCTTCCCGATCTAAATCCTCCTTGTTCCTCGCTAAAATGTTCCATATGGTCTTCGATTTTAGTTTTAATAATTCTTCCAAAAAGCCTGACCATTGTTGGTAGTATACTGATGCCTCTGTAGTTCTGGCATACTGTTTTGCTACCTTTTTTATACAACAGTTTAATACTTATTTGTTGTTCCGTTTAATGTAATTAAGAAATTGCTGTTTATTATATAATTATTAATTGTTGTATAATTTTTTTGAAGTCGGTGCCAAGTAAAACATAAAAATTCGAATTTAATTTGTTATTGCAGCAAGGTATATAATTTTTATGTTTTACTTGGCACCGACTTAAAAATTATAAAACAATTAATAATTATATAATAAACAGCAATTTCTTAATTACATTAAACGGAACAACAAATAAGTATTAAACTGTTGTATAAAAAACATTTATTTTTTGCTTTTTAGTTAACTTATGTTACTTTTGTGTTTTTATTTGAAGTCGGTTTTCTTTTTTTTTAAAAGTTAATTATTCTGAGTAAGATCACTACAAATTACAATTTAAGTACCTAATTTATTTTCGCAAATAGGGTTAAATAACAAATATTTCATGGCAGTGCATTTTAAAGAAATTGAGAGCCGTGAAAGATAAAAATTTGAAATTTTGAGTATGGCATTGTTTGGTGGAACCTCTTTTTTGTGAGATTTTATTTTTTTTTCACCCTTAACGTCGATATCTTATTGAATCTTTGTTCATAACTTTTTTATCATTCCTTATTTTAGAAAGTATGTTATATAATTGAATTTATGAGAAAAAAATGCTCAAAAATGCTACGCTTGCTAAAAATACGACCAACCTTTCTTTTTCGAGAAAATCGAATAAAATTAATAAGCAATTTACAAAGTATGTTTAAAAGTAAAATATCTGAACTCAGGACGCCACGCACAAATGTAAAAACTGTAACAATCGACGGTTGCGCAACGTATTGAAGAAAATTACTTACATAAAATCAGTACATTAAACCTTATTAAGCTATCTTCTTTATCGGCGTTTACTGCTACCTATGAATGAACTATTACAAGTACATACTTATCTCCGCTATGTTCATTTATGGTTCTGTCGGCGTTTTGGTCAGGGTCGGCAAAGTGTCCCTTACGAGTGTTCGGCATTTTGGGCATGGTCGGCGTTTTGGTCATAGTCGATTTCGGCGTTTTGGTCGCGGTCGGCAAAGTGTCTCTTACGAGCCGTTCGGCATTTTGGACACGGTCGGCGTTTTGGTCATAGTCTGATTTCGGCGGTTTGGCCGCGGTCGGCAAAATGGTTCTTAAAAGCGTTCGGCATTTTGGACATGGTCGGCGTTTTGGTCATAGTCTTGTTTCGGCGTTTTGGTCAGGGTCGGCAAAGTGTCCTTTGCGAAATAATCGGCGTAATGGACACGCAAGGTTCGGCAGTTATTCGGCTCCGACGCTAATATATCGATCTCTGTGGCGTCGTTTAACAAGTGTCGGCGTTTTGGGCAGGTTCGGCGAAATGTCCAATGTACGTTAGTCGGCGTTGTGGGCGTATTCGGCGAAATGGTCCTCTAGTAGTAGTCGGCGTTTTGGACCTGGTCGGCGTTTTGGACATCCAAAACATAGAGTCGGCGTTTTGGGCATTCGGCGAAATGTCCAGGCCCCGTAAATTTCAAGTCCTAATTCTCACCCGAACTGCGGACCAACTTAAGAGGATTAGAATGTAAGGAGCCGTTCAGTATTACTTTTTACTTTCCTTTACAATCAGCGCAAAAACACTGTCATTCATATTATTATAAACCTTTTGATATTCGATGGCCTGAATTGCGAATAAATTAACAGAATTAAAATGCAATAAACACTATGTTTATGATTTTTTTTATTAAAAACCACCAAATTAAAATTACATAAAAAATTAAAAAATCTTGAAAATTAAATAAAACAAATTAGAATAAAATTACAATACTATCATGCTAAATTTGTATGAAACACACGTTACAAAGTTATGTCTAGTTATTTCATTCTTTTCCAATTGTACAATTTTTGAATTTATAAATGTTTGTTTATCTAACACTTTCTTTTGTATATGCCTTTTTCATTATTAACTATTGCATTAATTTTGATATACGAGTCAATTTTCATAGCACTTAAACATTTTACAAACAGATGAATATTGGGGTGAGGAGAAGAACAATAATTGTTAAATTTGGAATGAAACGACTCGCATCCCAGCTAACACACCCTTGGTTTATAAACGGTTATTTTCAAACGGTTTGTCTATAACCGTTTATAAACCATCATCAAACCATCTGCGTTTTACGTTTGGAATAAACCTTAGCTAAACCATTGTGTAAGGTTGTTACAATAGTTCGAACGTTTAATATACCTTTTATAAACGTTTTACAAAATATGATTTACAGTTTATTGTTTATAAAATATTTGAAAATGGTATCGATCTAAATCATTTATTGATGCACTTTTAGTAACCGTTTGTATAACGTTGAAAATAAACCGATTTCTATAAAACGCGTCACAAACATTTCTAAAATAATTCAATAAAAATGTGCAATTGTTTAAATTTTTAGAATGATTGCCAAATGTATTTTGTTTTAACATTCGATTGTTACAATTTAGCAGACGTTTAAAAATTGTTGCAATACAAACCATTCTTTGGTGCACCTTCAGTAAGCGTTTGTATAACGTTGTAAATAAACCATATTCCGTAAAATGCATCACTGACGTTTCTAAAAGAATGCAATATAAAGCGTTTATTGTTTAAATTTTTAAAAGGTTTGTCAAATGCATTGTGCTTTAGCACTTGAATGCTGAAATTTAGCAAACGTTTAATAATTGTTGCAATGCGAATCTTTTTTTGGTGTACCTTCAGTAACCGTTTGTACAACGTTATAATTAAACCATTTTTACTAAAACGTATCTCTGTGGTTTTGAAAAGAATGCAATCAAAACCCTTGATTGTTTAAATTTTTAAAATGTTGTTATATTCATTGCGCTTTAGCATTTCATTGCTGCAATATTGCAAACGTTTAATAATTATTGCAATGCAAATCATTTATGGAAACACCGTCAGTAACCGTTTGTGTAACGTTGTAAATAAACCGTTTTCTGTAAAACGTGCCGGAATCATTTCCAAAGGATTCTTGTAAAAGGCGGAATACTTCCTTAATTTTTTAATGTTTATAATATCTATTTTGCTTTAAAAATTGAATGTTGCCATTAGCAAACGTTTAATAATTATTGCAAAGCAAATCACTAATGAAAACATATTGAACAAGCGTTTGTGTACTATTGTAAATAAACCGTTATCTGTAATCGTGTTAGAAACATTTCCAAAAGGTTCTTATAAAAGGCATTAATTGCTTAGATATCTACAATGTTTGTGAAATGTATTTTGCTTTAACAATTAAATGTTGCAATTTAGCAAATGATAAAAAATTATTGCAATGCAAATCATTTATGAATACAACTTCAGCAACCGTTTGTGTAACGTTTTAAATAAACCGTTTTCAGTAAAACGTGGTAGAAACGTCTCCAAAATGTTCTTATAAAAGGCAACTATTGCTTATATTTTTAGAATGTTTATCAAATGTATACTGCCTTAACACATGAATGTTGCTTGTCAAAAACTGTATACTAATAATTGCAGTTCAAATCATTTATTAATACATCTTCAGCAACCGTTTGTGTGACATTTTAAATAAACCGATTTCTGTAAAACGTGTCAGATGCGTTTCCAAAATCTTCTTATGAAATGCATTATTAGCTTACGTTTTTAGAATGTTTATCAAATGTATATTGTTTTAACAATTAAATGTTGCAATTTAACAAACGCTTAATAATTTTTGCCGTACAAATCATTTATGGAAAGACCTTATTAATTAAGAGTTTGTGTAACGATGTAAATAAATCGTTTTCTGTTAAACGTGTTAGGAATGTTTTCATAAGGTTTTTTTAAGATGCAATAATTGCTTAAGTTTTTAGAATGTTTATGAAATGTATAGTGTTTTAACATATCAATGTTGCAATTTAACAAAGGCTTAATAATTATTGCAATGCAAATCATGTATGGAAACACCTTCAATAAGCATGTGTGTAACGTTATAAATAAACTGTTTTCTGCAAAACGTTACAGAAACGTATCCAAGCGGTTTTTTTAAAATGCATTAATTGCTTACGTTTTTATAATGTTTCGTAAAATTTCTATTGCTTTATTATTTGAATGTTGCTATATAGCAAACGCTTAATAATTATCTCAATAGAAATCATTTATTAAAACACCGTCAGTGAGCGTTTGTGTAACTTTATAAATAAACCGTTTTCTGTAAAACGCGTTAAAAACGATTTTAACAGGTTCTTATAAAATACATTAATTGCTTACGTTTTTATAATAATTATCAGATGTATATTGATTTAACATATTAATGTTGCAATTTAACAAACGCTCAATAATTATTGCAATACAAATCATTCATGGAAACACCGTCAGTAGGCGTTTATGTAACGGTATAAATAAACCGTTTTCTGTAAAACGTGTTAGAAACGATTTCAAAAGGTTCTTGTAAAATGCATTAATTGCTTACATTTTTAGTATGTTAATCAAATGTATATTGCTTGAACTATTAAATGTTCCAATTTAACAAACGCCTAATAATTATTACCGTGCGAATCATTTATGGAAAGACCTTCAGGAAGCGTTTGTGTAACGTTATAAATAAACCGTTTTCTGTAAAACGCGTTAGAAATGTTTCTAAGGGGTTGTTATAAGATGCATTAATGGCTTAAGTTTTTAGAATGTTTATCAAATGAAGCGTTTATTTGAAAGAATAAAAAAAGAATGCAACACCCATATAATGGAAAATTTTAAAACCAAGTCGGTAAAACTGACCAAAGCGGGTTCCTTGATGTTGGATATTTGGCGTCTTACCCGTCATAGAAACGTGATTCAACAATAGCAAAATTTTACAATTTGAGTGGCTGTACTTAAAAGTTTTATGCAAATCTCAAAAGGAAAGATATCTGTCCGTAGACAAGAATTACAAACCGCTGTAAATCACTTGGTGCCTCTACCTACCGTACGCTCAAAAGCTGTAACAAAAATTATATCGCAATTTTAATAATATTTTGCTTATTATTAATTTAAATAAATCCAAATCTTTAAATATTTCCTTTATTCAGAAGTTTAGTAGTTTATAAAAATGTGGTTCTTCCTGATTACATCCGTCAGTTCTCATAAACTTAGGATAAAATTTGAAACAGGTTGCGAAATGCTATTGTAAACCCAACTATTGAAGTTTACCGAACAATAGGTACTATACAAAAAATGACGTCACATGATCCTAGAAGCAACCTTTCATTGAGTAAATAATTATGACAAATTTCCTTTTGGTCGCAAACCTCAACTACTTCAGAAATGAAAGTCAATTTTCAAAAAAATTGTGAATGTAGCACTCGGTATGAGTGTGTCAAATAGTCATAGAAGAAACTTTTGATTAAGGAAAAAAACTCTGTGTTGTTTGATTTTGGTAGCTAACCTGAATTGGTCTAAATATTCGGCAAACTCAAAAATGTTAGAATTTCGGCTTAAAACTCTGTAGGAGTTCGTCAAATGATCACAGAAGCAATTTTTTATCAAGGAAAAAACTCTGAGTTCTTTCATTTGTTCGTTTACCTAAACAGGTGTTTCGACCTATAAAATTTAAATTTTGGTGAAATTTTGTATTTTAAGGTATTTTGAGATAGAAAAAAATTAAAAATTATTACTTGGAAAATATTAAAAATTTGTAAGCTTAAAATTACAATGTTTAGATTTTGATGAAAATGGGTATTTTAAGGTATTTTAAGCTAGACAAAAATTATAATTAATATTTTTAAAATTTTACAAAAATTCACTCCTAAAATTAAAATGTTTAGATTTTGATGAAATTTCTTATTTTAAGGGTATTTTGAGGTAGAAAAAAATAATTATTATTTTGAAAAATTTTCATTCCTAAAATTAAAATTTTTATATTTTTATGAATGTTGGCTTTTAAGGTGTTTTAAGCTAAAAAAAATTATAATTATGATTTTTAAAATATTAAAAATTTTACCCTTAAAATCAGGGTTGTAACTTTACACGTAGAATATTATTTTCTACATTACACGTAGAAAAGTGTGTAGAATACGTCGAATATGTAGAATAATATGTAGAATATGTATTTAAAATAGTCTACCTTTTTCTACATATTCTACACGTAAAGTATGTAGAATATGTATGATACAGTGTAGAAAAACACCTGCATGAAACTATTGTTTATTTTACTATACAGATGTGGGGGATTCGCGGTTCACTAGTCAGTAGTCCGCCAGCTTTCAGAGGTTTCAGTGGTAGTTTAACCTTTAAAATGGATAAGGGAAGGCCCAGACATAACCTGTGGGGAAGTTTAGGTTATACATATTTAAAAGAAATGTAGTGCATTGTGCTTAGTTTGGAACAAAGTTTTAAAAAACACGGCAAAAAAACGATTACAAAAGCATAGGTAAGTTAATTTAATGGAAACTAAAGCGGCAGATACTCTATTTTTGTTTCCAGCTGGATAGTTGATGTTAAATACTGGTATTTCTTTATAGGAATGTATGTGAGTATAAAAGTTGTGAGGAACAGCAAAATTTAGATTCAGAGCATAATGATGCTGTTATTAATGATGCAAAAGGAACAGATAATGAAGATGAAATTAATGTACCTTTATCTGTATTGCAACGTAAAATAAGGATAGCAGAAGCCGCTGAGTGCTCTAAGACTATTTTTGGCAGTTCCGTTTGTGGTACTGTGACAGCCACCAGCACACCATCATTACCATCGTCTACACACTCTTCATTAATTTGCAGCAGTATTACAAAAGAAAATGTAATCGCAATTGCGAGTACATCAAAAAATGCTTCTCCAAGCACGAATCGTGCAATCAAACGTACATCTCAAAACATTGGTGGTTTTTTAGATGCGATGTCAAAAACTGAGAACGACACGATAAATTTAAATCTTGCAAAATATTTTCTTGGATGCAACATTCCATTTAGTGTTGTAGAATCAGATTTTTTAAAGACATTAATGGCATCACTAAGACCCTCCTATAAATTGCCATGTAGAAAGACGTTATGCACAACACTACTCGATAAAACATACGACGAATTAAAAAAAAGTTTTGCACATAGTATTGGAGATTATGCGGTTCTATAAATTGTTGAAAGAACGAGTCAAGTAACACAAAAAATGTAGCAGTGCTCATCCATAACGCTCAGAAGACGACTGCGGTATTTCTAGATGCTTTCAGAATTTGTTACAGAGAGTATAGGTTTAGCTTTAATGGGAAATTAAATACCATTTTTTAGCTCATAATTAAATAATGTATCAATTTTTTTTTAATAGAAAGGGGGGTCGAGTGGCACCTCATTTGAAAGGTCTATTAGTTCTGCGTCTGATCCTAGAGTTTCGAAGAAAAATATTTAGCCATAACAAAATGACAAACGTTTGAAGTAAAGAAGTCTATTAAAAAAAACTAAGAATTAAAGCAACAACAAATGAAATTAAGTGTTCGAAATGTTCACCATTCACTTCTTGGCACATAAAAGTCGGTTATAAAATTCCTGCCTTACATTTTCATAAGATTCTGGAGTGCTATTTCTGCAAACTTCTGTAATGCGTTTTTTACAGAAATGTCACTCCAGAAACTTATGAAAATGTAAGGCAGGAATGTCATAACCGACTTTTTATGTGCCAAGAAGTGAATGGTGAACATTTCGAACACTTAATTTCATTTGTTTTTGCTTTAATTTTCAGTTTTTTTTAATAGACTTCTTTACTTCAAACGTTTGTCATTTTGTTATGGCTGAATATTTTTCTTTGAAACTCTAGGATCAGACGGAGAACTAAAAGACCTTTCAAATGAGGTGCCACTCGACCCCCCTTTCTATTTAAAAAGAAATTCAAAATGGCGCCCAGCCGCCATTTTGAATGATACATTATTTAATTATGAGCTAAAAAATAGTATTTAATTTCCCATTAAAGCACACCAAATTTTGTAGTAAAATATTAAGTCGTTCAAAAGTTAGTTAGGGGGGGGGGTTACTTTATGGACCCAGTGTATAATACATCTATATATGCAGTATGCAGCGACAATGCACCAAATATGCTTAAAATGGGACGGAATGTAGACATTTGGCATTCAACATGTAATAGCCACACTGCAAATTTGTTAGCAAAACAGCTAGTATCTAAAAGTGTAACCTCAAGAGTGATTTCAGTCTTGAAAACTTTTCATGGCCCAGATTTGGAAAAACAAATCTTGGTTCTGAAAGGGAGGAGAATTATATTACCATGTGAAACAAGGTGGTGCTCCTACAGACTCCTTTCAAAATTTCATTATAAACTTACCCTGTATGAGGAGAATTATTGGAGAGTCGCCAGACAAAGTTGAGCAAAATGTTGTACAGCTAATATTTGATGAGCAATTTGTTCATCAAGTGAAGGAAAGTATAGAATTATTCAATCCTGTATGTGAATTAATAAATGTATGCCAAAAATTTGGAGCTACGATAGCTGATACATCTGAACAATCGATGAAATTGGCTATACCGGATGGTTACCCACAATTCGAAACACTACTTCAATCTAGGCGTGAATATGCCTTAAGTACACTAAGTTTGGTAGCAAATTTTTTACATCCGGTCTACAGGGGCCAGCGTCTTTCCCTCGAACAACAAATTAAAGTTGGCGACTTTCTACTGGCAGAATTAAACGTAGAAGGCCTTGGCGATTTAAATGCTTTTAAAAATAATAGTGGTGTATTCGATGTATTGAAAATTAAAGAGGTTGTAGATCCTCAAACTTTCTGGGGAATGACACAAAGAAGACACAAAAACCTAAGTACAATGGCACTAAAATTATTAAACATACCGGCTTCGTCTGCCCAGCTTGAGAGGGCATTTTCAAATTGGTCTTACGTACACTCCAACCTAAGAAATAGATTGGGATTCGAAAGATCAAAAAAATTGTTATTCATCTATTATTCACTAAAATCTACTGATACAAACGTCTCAGATGAATATTAATCTAAAATGTTTTAAGTATCAAGTGCTGTTACTTCAAGAATTTCTTATTATTATTTTTCATGCGTCGCAAGTATTTTTCGTTTGTCTTTTTTTCCTTTTGTACTACCTACTTTGAGGTAATTTAAATTTTAATTTTTAACCTCGTCAATATTTAGTTAGTATCTAAGTTGTTTAGTGGAATGTGTTAAGTTAAAAATTATTATTTCTATTTCTACTAATAACATAATTATACTTAGTATATTTTAATATTTTGTTACTGGAAATATCTTTTACTTTAATATTTTTGTTTCTGTTGCATTTTAATGATAAATACTCTATTTAGTTCAATAAAGAGCAAATATAATAATACTACTACGTTTTATTTTAACTTGTTTGGCTTTATATGTGTTCATTTACGTTTAAACTGTCAAATTTTGCATCGGTATTATTCTACACGTAGAATATGCAGAAAAAGAGGTTAATATTCTACATGTAGAATATACATGTATAATAGGTATATTTTACATGTAATATTCTACATGCCCAACCCTGCTTAAAATTAAAATTTTAGGATTTTCATGAAATTTGGTATTTTAAGGTATTTTGGGCTAGAAAAAAAATTTTATTTCTAAAATTTTAAGAATTTTCACGCTTAAAATTTACATTTTTATTTATTTATGAAATTTGCTATTTTAAAGGTATCTTGAGCTAGAAAAAAAATTTTGTTCTTAAAATTTACATTTTTGTATTTTTATGAAATTTTGCATTTTAATGTGTTTTGAACTAGAAAACAAAAATTATTATTTTTAAAATTTTAAAAAGTTTTACCCCAAAAATTAAAATTTATAAATTTTGATGAAATTTGTCATTGAAGGTATTTTGAGCTAGAAAAAGATAAAAATTATTATTTCAAAATTTTAAAAATTGTTATACCTAAAATTAAAATTTTTATATTTTGATGAAATTTGGTACCTATTTTAAGATTTTAGGTTTAAGCTCGAAAAAAATAAAAATTGTAGCGTGACGCACCCTTGCAACCAAGGGTGCATTAAGGAAGGCACTTGAGGGGAAAGGAAAGACTGCGCAGGGAGTGAAAGTGCGAACAAAAGTTAAGTACTGTAGTAAACTCAAGGGTGTTGCGTGCGGTCGGTTCCTCGCGGTAATAGTGAACTTGGTTTTTTTCGATGTTTTGGTTTCTCACCTTTAATGTTTCGTTTGTATTCAGTAAATAAGTATTGTAGTTTTGCCAACTAAACGTTTTGTTATTTATTTGTGCATTGAAGTAACTACCCCGTTACAATCTGGCGCCCAACTAGTGGTACATTTTTTTTGTTTTTAACTAAAAATAAAACCCATTCCATAATAAACTACAGGCCAAAATTTATAATAAATACGTGTAAAATTACAGTGCAAAATGAAATATATTTAAAATCTACTGGATATAAAGACAGTATAGGGGAGAAAATTAAAAAACGGGGTTTTCTTTTGTTCGAGTGCTGGTGTGAAAGCGTCACGTCGCTCGCCATTTTATTCGTCACCCACAACAGCTCGAGCCACCCCTCTGTTCACGTTCTTGGTGTTTCGACGCAACGACCGCCATTTTTCTCACAGCACCCTCAACCACTTGCAACTGTGACGTCAACAACCAAACCGCCAGCGGGTACTTAATGGAAAGTTACCCTAATCGCAACAAAGAAATTACTGAAGGTAACTTTGTTTACGCTCTGCGGAAGGTAAGGGACAACAGTTGTGTGAAAGACAGTAAAAATTGTCAAATAATCATCAAACGTTCTGACAGCAGTGTTAAGTGTTGATTATTACCACATGAACATTGAACTGTTAATTTACTACACGAACACTAGCTTGCTTTTAACAACAACAGATATTTTCTTTACAACCTTAATGTTGCATATTTCTCGTTATAGTTACATGAACGTTGTATTGCCACTTTTTTTAACAAGAGTTTTTTTTAAACAAATTTATTGTTGCATGTTTCTCTTGGTTGTTACAGGAGCGTTGTACTTCCATTTTTTTTAACAATCACAGATATTTTTGTTTACAAATTTCATGTCATACCTTTCATTATTGTTACATGAACGTTGTATTGCCACTTTTTTTAACAAGAGTTTTTTTTTTAACAAATTTATTGTTGCATGTTTTTCTTGGTTGTTACAGGAGCGTTGTACTACCATTTTTTTTAACAATCACAGATATATTTGTTTACAAATTTCATGTCATACCTTTCATTATTGTTACATGAACGTTGTATTGCCACTTTTTTTAACAAGAGTTTTTTTTTAAACAAATATATTGTTGCATGTTTCTCTTGGTTGTTACAGGAGCGTTGTACTTCCATTTTTTTTAACAATCACAGATATATTTGTTTACAAATTTCATGTCATACCTTTCATTATTGTTACATGAACGTTGTATTGCCACTTTTTTTAACAACAGTTTTTTTTAACAAATTTATTGTTGCATGTTTCTCTTGGTTGTTACAGGAGCGTTGTACTACCATTTTTTTTAACAATCACAGATATATTTGTTTACAAATTTCATGTCATACCTTTCATTATTGTTACATGAACGTTGTATTGCCACTTTTTTTAACAACAGTTTTTTTTAACAAATTTATTGTTGCATGTTTTTCTTGGTTGTTACAGGAGCGTTGTACTACCATTTTTTTTAACAATCACAGATATATTTGTTTACAAATTTCATGTCATACCTTTCATTATTGTTACATGAACGTTGTATTGCCACTTTTTTTAACAACAGTTTTTTTTAACAAATTTATTGTTGCATGTTTCTCTTGGTTGTTACAGGAGCGTTGTACTGCCATTTTTTTTAACAATCACAGATATATTTGTTTACAAATTTCATGTCATACCTTTCATTATTGTTACATGAACGTTGTATTGCCACTTTTTTTAACAACAGTTTTTTTTAACAAATTTATTGTTGCATGTTTCTCTTGGTTGTTACAGGAGCGTTGTACTGCCATTTTTTTTAACAATCAGAGATATATTTGTTTACAAATTTCATGTCATACCTTTCATTATTGTTACATGAACGTTGTATTGCCACTTTTTTTAACAACAGTTTTTTTTAACAAATTTATTGTTGCATGTTTCTCTTGGTTGTTACAGGAGCGTTGTACTGCCATTTTTTTTAACAATCACAGATATATTTGTTTACAAATTTCATGTCATACCTTTCATTATTGTTACATGAACGTTGTATTGCCACTTTTTTTAACAAGAGTTTTTTTTAACAAATTTATTGTTGCATGTTTCTCTTGGTTGTTACAGGAGCGTTGTACTGCCATTTTTTTTAACAATCAGAGATATATTTGTTTACAAATTTCATGTCATACCTTTCATTATTGTTACATGAACGTTGTATTGCCACTTTTTTAACAAGGGTTTTTTTTTAACAAATTTATTGTTGCATGTTTTTCTTGGTTGTTACAGGAGCGTTGTACTGCCATTTTTTTTAACAATCACAGATATATTTGTTTACAAATTTCATGTCATACCTTTCATTATTGTTACATGAACGTTGTATTGCCACTTTTTTTAACAAGAGTTTTTTTTAACAAATTTATTGTTGCATGTTTCTCTTGGTTGTTACAGGAGCGTTGTACTGCCATTTTTTTTAACAATCACAGATATATTTGTTTACAAATTTCATGTCATACCTTTCATTATTGTTACATGAACGTTGTATTGCCACTTTTTTTAACAAGAGTTTTTTTTAACAAATTTATTGTTGCATGTTTCTCTTGGTTGTTACAGGAGCGTTGTACTGCCATTTTTTTTTAACAATCAGAGATATATTTGTTTACAAATTTCATGTCATACCTTTCATTATTGTTACATGAACGTTGTATTGCCACTTTTTTAACAAGGGTTTTTTTTTAACAAATTTATTGTTGCATGTTTTTCTTGGTTGTTACAGGAGCGTTGTACTGCCATTTTTTTTAGCAATCACAGATATATTTGTTTACAAATTTCATGTCATACCTTTCATTATTGTTACATGAACGTTGTATTGCCACTTTTTTTAACAAGAGTTTTTTTTTAACAAATTTATTGTTTCATGTTTTTCTTGGTTGTTACAGGAGCGTTGTACTGCCATTTTTTTTAACAATCACAGATATATTTGTTTACATATTTCATGTCATACCTTTCATTATTGTTACATGAACGTTGTATTGCCACTTTTTTTAACAAGAGTTTTTTTTTAAACAAAAATTTATTGTTGCATGTTTCTCTTGGTTGTTACAGGAGCGTTGTACTGCCATTTTTTTTAACAATCACAGATATATTTGTTTACAAATTTCATGTCATACCTTTCATTATTGTTACATGAACGTTGTATTGCCACTTTTTTTAACAAGAGTTTTTTTTTAACAAATTTATTGTTGCATGTTTCTCTTGGTTGTTACAGGAGCGTTGTACTGCCATTTTTTTTAACAATCAGAGATATATTTGTTTACAAATTTCATGTCATACCCTTCATTATTGTTACATGAACGTTGTATTGCCATTTTTTTTTTAACAACAAGAGTTTGTTTAGTGTTAAGACAATGTTATGTATATTTATAATTTTCAGGTATTGTCGACTCGTTTTATCTATATTATTATTATTATAATTAATGTATTTAACTAGTAAATATATTGCTTTATGCTAAAATTGAATTTTATTTTAAACAATATAGGTAACATTTTCAATGCTTTAATGTAAGACTAATTAAAAATGTTAACGATCAAATACGTTAACGAAAGATTTAACAGTAAACGTTTTAAAAAGGTTATGCATGACTATATTTGACAAATGCTAAAAGCAAACATTTAAAAAAGGTTTTCTGGTCAACGTCAAACAATTGTTTAATTCATAGCTTTGGCAAATACAAATAACAAGAGTTTAAAAATGGTTTTTAGAAAGCCATTATCAATGGTGAGTAAACAAACGTCAAATAATCCTTTTAACTCATAGCTTTAGCAAATACAAATAACAAACGTTTAGAAATGGTTTTTAGAAAACCAATATCAATGGTTTGTAAACAAACGTTAAATAATCGTTTAAGTCAAAGCTTTCCCGAATACAAATAATAAACGGTTAAAAATGGATTTTAGAAAACCATTACCAATGGTTAGTAAACAAACGTCAACTAATTGTTTAACTCATAGCTTTGGCGAATATAAAATATATACGTTTAAAAATAGTTTTTAGAAACCCATTACCAATGATTAGTAAAGAAAGCGTTGTAGAATGTTTTTAAAATAACTATAGTTAAAGATAGAGGAAGATTGTCTAACAAATGTTTCTACAAAAACCATTATTAAACGTTTGAAAAAACGTTTAATAAAGCTGTGAAAATAACGTCAACCAAATTATAGTTAAATATTGAAAACACGTTTTACAAACGTTTGTATTATATCAAAAATTTGTTAGAAATCTGAGACAAACCTTTAAAGAAGGTTAGGTGCAAACCGTATATTATTAACGCTTAATAGTGCTTTATGAAACGTACGTCTTTAACGGCCTTACGTAAATTTCAAACGTTCCACCAACGTTTGTCTGTCGGACACCTTTTAGTTTGTCAAAGGTTTGTTGCAAACCTTACGTAAAGGTATAATTGGTTTGAGTTTTACGTTTGAGAAACGTCGCACAAACCATTTTTTGGTTTTATGTGTTAGCTGGGATGTGTTAGTCGTTCTCGCAAGAGAAGCCGTTTTTGCCGCCCATACCTCTGGTGGGAAAGTAGAGTTGTTGCCTATATAATTTTCCACTAAATAATCTGCTAATTCGTCCACCTTCTCATCATTTGGTTTTTCCGCAATAAAATCTTCTACAAATGAGTCTTCCACTTCGCGGGGAGATAAAAAAGTTAAACCAAAAAGATGTCGCAGCCATTTTCCAGTGCTCGATTCAACATCTTTATACTCTTTACTGAGTCCAACTTGCTGAATTTTTCGCCACCTAAAAAATAAATGATCTTTACTTACACGTATTCGATTAAAAAGAAATATTTACCTACCATGATTGGGCCAGATGAAATCTGCATCCAACTATTCGAGCCCCCGGAAAAACTTCTAAAACGCTGGAGTGTATTGCTTGTTCAAAATCCATTCTCACACTTTTCGGATTTGCTGTATAACCCAAGTCGCTACATTTTTCCTTCAATAGAGTTAACATTTTTATATAAGTTGTTTTGCACTTATCAGTTAATAAACAAAAAGCCACTGGAACGTAGGTGTCATTTCTACATGCATGAATAGTAAACATTTGTGTAAAAAATTTAGTGCAAAAATCAAATGTACCATCCAAAAACAGATTGTCTTGTTGGCACATGAATGCAATATTTGATTTAGTCGAGAATACAACAATATTCGAATTTATGTCGAAAATTAAAAGGAAAGGCTCGTCTTTCTTTGTTATAATATTAATTGTATTTAAATATTCTTGAACTTCTTGCGTCGACTTTGGCAATTTTGGAACTGTTTTTAATCTAGCACAATTTATATTATTTCTGATGTAACGCACATCTTTGGGCGTTACTGTATTCAAAGTTTCCTTTTGTGCACTTACTTTTTTATGAATTACTTTAGAAGGTTTTACTGAATTATCTTCCTCCGTCTTCCGTTTAACGGAGTTGCTAATTTTTTGTCTATTTAAAAGACCGCTCCTCCATTCATGATTGTGTTCACGTCTTTTTGGAAAATACTAAATTTTCACTTATTGTATACAACTTGGCATTACAACTTTTTTTCGTGCAACACCACATCACTTCACCACTTTTTTTAAGTTCGCGTTGACGACGAAATTTATTCTCTTCGAAAACTATCATTGGGTTACCCCGTTCACTCAACATTTGTTTAAACTCCATCGCTTTCGTAGTATGTAGCAGAACTGAATAGTTGTTTAATTTTCTCTAATTTATAGGAATAAAAATATCCCTACCAACCAATGGGTGTTGTTTTAAATAATCTGCTCTTTATCACGCTACCTGCTAATGTTTTGTTTACCTGGAATGCTGGTAAGCTCTTTAACAATTTCGTCCGCAGTTCAGTACATGGATTAACGATCCCTCTTGGTAATTAGCTACCAGATTAAATTTGGTCCGCAGTTCGAGTGCGCCCAGAAATATAACCCCTAAAACCACAGTTTTCAAATTTGTTCCTTATTGATCTTAACCTTAACATTTGCATTTATATAAAACCCTCTAGAATTCAGAGTTTCTACCTGAAAACCAACAAAATCTATTACGTGTTAAGTGTTATTTTGACACTAATGATTGTAAAATTTCAAGTTAAGTGTATAAAAACTGCAACCGCGAAAGGGCCGGTATCGGTCTGCTTATCGCCAAATGCAGGTACAAAGAAACGTTTAACTTTACGATCGTATTATTAGCTAACCCCTCGAGTTTTTGCACTTTTTTTTGCCAGGGGTGGGTGCAAGTTATATTTTGGTTGAGTTGTGCTTAAATGTTTCAAAACCAATGGGAATTTTAAGCAAAATGCTTAATAAATCTAACACACATTGAAAGTTTTACAGAATTAAAAACGATTTAAGTTTCACACTAAAGCCAAATTTGATTTAATACTTGAAATGAGTTTGTAGTTGACATCAAATTTACCATTAAATTTTCTGCAAATTAACTTATTTTTTTAGCAGACCCTCATAGCTATTACAACAGGGGTTACAACAAAGGCCGCATTCGAAGGGGTTTGTTTTTATTAAGCTAGTAAAATTCCAAAGTAGCAGATTTAATAGTGCTCCACACGGCGAGGGATGCATGTAGTGAAATTAATGTCAACATAAATATAAATAGGGAGTACGCATTTAATTGCAGATAGCGACACGTCACTGGTGGTTAGACCGTTACTGCTGCTAGTCGTAAACCGTTTACAATGGCCGTAAACCAATGTGGATGAAACACTAACACCTGATACCAAAATCGACTGTAATCCCTGCTAAAATTCCTCAAGACAGAGAAATACGGCCGTACTTTTGTATCTCCCAAATATTGAGGTTTTTATTTGCACACTTATGGAACTTGAAATGAAAGTTCATTTTGACCACATATGCTTGAATGTAGACTATGAATAGCATTAGCAACGAGATCGATGACAACGGTTTATTATTTTATTTATCCATAACTACAAACCGACGGGGTTCAACTCTGGCGATCTAGCGGGCCAGATTTCGGATAAGTTTACTTACATTCAAACGCGTTTACTAAGGCCTGTTGTGTCCTAATAAATGAAGGGGTAACATTCAATCGCGCCGTTTTTAGCGCACATCAGAAGATTTAAATTTTCGTATTTCACCGAATATTTCTACATTATCTTTTGTTTGTACACCGGTGGAAACAAATCGAATGAATTTTTTAACTAGAATTAACTGCTTTCCAAATTCATGTCCCTATCGGGACTGTTTTTTTCCGAAAGCTGTAACTTTGTAAGAAAGAGGTTTATGTCCGTAGAAACGTTTTGTATTGCTTTGATGCTAAAAGCCTACTCTTAAAGTTTGCACATACTATGTTTACATTTTAAGAAAACACACAGATCGTTATGGCAACACGATTTTTCACAAAAATGCAATTATCTTGAAATCTGTTGGATTTAGAGACTTTCAACAAGAGTAATTTTTCTGGGTATTTTTAGACGAAGAATTAATTTTAAGAAAATATTAAGTGAGCTGTAAATATGTTTCGAGGTACGTCGAGCACCTCTCATAGAGTGGCGGCTCCTCCCAAGGGACGTAACGTGGACGACACCCTCCCTAAAAAAACACGCAAAGCAAACAGTATTGCACATAACATACTCCACATTTCTGAAACGATAATATAGTTTAAGTCTTACAACAGAAAAGCGATGTTTGTATATAAAACTGTAAGCTGGCAAAACTTTAGATATGCGTATGCGGTATGCGAGCGGGAAAAGTTGCTTATTCTAAAAGCGAGAACGCGGCTATGTAAATAAACGAGATAGAACGTAAAAAACGCCAGCAGGGGGATTTGTACCATAGCAGTTAATCGTTAAAATTGTTGTATTTACACAATTTACAACTAGCATCTAGTAAATTTAAAGTGAATTATTGTAGTTTAATTATATTGACATAAAAAAATTAATTTGTTTCGCCTACCTCCAAAAAAATAGTATATTAAAAAATAAGTTTCATAAGACATGATTTTAGAGCACGGGTCCAAGTTAGAAAACGAGCCGCTTGCGGCGAGTTTTGTAATGGACAAGTGCGCTTAAATGTCTTATGAAACGTGTATTTTATACTATTTTTTCTATTTTGGTCCAAAAAGTTAAAAATTATTTTATATTTTAATTTAAAAATAAAATCGATTAGGAAAATTTTTGGTTTTTTGTTTTTGTTATGTGGCTGTTGGTAACATTTAAAACACATTTCAAACAATTCAAACTACTGTCAAATTAAAATTTAGACAAACAATTTGAAAGTGAGTTAATTTTTAAAATACCAAATATTTGAAGATAAGATGGAAGAAGAATTATCTTGCACCCCACCCGAGCTACGCAAAGTAGCGTAAAATACCCTAAATAATCTTAATTTTTAGAACTTACAATTTCAAGGTTATGTTTATAATGCGTGAAGGTTTTGTTGTCACATGGTTGTCACCAACCTAACAAAATAAAATTTTGAATTCTTTTAGAAGTTGCTTTATGAAATCCAAATGAGTTTCATAAAGTAGTGAGTAAAGAACCACAATAGAAAAACATCTTTATGGTATTCAAGTTCATTGTATCGAGTCTCTTGATTTGATAGTTTGACATTTAAAACGGAATAATATATCAAAATAAAATAATAATGGCAACAAAAAGTTACATTAAAACAACTTACTTCTACAGATGTGCTAGAGCACACTGGTACTAAAATAACTAGTTAATTGCAGAGTAGATAATGTTAACCGAGTTCCACAATAGACAAGATACCTAATTGAAATGTCTTTTTGTAAAAGAATATGATCTCCAGTAAAATATAGCAACACAATCATTGAAACGAATGACTGTACTACAATTAGAAGGAACTGAATGGAATAGGCATCATTTACATTTTTGGAGATACTAGAGCGATCATGATGGTTAATTCGTATTTTTTCAAGAATATCCAATGTTTTATCTTGCACAATACTTGATGGCATTCTACAATGTTCATTTATTTATATCAAATGATTATATTTTAATGGCACTTACACTTGTACTGCAGGTCGTACTTTGATTAATATTTGTCGCATTTTTCCAATTTATTTTCTAGACCAGTATAAGCTAAAATGGTTTTGTTTAATCACTTGAATCTTTGCTTCATGCATAATAGTAAAGTACAAAATTGAAAATCGACGAAAGAGTTTATAATTGCTGGAGACACATAAGCCAAGTACAGTCCAAAATAATCAAAAGCATGCTCATTAGATGTGGAAGTTACAATTAACGATAACATTACAAACATTAAGGTGAATATGAGTGCTATTATCAGAAAAATCATGCTCTTTTGGTATTCTTTCTTCACGTCAATGTGAAAATCATTACGCATAGTCAAATCAAATTTGTTAATATCATCAAACGCATTTAATATCTGAAAAAAAAGATATAAAATAATTATATTAAGTTTTAATAGTTACATAAAGACAAACATAACAAATGTGGTATAGGCGTGGCTGTTTACTAAATATTTTAAAAATAACTGAGGTGTCAATTTTATATGTTTTATATACTTAACTTGCTTGGTTGGCTGCTTTCTAGATCTCTTAGTACAAACAGCGCAACCTCTCGCTCACGAAATGTAATAATTCGTAAACGTTGCGGGTCTATAAGGGTATAGTCAATGCTATTACCCAAATAAGCCAAGCAGTGCTCATAATAATCACTCCAAATCCAACTGAAATTTCTGGCATTTTGTCAAGATGTTCAAATATCACGAATACTGTTAAGAAATCCAATGAGCTGTAGTAAAGTAGCAAAGTAATTTGCTCGATCTGGATTTGGTACTGTTGCGAAATTTGTCTCACCACGTAATGACCTTCGCATCTTTTCATCTTTATCTCCAGTTGCGTAATGATGTGTAGGGGTGGTGGTGCATCATTTAAGTTCCTTAAAGCGTTGTTTATTACTTCAAACTTATATTTTATTAAAGGGGAATTACACTAGTAACGCCCTCTATTATGTACGGCGAGGAAAAGTTGCGATCGGAACCTGCTAAGCAGGTATCTGCGATCGCACCGGCCTCTAAGCACAAAACACAGAAACGCCCGCGTGGCAAGAAATAAGAAAGAAGAGATTTGGTTTCAATAATGGCTAGAATAGACCACTACATGTTTCGTTCTTATTTGAACTCATCAGGTGGACATAATTTTAACTATAATTGAAACCAAAAGCAAACAAACAGATATATGCCAGAAAGTATAACATTAAAGGGGAATTACACTAGTAACGCCCTCTATTATGTGCGGCGAGGAAAAGTTGCAAAGCAACAAACCGGCAAAGTTGCGATCGGAACCTGCTAAGCTAAGCAGATTTATTCATTCATCGGTACGTCCAATTCAGACATCAAACATAAGTTTCAGTTGTTGACCAATCACTTTGCAATGACTTTTTCTATTTGTGTTAATCTATAGTTGCCATGAATTCATTCATAGATATACTGGGGGCATTTGAAATTTACAAACATCCTAAAACTGTACCTGTAATGAATAAACAAAATTTGCCCTGCTAAGCAAGAAGGTCGTACCTACACATTTAGTAATTTTCAAGGTTTCAAAATTACAATGATTTTTCTTTAATTTATCACATTTTTTCAAATAAATAAGGAAAGTTAAATACGACATGGACTGTAGAAAGGTCGCGTTTCTGCAGATCGACTATTCGACATGCGTAGAATAAAAACCTGAACCCAAACGAGCGCGTCTATATTAACATACATACAACACCCCTGCCCACCTCCGTTTTTTTTGAGGAATCAAATTCGTTTTGTTTCGATTTCATCACAGTGTGGCTACCAATGTATTAAACCTACAGTGGGTTTTCTGCGTTAAGTTATCTGGGCTGTAAAGTGCATACAGTACAGACACATATACACGGATACACAGACACACAGAAGCACAGACAAACAGACACACGAACACGCAGACTCACAGACCTACAGACACGCAGACGCACATGCACACAGACGCATAGACGTACAAACAGACACAGACACACATGCACGCGCTCATGCAATCACGCACGCACGCAGGCATCTCACGCACACTAACACAAACACAAACACACACTTTAATTCACTATTATTGCACGATTTGCAGTAAGAAATTAGGTCATCTGCAGACATAGATAACCAAGATTAAGTCATTCGGTCTACGCGCCACCATACCCACGTTCGTCAAACAGTTAGGATAGAGTATCCGTTATTGTTTTACATCGTGTAACGAGAACCTTGTACCTAATATTTTATTTACAGGATTCGCG
This sequence comes from Ctenicera cuprea, assembly GCA_958336395.1. Lineage (NCBI taxonomy): Eukaryota > Metazoa > Arthropoda > Insecta > Coleoptera > Elateridae > Ctenicera > Ctenicera cuprea. The sequence continues at coordinate 30,920,730 of OY284494.1, read as the reverse complement.
CTTTTTTTAGTCAGTTTATTTAGATAGAAAAATGTTATTTTACGATAAATAATAAAACGTACGATACGGGTTTTCACTGTACAGACAATAATAAATTTAAGGGCAACACTGAGTAACTGTTTATAAAATGTAACGAATTAGTGATAGGATATTTCGGACGAAAATAATCGAACCATTTAATTATTGAAATATCTCGACATATGGTACATAATACGATACCACCAGTCGTGGTATTATGATGCGAATACACAAATCCAAACATCAGGGCTATATTTAAAAATTTTAATATTACTGAAACGCATAAATTATGACACATGAAAATATAAAAAAATTATTATTGTTCCGAATAATACTGTATTATAGTTTATAAAAACAAGTGGTGCATATCACAAAAAAAATAATTTCTATAATAATTAATAATCGTGTATTGTTTTTATCGCTGGTTTCATTTATAAAAATAACTGATTTGTAAGCAAAAAAATTTATCTACCTTCGTGGTTTACAGAAATATTACTCAAAAAATAGGTCGGAATTAGAGATAAAGTGTGACGAAATTAATAAACTGTCAATATTGCAATTTACTTTCGGCTTAGACCGCGTCGTCATTTGGGAACTACACCCAGCATAATCAGGTAAGGACCGACCTGTAGCTTGTCTGCCTTTACAAGCATTTGCTCTAGAAGTCTGAGCAATATTTGTTCGCAGGCCTCGCCTGCCTAAACAGGGCCGTGTGCTTAGTTTATTTAAACCTTGAGGCGGACAAGGATTTGATCTTAATGTATATTGTTTGCCCTGTTTAGGCAGGCAGGGCCTACGTTCAAATATTGCTCAGACTTCTAGAGCAAAAGGCAGACAAGCTACAGGTTGGTCCTTACCTAATTATGCTGGGTGTAGTTCCTAAATGACGACGCGGTCTAAGCCGAAAGTAAATTGCAATATTGACAGTTCGAGAAACCGCGAAAGCCTCAAAGAAATTAATGAAAACATTAAAAGCTGAAGGGGTTTACGCTGTTTTGACGAGCGCCTCGAGAAAAGACGATGAGAACGAAAATTCCTTCATAAGATCATTTGAGAAGCAAGCAGAGTGCTTTTACAGTTTTAGCATGATTCATTAACGCGCGCTTTTAACTAAAGTGTGATTCTTTCGTTCTGCCGCCCCGTTTTGTTCTGGCGTGTACGGCAATACTTTGTGAAAATTGATTGCACATTTATATTGTCAAAGTTTTAACCACCATCGCATTTAATAAGTGACGACGATAAAAATCCAATCTCATCAGATCATTATGTTAATGTACTAGCTCTGTTTATTATTGTTATAAAAAAAATGAATTTAAATGTATTGTCTATGTCTAATTAGGAACGGTAACCAACATGAGTAAAACTTCACAGTACTACGAGCACTTTCATGGTGCTGCTGTAAACTCCTGTACTGTTCTTTTACGTAACTAGTTGGAGGATTGTGTAGAGAATAATTAAATTTATCAATTATTTACAACGTTTCTAATTTTATTCATTTTCACTGCAACTATCTTCAGTGTTTACAAAATATAGTATTACAATTACAGTCAATCAAATTCTAGTAAACAATTTAATAATAGAAGTTTCTAAATTAAAACTTCATGCGTTTAACAATTACATATTAAATTGAATCAATATAATAACGTATGAAGCCACAGATGCAAAGATAGCAAGAAATAAAGAGTAGTCCACTGTGAAAAAACCTGCAGCTGAGAATGTTGGACAACCATTAGTAGCCAAATCTTTCAGTAAAAGTATCTCATTTCGGAAAGCTATCTCCTTAGGACTTAACGCAATTACAGGCAATTTAAGGACTATGTTAAAACATAAATGTGCTGTTTTTTGTGCTTCTTCGACTGCATTGCTACACGAAACCGTCACGGTGGCTTCCATAAACTGAAACATAATGAATACATTTAACTTACAGTACACTATTACTAGTACTACTTCTACTGTTATTGCTTCTACTAAGCTACTACTTACTAGATTCCAGATAGACCAAGCAGCACTTATAATAATTAGTCCATATTCAAATGTCACTTCTTGCGTTCTATTACGGTGTGTCAGGTATGCTGTTAATACATCCAATGAGTTAAGTAAGCCCACAATCGTGCTTAAAGTCAGGAACAATATTTGCCAACCAAAAATTTTATTAAACAACGCAATTTGCTCAATCTGAATTTTGTACTTCTGTGAAATTTGTCTCACCATGTAATGAACTTCGCAGTGTTTCATCTTTATCTCAAGTTGTGTAATGGTGTTAGTTATTTAAATTTTTTAAATCGCTGTTTATAACTTCAAATCCATATTTTATTGATAAAGCAAAATAGTAAATTGTGATCACTGTGATGTACGCCTGGTAACATTGAAATCCTCCAAATGCACACTGAAGATAATGTATAAATCCCCATTCTGTGCTGTATCTGTAAGTACTGTAGACCATCATCGCAAATAGAACTAAGTGACCAGCTGCAAGCTCAATATAAAAGGTCTTGTATGTTTTTATTTTCATAGATTTAGACCTTTGAAGGTAATTGTTGGTTTTATCAAATGTAGCAGAAAACGCTTTAAAATCATTGAAAGTCCAAAGTGATGTTACCAAAATCGCAGAAAGGTTTAATGCAGTTACGCTGGAAAGTGCCGCTATATCAGTTACTATCAATGTAGTTGATGGAACGACGGCCCAGGCTTCAGTTATATCTACCACCATAAGTCCATTTCCCATAACCATAATCAAAAAAATTAATATTGTGTAGCACTTATAAAAAGTTTCAAGCTTGCTTTGATCAGATTTGAGATGGCTGCATGGAGGACAAATAGCCAAAATGGTTCCCAAACGGCGTAATATATCTATAAACTTAATATTCTTCAGAGGTGCCATTTTGCTAAACGCTCGAACTGTAATTTTTAGGATACAATAATCACTAATATTAATACACTTTTAATAGCAAAAAACCAGTGCAGTGGTATCGAATTTTAATTTACGTTTTTACTGTTTATATTAGTTTACTTTAGATTAACTAACACAACATTAAATGAAGCAAATAGACAGAAATTGGTGCCACTTGTACTTTAAATAGATGCAACAAAACCGTTTAGTAAATGTCTAGAATATATTCTAGATTTTTATTATTACTCCAAAACATGAAACTTTTCCAAAAACAGGAATTCTATTGTTTTGGTAGATACGTGGTTTTAGAAATAGTTATTTAAGTAACAAGGAATGTAAAGACGTAATAACATTCGAGGTAGGTAAATACGAGCCGAGGCGAAGCCGAGGCTTGTGGCCTGCCGAGAATGTTAATAGTCGATACATTCCGTGTTACTTATTAAATTTTTCACGCTACAGGTAGAAATTTAATCATATTTTTAGAAGTTCGTTTTGACTGCTGTCATCGGAATTATTTTTTAAAAGCCCCATTATTCTAAGTTGCCTGTGCTTGTTACCATATCAACGAACAGTTGAAATCAACATTTTAGTATTCTGTTTGAAATAAAATATTGGAATCTGTACCTTGTTGCTTTAATTATTATACTAGGAATGTAAATGACACTATTAAGTTCCGTAGTTAAGGGCAAAAAGTAAACGAATGTTATTGGCCATTTACATCATCTGTTACCGACTTCAACTATGCACATTTAATACAATTAATCTGAAGGGATCGCATATAAGAAAATTAATATATTCCTAATGAAATCGGTATACACAGAAGTAAAATAATTATATTTTTTAAATTTTCATACCATTGGGTGGATCAAAAATTTAAGTAATTATGTTTCTTAGGTCTGCAGCGAAGGTTGAAGCTTTAAAGCTTCTACTTGTTGTGTCTTTATTTGAAAATAATTTATACTTTTTTGGAAAGATTATTATTTAATATAATATGCGTATCCGAAAAGAAATTTATAAATATAATTCTGATAGTAGTTGATAACTACCTAGAGTATTCGAAACCGTCGATTTAAAATCCATTAGATATTTATCCACAAAACATGATGTTTCTTATAATGACTCATAATTTTCTAGTATTAAATATGGAACGGCGATAAATAACTAATACTTGTTTATGCATAAAGCAACTAGCGTGTAACATTTTTTTTTCACTACAGTAATATGGCGTAGCATTTTGACACATAATAGAATGCTGTGAAATTCAATTTCTCTACCTTTGCTTACCGACAGGTAACTAATTTTTCATTATTAACCACTGGTAAATAATGAACAAATTTATATTTTATTGATGATCCTGTGACAGTTTTAAAGGGAACGTTTTTATAGCACGATTTAATATAATGGAGATATATAATGATATTTTATGCATAAAATAGTTGTTTAAATAAATTAATTTAATTTTAAAAACTTTGATGTATTTGAATATACGTTTTTCGCGCCGTAATAAATGACAACTCTGTCAATATCAATTTCGCCTATAATACAACCACACAAAGTAAAAAAGAGAAAATTGTTAATAATTTCAGTATTTTAGATGAAACCAGTTCTTAAAAACAATGTTTCTGAATACCAATGATGATTTACCAATTTTCAAACAACTGTCATGCCAACAAAACAAAAAACTGTCATTTGTTTTATAATTTGAAATAAATAGGGATTTAAGTTAAAATAGTCATTTTTCGACAATTATAAGAGTTTATATCACTAGTAGTGAAAAAAAAGTATATACGCCTCGGTAGAAAAGTCTGATAGCCCTCGGGCCTTACATCCCTCGGCGCTACGCGCCTCGGGATCTAACCTTAGCCCTCAGGCTATAATAGTAGACTTTTCTACCTTGGTATATAATATACTATTGTATGATGTACGAAGAAATTTATAACGATAACGGAGAACTCCTGGTTGACTTTTGCGCACAAAACAGTCTCAGAATTAATAACACCTTTTTCGGCCACAAAATGCATCAGAAATACACTTTTGAAACTATACAAGGAAGGAAATCAGTAATTTACTATGTCATAACAAGTAAACATATCACTCCAACTCAAATCGTGGATGTAAGAGTCCTTGACACACCAGAAATAGGAAGCAACCATTGCAAACTAAGACTTAATTTCGAAATTAAGACAGCGGACAAAGTTACCACCATCAAAAAGTTCAACGTCGAATCATTAAACCATGACGCTACCAAAGGCTTATACTGTATAAGACTCGAACTAAAATTAAAAGAAAACCCCGTAATGGAGAACGACGACGCTGATACGGCTTGGAACAAAATAAAAACTAACATATTAAAAGCAGCAGGAGAAGCAATCGGAGAAAGAACATTAAAAATACCACCAAAGAAAAGAAACAAGTCACCATGGTTTAGTGCTGAAACAAAAGAAATTACGAAAAAGAAGCATAATGCCTATAAAATATATAAACGTACCAGAAGCGAAGAAGATAGAGAAATATACATAAAATAAAGAAATAAAGCAAATAAAAAAATAAGACGAAGAGCTTGAGAAGTCTATGCGAAATAAAATTTCTGGATTTTGTAGTACTTTAAACAAAAAAGGGACTGCTTCAAAAAGTACTTTGTCCTTATTTACCCGAAAACATGCAACTTGGTTAGCATCGGATTTCAATTTAAAGAAATTTACGAAGGAAAACAAACTACTCTCAACCATCCGTGGTCGACCACAAAAAGAATTTTCGTTATCAAGCGAACGATCAAAACGAAGAAAGATCATAGAGCTAAAGCATACAGTACCACCTGAAAATTGATATTCGCTGCAAGATCAACACTTCATAAAGAAGGAAATCGTGCAGCGGCAAATTTGATACCACAATCTACCCAATTTTCACCAGGCCGATCAGTAAAAATTCGGGGAATCTACAGAGAACCACAACAAGTAGGAAATACAATTTCTTCATATTATACTGAAGATGAAGCACTTGCTTACTTTATTGACAGTCGTATGACAAAACATAGTCTTCTTTAGTGTTTTCTTCTTTTTGTAATATTACACTGTTTATAACTTTAATTTCTGTAATAAATGTTCGTTTTTTCCAATTTTTAGAATTTTTTTTAAGAAACGAGTCAGAATATTTAATTAATTATTATGTTTTTTGAAAAACTAACATCATATGCAAATTTAGCGCAATGGCTTCTATGTATAACAATGGTTGAATAATTTTGGCCACCTAATTGTCGAATTCGTCCCACAGTGCGGCGGCGAGGCGCTCATAAAGCAAATAACACAATTATTTAATATTATTTTCACACAATCAAGAATCCCGTCCGACTGGAAGACAAGCATCACCGTTCTAGTATTTAAAAAATGCGAAAAGAAGGACCCCAATAACTACAGGGGAATCACTCTCCTCAGCACTACACAAAAACTATTCACCAGGTTAATACTAGAAAAGTTGGAACCTCACATACAAATATCCGAAGAACAACAGGACTTCAGAAGAAACCGTTCAACGGTAGAAGCAATATTCGTGATAAGGCAAATTTTCCTTTTTAAATGTAATTGTAGAAGACTTTTCAGTTGATCGTTTAATCTACTAAACCGTAGCTTCACTGAAACACCATACTTGTGAATTAGCATTACAACAATTACAATAAAGTAAGTTTGGATATGATATACTACGGATTGAATCCATGCATCTCCAAGAATGGCCAAAAACACGTAGCAGCTATACATGCTGAATACAATGAACAAGAAATGTACTGAACATAATTCAATTAAAAACATTCTGCGTGTCATGTCTGGCTTTGAGATTCTTAAGTTCTTATCTGCTTCATGGAACAACGTTGTCAATAATTGAAATTTTTTAGCATTCGAAATGGTTGAAATCGCGGATGCAAGGAGTACTAATGCTGATAACGTAAAATGTAAAACACGCAGCGTGCGGGTTGCGAATTGCTCATTGGTGTTATAATTAATATCCCATAGGAGAAATGCAATCCATGAACAGGCTATCATTAGTGCCAAAAAAACGGCGTACAACTTGTATAAAGTCAGACGGAAACCTTTGTTTATTTTATATGGTGGTGCTAAAGCAAAGCAACTGGCAATTACATGCAAAGGTTTAAGAAAATTTATGCCCCGATTTTTCTGGAATTCCATCATTGTAAGATAATTAGTGGACGCAGCAAAAATTGTAAACCGGTAACTACAAATAACACACCAATACTAACAAATGTTAGGTTTATTCTTTAGTTGATTTGATTATGGCCTAATCAAATTACTACCATTATGTGAAAACTTTTTATTTATTATGAAATTAAATTTTAATGTACCAACTAAATAAACGTGGCCGAAGTTGTAGCCAAGTAATAGATACTACAATACAAACATTATTTGCGTTGCAATATTCTTATAAATTTAATTTTAAAGAAAGTAAATATCCTAAAGTAACAAAAAAAGATTTATTTGTTAAAAATACGTTTACCTTAACTAAATTTCCACCATTAATTAAATTTAATGTAGTAGCAGACTGGCCCAATATCAAGTGTAAAAATTGCAATTGCTTAGAAGAAAATACCATTAAAATTGGAATTTTTATTTTCCAATATTTCTACTAAATGAAAGCACCAATGCAACAAATAAATTGATTTCAAAATAACAGAAAGTTACGTTTTGGGACTCAACACTACAGAAAGTGTAAAACGTTCGACAAATTACAAAACGCACAAAAAATAATTTATTTATAAAAAAAGCATTACCCAACAACATGCAACTTTAACAGTAGTTGGTAGAAAAATGCTTCAAAATCAAGAGGTGGCCTCGCTATCGGGGTTTCGCGGGGCTTCCCCGAACATGGTATGCCTATTCAGCGTTAGTGGCGTCGTGTGCGTAGGAATATCTTACAAAAGTGATTGGAAAATTGTGTTACTGTTGGTATTCGGAGCGCCAAGTGTAAATTAAAAATTTGGCGTGCATTTCACGGTATTTAAGGCAAATTCTTCCAATACTTATTATATATATGCACATTTACCATATTCAAATAACCCTTTAAACATTTATTATAATCTTTCAATATGTAGTAAATCTTTGTAAATTTAAATAAGTACATAAAAATTTAATTTAAAAATTACAATATTTAATAAAGCATTAGAGATTTAAAAACATCTTACAACATTTATTTTAAAATTTCAAACATTTATGAAATTAAATCTTCATGTATTTGGATAAATCTGCACATATTTATTTTAATCCGTACAATATTTAATAAATCTTCACAATTTAAATAAATCTTTGCCGATTTATACTAATCTTTACAAATTTAAAGAAATGTTTTAACATTTAATTTTATGTTGTCACATTTAATGTTAATCTGTCATATTTATTTGACTTTGGTAGACCCCTATGGGTACGCACTGTACCCCCCTCCCATACTTGACCGTGAATTAATTGGAATATGAAGCATTGGGTGGTATACGTACTAAAACTACCGTTATTAAGTTTTACTTACCATATAGACAGTTAGCCACGGCGAATGAAATAACAAAACTCGATTGAACGCGAATTCTATCACTACATGATTAATCGTTTGAAGCAGTGCCAAAACAACTGTTCCGGAGAAAAACAAAAATTGCCATCCAAATATTGTATTGAAAATTGTAATTACTTCACACACCTTATTAAAAGACAATCTTGCGCTTAGCCACTTTTCTACTATTAATTGCTTTTCTGCATTATTCCTGGCTCTTAATTAAAAATAAATGTTTTTTTTCACATTAAAATCATTAATATCTGTCCTTCTTAAATGTACTTGCAGATGAGTTGTCAGATGATTGTTTAATTTATTAATTTAGACCGTAGCTTTACTGCAATACCTTAATTTTTAATTAGTAGTACTACAATTACAGTACAGCAATCTCGGATATGATCTAGTATGATATCGGTAACTGGGCGCCCAAAAATCATCACACCCACGTATATATTACACATGATAAAACAGATGAACAACAAATGTACCAAATATAATTCGATTAAAAGCTTTCTGAGGGTCATGTCTGGCCTCGACATTTTTAAGTGGTTATCGACTTCATGACATAACCTCGTCAATAATTGACATTTTTCAGTATTAAAAGCTGTTGAAATCACCGATGAAAGGGTTAATAATGATGATAACGCAGAATCTAAAACATGCACCGTGCGGATTGTGAACTGATCATTCGTGTTATAGACATAGCTTAGAATAAATGCAATGCATGAACAGATTGTCATTACTGCTATAAAAACGGCATACAACTTGTACAAAATCGAACGTAAACCTTTATTTATTTGATATGGTGATACTAAAGCAAAGCAACTGGCAATTGCATGCAAAGGTTTAATAAAATTAATGCCTTAATTATTGAACTCGGTCATTGTAAAAATAATATGTCGACGCAGAGAAAATTGTAAACCGAAAAGTACAAATAACACATCAATACTAACAAAAGTTTGGTTGATCTTTTAGCTGATACATTATGGTTTAATCAAATCACCATTCTGTGAAAGCTTTTTGTTTATTACGAAATTAAATTTTAAGGTACCAACTAAATAATAGACACCAACCTGTGGCTGAAATTGTAGCTAAGCAATAGATACTACAATACAAACATTATTGGCCTTGTGATGTTCTTATAAATTATATTTTAACGAAAGTAAATATTTTGAGGTAACTGAAGAACGATTTATTTGTAAAAACTTACTTTAATTTTTAAAGACTTAGATTTGTTAAAAATAGACTTACGTTAACTAAATTTCCACCATTAATTAAATTAAATGTAATAGCAGACTGGCCCAATATCAAGTGTCAGAATTACAATTGCTTAGAAGAAAATGACAATATTTCTACTAAATAAAAGTATCATTGCAACAAACAAATCAATTTCAAAATAACAGAAAGTCACGTTTTGGGACTCGAGGCACCCGTCAGAAAGTGATTGTGTTGCTGTGAATATACGGGGGGGAGGGGGGGGGGGCTGTAAAGTAAAAATTTCTATGCATTTTACAAAAACATTCTTGGAAATTTGAAAATTGTAAATATACTAGCGGCTCAAAATTTTGGAAATTTTCAAACAAAATTTCTACAAAAACTTACCACACCATTTTTGTTTTAATTTTCTAAGCCGTACAACTACAAATTTGGTTTTTATTTACCTCCCAAATTTTACTCTGCACCCTCCAGGAGTTTTTGAAAATTTTCAATGTGATTAATTATTTATTCAAAAACGCAAACGCCAATTGTTAATAATTTTTATTAGTTCGATAGGCTATTCAAAGTACTTTATTTAGATCTGCAAGAATTTTCAATTATTTTAAAATTTAAGAAAAAGAAACGATGCTTTTTAATATGATCAACGTGTTTTCCGGCAGTTATGTTATTTTAACTACGTCTATCAATTAGCTCTAGCTAAAAAAATATTTTTCATTTTTCGCATATTTTCAATAACTCTTATAATAAAGCTTTTACAACGATTTCAGGCCGAATTCCGAAGCGCATCCATTCAAATGTAAGACGCGGTCGGCTGCCCTGCTGCTGTTCTATGCGGTTAGCCGAAGTTATAGCGCTATAATTTAGGAAAGTTTAAAATATAACATCGTAGAAAAATGAGAGGACAGAAAAATCTCCGTAAAGCCATCAGAAAAACATCCCTCAAAAACCATCCTATTATAGACCCAGAAAAAGTTTTTGGCAGATATGCGGGAAAAAATTAGGTTAAACTTATCACTCTTCCTCAGTTCCAGGGGATTGCCTTAACAAAGGTTTTCATAATGTTTTCGTGACCAACCAATACGCAGAAAAAAAATCCTGTTAGACTTTTGCATCTAATTCCAAAAATGTAATTTGCCCTTATTCATAGAAATCGAACAGCAAGGAAAAGACACGTTTAAAAATAAAAGCTCTTTGTTATTTATGCAACAATCCACCAGCAGGTATTTATGAACAATAACACCATCCGTAATAATTGAGGGTTAGTTACTAATAAGTGCTAAGGGGTGTATGAAACCGTACGTCCCCACAATAACGAATGCGTCTCTGTAGTGTCTATATTGCAATGATATGCGTGGTCTTGTGACTACTAGAAAACAATTCCCTAAACTGTCTGCAATTCACGCAATTAAATTAAACTTTCTATGAGACTCTTCTAACTTTCTCAGGGTCGTTATTTAGCTTGTAAATAAGTTATTTAAATTAACTTTAAATAGAAATAAACACACACAACGATATCAACTTTACAAAATAAGGTTTTATTTAATAAATGAATATCTGAATGTGGTTTCCGAAAAATCAAATGAGTTTTACTAATTACTATCGTCTTTTTTTAAAATAGAACACTTATCTTAGCGTGTCCTTCTTAGGATATTCTTCGCTCGGTCAATTTATGCTGAGTGTCCAACTTCTATTTCGCTCTGCTGGTTTCTCAAGTAACCACAGATACTCGCCTTTACTCTGAATCTTCTTCTGCTCTGTTTTATTTTATTTCCAAATTGGTTTTACCACCATCACAAACGAAGAAACTTTCTCGATCACCTTTTACTTGTAATACTTCTGATTTTTTTTTCAATTCGTTGTTACTTCGTTTTATTTTCTTCTTATATACTCGTAATTACTTTTATATCGCTTTTAGACTTGTTTTTCCTCTTTTTTCTTCCAGAGAATCTCAATTCTCTGTATTTATTTACAAAAACCAGCCGTAACTAACCAAAACAAATTTCCCTATTCTTTTCTTCCTTCTTTGATTTCCATTTTTATAACAAACAAGTAAATCTCATGACCATGAGTATTATATTCTTTAATACGTTTGTGACATCGACACTGACATCCAAACTGACATTTATCGACGCACAAATCAAGTAACTCTAAAACTTCTTACAAATTAAACTTTTTGAACAATTCTAAACTAAATTATAATTACAATTAACATAAATAAAATTCGTATCAATCTGTTGTGTTTTTCTTTTCTTTCAGTAAAAACAAACCATATGAAAAGTAACAATTATTAGAATTTATAACAAGAATTATAGCAAAAATACGCAACTCTGATTTTAAAAGTTAGAAAATCAAAATCTTACATAAAACTCCAATCACAAATAGAATTGCAGCAAGCATTTCAAAAACTGCTCTCCAGGAATCACAATACTCCAGACAAATCAAACGCCTCTAAATATCATAGCAATATGTATTAATAGTGTAAACTAACGCAATGTGTAAGAGCGATTTCACTGAAGTTTTTTGCTGTGCCAGCTTACGTAGAAATCCGCCGCGGTTCTGTAAGCTTTCCTCAAGTGGTTCACGTTATGAAACCTATGACCAGATTATGTTGCAATATGTCCAATAAATATTCTTTTATAAACGTGTCTAAAATAAGATTATTTTTTTAAACTTGCCACATGCGAGCCTTATCGTTGGCAACATAGAATATATTACTAAAACACGACCGATAAACACAGCTTATTGCCAAAATACAGCTGATAAACTATGTCGAGATGTAAAAGCACGCCACCGGTTTATTATAGTGAGACAGTTACGGATATAATATATAGATTCCAGATTCCAAGTATACACTGTGTCCATAAAGTAACCCCCCCCCCAACTAACTTTTGAACGACGTGATGTTTTTCTACAAAATTTGGTGTGCTGTAATGGGAAATTAAATACTATTTTTCAGAACCATATTAAAATTTTGTATCATCCAAAATGGTGACTGGCGCCATTTTGAAATGTTTTTTTAAATACAAAAGGGGGTCGAGTGACACCTCATTTGAAAGGTTTTTTAGTTCTGCGTTTGATCCTAGAATTTCAAAGAAAAATATTGAACCATAACAAAATGGCGGATTGTAAACCAATGGACTCACTCAGTTCAAAATTGTTTTGATTTTCTTATGCAGTAGTCCAGTTTTTCATTTGCAGGACTAAATTTTCCCAGAAATATCTCAGGTGGCTTGAAATAATATTGAAAACGTTATGTTCCAACAAGACGGTGCGCCGTCTCATTATTATAGGCCTATTTCTGACTTTCTCAACGGATATTTTTCTGGCAGATTGATTGTTAGGCGGGGGTCTGTAGAATAGCCGGCTCACTCCCCAGATTTAGCTTTCTTAGATTTTTTGTATGAAAATATCTGAAATCGAAAGTGTACAGAACCCGTCCAAAAACAATTGAAGAACTGGAGCAACGCATTACAAAAGTTTGCAGAATTATCACGCCAGAAAGTTATGAAAATGTAAGGCGACATTTTATGTGCCAATAAGTGAATAGTAAACATTTCGAACACTTAATTTAATTAATTTAAGCTTTAATTCTTAGTTTTTTTAAATAGACTTCTTTATCTTCAAACATTGTCATTTTGTTATGGCTGAATATTTTTCTTTAAAACTTTAGGATCAGACGGAGAATTAAAAGACCTTTCCAATGAGGTGTCACTCGATTCTCCTTTTTATTTAAAAAAAAATTCAAATTGGCGCCCAGTCGCCATTTTGGATGATACAAAATTTTACTATGGTCTGAAAAATAGTATTTAATTTCCCATTACAGCACACCAAATTTTGCAGAAAAATATAAAGTCGTTCAAAAGTTAGTTGGGGGGGGGGGGGTTACTTTATGGACACAGTGTATTATGGAAGACAGTAGTGTTGCGTGTCCTATAACCAATTCCACATACAAGCTTTTGCATTTTTTCTTTATCACTTTTTCGTATTTAACCAGATAATTATCAACTTGCGAGAAATTGTTCATAAACGTTGTGAAACTGCGTGGAAAACAGCACGTCGGTAACAAAACTGACAAAATACTTAATACTGTGTACAGAACATGGAACGACGCGTTTATTATAACCGATAATTTGGTTGGGTAAAATGGATAAGAATCAATCACTCTTAATAAAGTTGAAGAGATGAAGCCAGCAATAATAAAGATAAAATTAAGTGCAGCATAAACCTTACGATATTTCGATTCTGAATTTCTGCGTCTTCTGAATTTATATGGCGGTACAAGTGCCAGTATAACAGCCACACGGTATAGTGGTTCAATACAATACATTGTATATTCTGGCCTTTTCTTCTTCATTTTGTTTACTTCTAGCCAAACGAAACGCGTTAATTTACGTATAAAGCCGTTATTTTGCAGCTTATCAACTTATTTCATTACCACACTATAAAACAACTATTCCTAAATGCGCTTGAGCATCTAATGAAAACACAGTAAAGTAAAAATGTGCGTGCACGTAAATGCAAAGATAATTTATTTAAATTTTCAACAAATAAGTCTGGGTATCAAAATCAGATTTAAAAGAATATTAAGCCTTTAACGGGCAATTTATTTTGTTAAAGAAACAATCATTTTTATTTATTTATATCACATCAAAATCAAATCAAATCAGTTTATTGTTGTAGATAAACAAAACATTGCAGGCTAGTATTATTTTAAACATGCGCATGTATACACAATTATAATCAATTATAGACACTTTATTGCAAATAAAACAATTCTTAACTTCAACAGGTTTTGTGTTTTAGCTTTATTCTGTTTATAGAAAACCTACACAAACAGACATTACAATACCACACGATTCTTGTCATCATAAAACATAAATTAGCAGCATACAGGTCCATGATACATAGCGCTTTGACGGTCCCTTTAGATGAAATTAATTATAATAGAGAAATTTCAATTATTAAACAAATTGCATACAGTAATGGTTATAATACTCAACTGACTGATACACTAATTAAAGAGAAAAATTATAAACTAGCTATTCAGAAAATTTATCCAACTACTTTATTAGATAAATTGAAATACGCCTCAATTTCATATTTTGGCAATCAATCAGAAAAAAATTGCTAAAATTATAAACAAAACAAATAAATGCAAAATAACTTTTAAAACAACAAAAAACATTTTAAATACTAAATGCTAAATGTTTAACGCTAAAGAAAAAACAGACAATTTACTAAAATCAGGCATCTACAAATTAAGTTGCTCGCACTGTAATTCGGTTTATATGGGACAAACTATTAGAAATTTTGATATTAGGTACAAGGAACATGTACGTTGTTACAAGTATAAACACCCCTATAAATCCAATTATGCTAAACACTCATTAGAACACAATCATTCAATGACATCTAATAACAGTATAAAATTTTCAAACTTTTGTGATGACAAACGTAAGTTGGATATACTAGAAGCATTTGAAATTCATAAACATTTAAATCTGCACCTTTAATGCATGAACAAATTGATCACCTAAATTCACCGTTATTAGACGTTTATGAATGAGAAGTCATTTAGACGCAGATATAGACAACCAAGATCAAGTAATGAAGATTTATTGTTCCTATAGCAACACCAACTGTTTACTTTTAATCTTGCTTTTGATAATGACGGGTAAGCACGTTGAAATACGTATAAAGCTAAAATACAAAACCTGTTAAAGTTAAGAATCGTGTTATTTACAATAAATTAAAATGAACTTCTACGAAATAAAGCTCGAACTTATAAATAATTATAGATACATTAATGAGTTTGACAGATATCATTTAGGTATTCATAAATATCTTAACAACGTTTCATACTTAGAAGTTCTTTAATTTTGTTCTTGTATTTAATATAAAACTCAAATTTACGTGTTCAATTTAGGAGTGGCACGCCATTGGCTGTTGTAAACAGCACCTCATTATTTATTTGTTTTATAGTTCGTCATTTGTTTGAATTTGGTTCTAGAGTGCGACAGATTGGACGTGAATTATTGAAACCAAGAGTATTATATAATGCTGATGACACTGGGGGCTTCTAATAAACAAGCAGTACGAGCGGTACGTTTATACGCGGCCATTTTTTCGCACTTGAGACTTATTTCAAAATTTGAAACTAAATTCAAACAAATGACGAACTATAAAACAAGCAAATAATGACGTGCTGTTTTCAACAGCCAATAGCGTGCCGCTACTAAATGAACAGGTAAATTTGAGTTTTTCAGACACTTGAAACAGCATTTGCAATTTTTCCTGTCAATTATCGTTTTAAACTATCTCTTATTGTTGTAACGTATCATGAATTTATTTATAGTACTTGTTCAAACACTTAAATTTGAGTTGAATGTTTATTTTTTGATTATTTTCAGATTTTTTGAAGCTTTAATAACTCCACAATAGTGGTCAAATCGAACTTTTTGTTCATTTTGTATGGTAGAATACCGTCCCGCAGTTCGTGTCCGCGAGTATTAGAACACCCTGTATTAAATCTTGGCGACTTGCCTGCCACCACCGGTTGTGAATTTGAGAACCTAGTTCGAAGCAGATGAGTAACTTACGTGACTGTCCCTGTCACTGTGACTCTGATATCACCAGGCGTAAGTTACTTATCTGCTTCGTTGTGCTTTTCCACTTTCCACGGCGTAATGTTTTGTTTTTTACGTTTTAGTTTACTGAAGAAGGCTGCTTAGCAGCAGAAATGTACATCTAAACGTATAAATAATTGTTCTTGTGAGAACTAAAGGGGTTTTCCTCATGATTGTTATATTTTCTTACAATCGCTCATTTTTTCTTAATTTAGTGTAAATAAAATAATAAAAAATTTTCTAGTGTTTTAAGCTCTGCCTCTAAAAGTTTGAATAAGTAATTTTTATTGCAAGAGTTTTTGGTACTACATGAGTTTCTTATAATTGTTCAATACTTAATGTTTTGATAGCTGACTTATTTTAAACATTTTTCAATCACAAGTAATCTATCTACCTCTATTATTATTAATAAAATCATGCGTTTTAAAAAGACAGTTGTCAAATTTTTTTTGCTTTTCTCATAGGTATTTTGCCCTTGTTTTAATAGGACTGTTAATACTAAAATAACTAGATATATTTATCGAGTTCTTGAATTTTATTTATTGTATTAAACGTTACAATTGACAAATTATTAGTGCATTACTTTAAAATAAATTGACTCACTACATTTTACTTCTCAATTTTTCTAGATTCTTGCAAGTTTTGTAAGAACTATGTTACAGCGTTTACAGATTACGTGATTCTTTTTACAACACACGAATTTATATAACAGAACATTTTCAAAATTAACAATGTTTGTATTTGGGTTATATACAGGAATTACTTATGAAACTGAATTAATACAATAACGTATGAAGTAACAGAAGCAAAGATAGCAAGAATTAAAGAGTAGTTCACGGTAAATAAACCGACAGATGAAAACCTTGGGCAGCGGCTTATAGCCAAATGGTTCAGTAAAATTATATCATTTCGGAAAGCCTTTTCCTTAGCGCTTGAAGTAATTACAGGCAATTGAAGGAGTATCTTGAAACATAAATCTGCTGTGCGTTGTGCTTCATTGATTGTATTGCTACAAGAAACCGTGATGATGGTCCCCAGATACCGAAACACAATTTATACACAATGAAACGCTATCCGTCTGCGCACATTAGGAAAAAATACTAATTTATGGAAAGATCACGTTAGAAACAAATATAAAAATTTTAAGAATCGTAAGTCATAGCTTTGTAGCATATTTGTTTATCTATTGTGACTGCTGCGATGTTAGTGGGAAATACAATATTCTAACGTATTTTTGCGGTTACTATTAACAGAATTTTGTGAATACGGTTGTGTTACTTTTTAGTCTATTTTCCTATGTTGTGACCGCTTTACAGATGACATGCATTGGGTCATTTTTGACGTTTTCATAGTTTGGGACTTACAGTTTTAAGTGAGTTCATAATATTGGCCCTTTATTTGCTACTGTATTGCTACTGTAATTGCTACCGTATTACTACCGAACAGCTACAGTATTTGCTACTGCATTGCTACCGTATTTACTTAATATTTGCTACCGAACTGCCACCGTTTGTAAATGATTAGTTTGCATGTCCATTTTGCTTTTGCTATACTACCGTTTGTGCTTGTCATCCGCTTTACCTTTATACCGTTCATTTGTGTTGGTTATTGTTTAATAGACGTATTATAAATATATTACGTTGTTGCTTTATTTGTTTAGTAAACCTAAGTTAAGTAGAGCTGCTTCGAGAACCTGCAGGCTGTCTTTCCATGAAACAGACCCCTGGAGACCGACGTCTTCAACTGCAGTTACCTAGTTCTTTACTGAGCTTTTTCGTTACAGCGAAGACGTTCTGGAGAGTAAACTCCATATAAAATCCGGCGCCTGTGAATTTCCCAGTGATTATACGAATAAGCAGCCGTATAATCTCGCACGCGCCAAAAGCATAAGTTGCACACCGGATTACAAAGTTGCCAAAGAGACAACCGGCGAAAAGAACAACGCATACTAAGTAATCACGATCATGAGAATGTTCACTATTTTTTGTTATATTCCTACTTAGCGTGATCGACATCAAATAATCTTTAAAATAAATGTACCCACCTTTCCTTCAAATTGGCCCCGCTCATTAGTGTTTTCCACTTCAATTTTCACATGTGAAACTTTTCTGGTTTTAGAAATAAATGTATGTTCTTGATTCCTAATAATGGTGATTGTGATAGGTTCGGTTAAGTACATTTTGGTTTTAACTAAAATTTGGTTTTTTAACCCGTAAATGGTAATCCATTACCCGAAAGTGATAAAATAATTGTAGGTAATAAAACAACATTTCTAGATATCTGCCTTCTTGAAATCTCAGTTGCAATACAATTCATAAACCTGATGTGTTATTTTAGATTAGGTTAGCACGCGGCTTCATATGCATATTCTGACCTACATATCCCTCCATAGTTTATTTTTGGGTTCTTAGCTGGTTCGGTTCCTGCGATTTTTTTTTACATAAGATTGAAATTGGGCGCTCGCACTTCTATCGACCCTAATGAATTTTTAAAGGTTCCACCGTTTCACCGGAATTACCAAAATTAAAATTTGAAAACTTGCCCGCCAGTCATGCCCGTGGACGTGATGCGATGTGTCCCAGACCGAGTTTGTTTTCGAAATGAGTTAACAGATTGTGCTAAAACTATATAAACAAATATGTAGTATACAACAAAATTTTCTTTTTATTTCTATCGAATGCCGTATTGGTTCGCTGCACAAGCAAACCCGAGCCGTACGTAATACACGGTTAAATATTTGAGTTGTAGTATCGAAATGAGTAACACTTTTTCGCTATCTGTTCCCAACTCGCCTAATACTGTTAACTGCTAATACTATTTTTACTGATGTTGCTTTCACTAACGCTACTATACTTACTATTACATGAATAAAACTGAATTATGTTATGGTAAGGATTCCAAATTCAGAAATTAGTGCAATTACTTCTGTTGAACGTTCCAAGTTGAAACTGAACTACTATTATTAAGTACACTGTTATTTTTAAAGGTTGAAAAAAGGTAGAAATTAAATTAAGAGGTAGTTTTATTTGCCCTTGGAGGTAAAACATTTATACAGAGGCGTAAACAAATACCTAGAGGTATTTATCCTACCTACTCAACCTTATTTGGGAAGCAAGGTATTATATTCTACTTTGCATTTGCAAGAAAGGTATAATGCAATACTTTTCTAAGAACAATTTTATACCCTGACGTATTTTTCGAATTTTCTACCTTGTAGTATAATTTTTATGTTTTTCTAATGGTATAAATTTTACCTGTCAGCGTTAAAATTAAAGACCTTCACAAATAATTTTCTACCTTAAGATAAATTTTAGATTTTTTACGTTAGGGTATAATTTTATCGCATACTTTATGGATAAAATTTTGTAAGTCAACAGCAGAGTATATCCACCCTACGAAATATTTTTCCACTTCAAGTTAAAGTTGAAATTTTCCACCCTATGGTATTATTTTACTGGTTTTCTAGCGGTAGCACTTTTGTCGGTTAAAAGGAGAAATAAAGAGCTTCAGAAATAATTTTCTACCTTAAGATAAATTTGAGATTTTTTACGTTAGGGTATAATTGTATCGCATATCTTACGGGTGAAATTTTGTAAGTCAACAGCAGAGTATATCCACCCTACGAAATATTTTTCCACCTCAAGTTAAAGTTGAAATTTTCCACCCTATGGTATTATTTTACTGGTTTTCTAGCGGTAGCACTTTTGTCGGTTAAAAGGAGAAATAAAGAGCTTCAGAAATAATTTTCTACCTTAAGATAAATTTTAGATTTTTTACGTTAGGGTATAATTTTATCGCATACTTTATGGATAAAATTTTGTAAGTCAACAGCAGAGTATATCCACCCTACGAAATATTTTTCCACCTCAAGTTAAAGTTGAAATTTTCCACCCTATGGTATTATTTTACTGGCTTTCTAGCGGTAGCACTTTTGTCGGTTAAAAGGACAAAATAAAGAGCTTCAGAAATAATGTTCTACCTTAAGAGCATTTTCAAAATCCGGCGCTTATGTTTGTTAACTAACGTTAAAAATAATGTTTTGAAATAACTCTCAACTTCAAGATAAAGTTGAGGTTTCCCTGCTACAATATAATTTTATTATATATTTCTGATGTCACAAATGTTCTGCGCGAACGTTTCAAATAAGTACCCAATAGAAATAATACATAATATTATATCGTATAATATAAATAATTCTTTCCCTGAAGATAAGGTCGAGATTTTCCATCCTATATGGCTTGATTTGGTTGTTTTTCTTATGATAAAAATTTTCAGTCGCCGGTGAAAATATTTATTTAAATAAAAAGAGGGATTCTAAAGTTACTTTCGTGACAAAAATAAGACAGAAAATTCTTAGAAACACGTCTGCTTAATTTTGGTATTCGCATTGTTGAACCAAAGCGGATTTTCAAACGATTGTTTATCACTACTAAAATTTGGTTCTCTATGACAGTCAACTTTAGCTCAGTAAAATTAGAAACAGCAGAACTTTTTGTTATTTTTGTCGAAGTATCTAAAAATTCATGAAATACATTTTAGAATGTCCTTGCTATTTTATGACGTCATTGGTTTTTTCGCTAGGAATGGCACATCTTGCAACAGGATGTTCCTTCTTAGGGTTTAGGTATAGAAGCCGTTCTACCTATACGGTACAACATTCTTTTGGATTAACAGTTGTTGGTTATTACTTAAAATCCTAGAAAGTATTTATACAATCTCTTAAATGGTAAAAAGAATAAGTCTGTATTTAGTTCATTGCTCGTTACGTTTTCTAGGATACGTTCATGAAATGAAATCAGTATTGAATTCAGGATTTTTATACTAAATACAAAACTTCTGGGGATAGGCCTATAAGAAAATTATTTATCGACTAACACTGACCAATATACAGTGAGTACCACAAGTAATGTATAAAATCGAAAAAATTGTTTAAAACAAGTTTACGCATAACTTGCTGAACTTTTGGCCGTATTTACAGAGGTGTTTTAAATGGAAGCCCATCATAATATATTTACATTTCATTTTGCGTAACTGGCCTTTATTTATGACATTTTAATAACCTTTTTGTTCCTGCTTTGTATAAGTTATACAATTTTTTACATTTAATTAGACAATGGACCTGTACAGGCGGACACTAATAAGTTTTCGTTTTATTGTGACGCAGTAAAATTCTGCTCTAATATTGGGAAGACGAAAAAAATTCTCGGAAAAATTCGGGAAAAAAATCCTACGGAAATTAGATCCTACAAAAAAAATCCTGCGTTAAATCTTAGGAAAAAAAATATGTCAAAAATCTGGCTACAGTCATATCAGAAAACGTATTAAATTATCCCGCTTCAAGAGAACTGCGCTAACTTATATTTGCAACAGTTTTTAATATACAGCAAACGGATGTTTTAATATTCAGTTACGAAAAACAATTTTTGTACCAATTGTTATTTTATTTCAATTACGTTTTTGCTTTGGCCAATTTTGGTAATACTCGTGAAATGCCATTGTTCTTTGCTTGTAATTACCTAAATTACTCCCCTTCATTTACATTTTTTGTCAAATTCTAATTTCTATATTAAGGGATCCGCAACTGATTTTTTAAGTTTTAAGTAAAATACGCATTTTACAGAACCCCATAATTCGGTTGCCTGCGTCTTTCGCAGGAATTAAAAATATAAGTTATGTTATGTACATTAAAAACTGCATCTTAGACTTGGAGAAACCAGGAATGTTCATTATCTGTTGAAACTGGAAAATTCCAGGATGACGTAGTTAAGTACACCTATACCCCTCCCGCAGTGAGGGTAGCTGTACCTATTACTTATATAAACCTCCCTTACTAAACCTCGTTCATTTACTGACCGAAAACGTATAGCCGAAAGTGCCGACTTCAGTGTTTTATTTTGTGTTACACTTTACCAACTGTTCTAAGAGGTAAGTTTTTAACGAATAATTATATTAGTATAGTAATAGAATAACGTTTTTTTAGGAATAACTTTAAAATGTACGAATGCTATATTTGTTCTAAGATTTTCATTCATTTGCAATTATTATTACAACATATGAATGGAATCTTGGCACAGAGGTTTAGTAACAAAAAGTCCGAAAGACAAAAAATCAAGGGTGATGATATTATTACTGAAATGCGTAATAAACATGCGGGCGGCGGTACATAAAGCTGCAAAGAATATGGCGTTAACTCTTGAAAAAAAAGAGAGACTTGCTACTGTAATGCCGGTTGAAGGCGAAAGTGAGGAAACTATCCAGAGCCACCTAACTGACATACGGGGCGAATGTGTAAATGAGGTCATAGACGGTGACGTTATCGATGACCGTATGAACAGGACCATATCTCACCGTCAAGAATTATACAAAAATTCAAGAATTGTTGAACTCTTACAAATATATCCATGTTTGAAGTGGCACTCTCAAGTAAGAATATTTTCATTAATATATGTCTATTTAAACTTTTTGGTTTCCTTTTTAGCTGATTAAGGATTGTGAGAGGTTCTTCCATAAAAATATAGAAAAGGAGATTGACAATGAAAGAATAGAAAAAATATTAAACATTCTTGGGTGTCCAAACTACGAAGGAAAAATTAAAAGCATAGATAAAGGAGGCAACTTAAATCTAAATGGTAAGTGCAATTATCTTCATAACTAAAGAAAAAAAATTAATAATTAGGGAAGCCTTCTTAATTTTGCTTCCGCTCTTGTTTAAAGAAGACCCCATGGAGTTAATAAAAAATGTGAGTAATAAACCAAAATGATCAAAATTCCAATTTTTAATTTTTTTATTTAAGGAACCTGGTATACTGCCCTGCATTGTGCCTGCAACAGACTCAGAAAATGCTTGGTTTTCTCCAAATACAAGTTATTACGTGTGTGTCGATAATGCGAAAATTTGCACCGTAGAGACTTTTCGAGCACCATTGGAACCTGTTATAGCTGTAATTTTTCTTTTTAATATACAGTACCCCAAAAAGACAAGAAAAACTTTAAGTTTTTTAGGAGCCTCTCAAGCAATTCAAGCCACAAATTGCGCTGGTTGTAAATAAAATAATGTAATTTAAACTTATAGTGCTTATTAAATAATTGATTAAATAAACCATTTTTATTTCGGATTACTACTGCTTTCATACCTCTCCATTAATTATCTTTTCAGCTTTAAAGACTTAAGGTAGAAATTTTCTGCTATCGATTGGTCATCTTCAAGGTAGAAAATTGTACTTAAAGAGTACACTAAAAGCGGCAGAGGTGATAAGGTACCTATACCTTCAGGTTTATTTTTCTACCTCTCCATTAGTCACTGTTTTTGCTTCAAGGTAGAAATTTGTACCTAAAAGTATTACTGTACACGTTTAACTTATAATTTTATACCTTCAAATAACCAACACTAAAAGCGGTAGAGGTGATAAGGTATACCTTCAGGTTTATTTTTCTACCTCTCCATTAGTCACTTTTTGCTTCAAGGTGGAAATTTGTACTTGGAGGTATTAGTGTACACGTTTAACTTATAATTTTATACCTTAAAATGACCAGCACTAAAAGCGGCAAAGGTGATAAGGTATGCCTTCAGGTTTATTTTTCTACCTCTCCATTAGTCACTGTTTTTGCTTCAAGGTAGAAATTTGTACCTAAAAGTATTACTGTACACGTTTAACTTATAATTTTATACCTTAAAATAACCAACACCAAAAGCGGTAGAGGTGATAAGGTATACCTTCAGGTTTATTTTTATACCTCTCCATTAGTCACTGTTTTTGCTTCAAGGTAGAAATTTGTACCTAAAAGTATTACTGTACACGTTTAACTTATAATTTTATACCTTAAAATAACCAACACCAAAAGCGGTAGAGGTGATAAGGTATACCTTCAGGGTTATTTTTCTACCTCTCCATTAGTCACTGTTTTTGCTTCAAGGTAGAAATTTGTACCTAAAAGTATTACTGTACACGTTTAACTTATAATTTTATACCTTAAAATAACCAACACCAAAAGCGGTAGAGGTGATAAGGTATACCTTCAGGTTTATTTTTCTACCTCTCCATTAGTCACTGTTTTTGCTTCAAGGTAGAAATTTGTACCTAAAAGTATTACTGTACACGTTTAACTTATAATTTTATACCTTCAAATAACCAACACTAAAAGCGGTAGACGTGATAAGGTATACCTTCAGGTTTCTTTTTCTACCTCTCCATTAGTCACTTTTTGCTTCAAGGTGGAAATTTGTACTTGGAGGTATTAGTGTACACGTTTAACTTATAATTTTATACCTTAAAATGACCAGCACTAAAAGCGGCAAAGGTGATAAGGTATGCCTTCAGGTTTATTTTTCTACCTCTCCATTAGTCACTGTTTTTGCTTCAAGGTAGAAATTTGTACCTAAAAGTATTACTGTACACGTTTAACTTATAATTTTATACCTTCAAATAACCAACACTAAAAGCGGTAGAGGTGATAAGGTATACCTTCAGGTTTATTTTTCTACCTCTCCATTAGTCACTTTTTGCTTCAAGGTGGAAATTTGTACTTGGAGGTATTAGTGTACACGTTTAACTTATAATTTTATACCTTAAAATGACCAGCACTAAAAGCGGCAAAGGTGATAAGGTATGCCTTCAGGTTTATTTTTCTACCTCTCCATTAGTCACTGTTTTTGCTTCAAGGTAGAAATTTGTACCTAAAAGTATTACTGTACACGTTTAACTTATAATTTTATACCTTCAAATAACCAACACTAAAAGCGGTAGAGGTGATAAGGTATACCTTCAGGTTTATTTTTCTACCTCTCCATTAGTCACTTTTTGCTTCAAGGTGGAAATTTGTACTTGGGGGTATTAGTGTACACGTTTAACTTATAATTTTATACCTTAAAATGACCAGCACTAAAAGCGGTAAAGGTGATAAGGTATGCCTTCAGGTTTATTTTTCTACCTCTCCATTAGTCACTGTTTTTGCTTCAAGGTAGAAATTTGTACCTAAAAGTATTACTGTACACGTTTAACTTATAATTTTATACCTTCAAATAACCAACACTAAAAGCGGTAGAGGTGATAAGGTATACCTTCAGGTTTATTTTTCTACCTCTCCATTAGTCACTTTTTGCTTCAAGGTGGAAATTTGTACTTGGAGGTATTAGTGTACACGTTTAACTTATAATTTTATACCTTAAAATGACCAGCACTAAAAGCGGTAAAGGTGATAAAGTATACCTTCAGGGTTATATTTCTACCTCTCACTCTTTTTACTTTAAGGTGGAAATTTGTGTTTGAAGGTGTTACTGTACACGTTTAACTTATAATTTTATACCTCAACATAACCAACACTAAAAGTAACAAAGGTGATAAGGTATGCCTTCAGGTTTATTTTCCTACCTCTATAATACTCACGTTTTCGTCTGTGGCCTATTTGTTTATACCTCGATAGGTACAATTTTACACGTTATTATAAGGTATATCTAATGTCTGTTGAGGTAGAATGGGCGTAGACGAACTCGGCACCAAAGATTAACTTAATCCTGGGACCTCTCGGTCTACCTGCAACAGGCACACGAAATCGGCACCGATGGTAAACCGATTAGCGTAGATAAGATAAAATAAAGGAATACACATTAGCTCTTTCTGCACAAAACTTGGGGTGGATTTTTAACTTTTTCAAATTGAACTGTATGTAATATAGTTTATATACAGTTCAATGGACTAGAAACATAAGTCAAAGACAAAACACAAACAAAGTTTTTTTGTATTTGTATATTTTTTCTAAATCTAACCTTAACATCTGCATTTATATAAAACCCTCTAGAATACGTGCAAAGTTTCTACCTGAAAACCAACGAAATTTATTAGGTGTTAAGTGTTATTTTGACACTAATGATTGTAAAACTTCAAGTTAAGTATAAAAACTGCAACCGCAAAGGGGCCGGTATCGGTCTGCTTATCGCCTAATGCAGGTACAAAGAAACGTTTAACTTTACGATCGTATTATTAGCTAACCCCTCGAGTTTTTTCACCTTTTTTTGCCTGGGGTGCGTGCAAGTTATAGTTTGGTTGGGTTGGGCTTAAATGTTTCAAAACCAATGGGAATTTTAAGCAAAATGCTTAACAAATCTAACACACATTGAAAGTTTTACAGAATTAAGAACGATTTGAGTTTCAAACTAAAGCCAAATTTGATTTAAAATTCGAAATGAGTTTGTAGTTGACATCAAATTTACCATAAAATTTTCTGCAAATTAACTTATTTTTTTAGCAGACCCTCATAGCTATTACAACAGGGGTTACAACAAAGGCCGCATTCGAAGGGGTTTGTTGTTATTTAGCTAGTAAAATTCCAAAGTAGCAGATTTAATAGCGCTCCACACGGCGAGGGATGCATGTAGCGAGATTAATGTCAACATAAATATAAATAGGGAGTACGCATTTAATTGCAGATAGCGACATGTTACTGGTGCTTAGACCGCTACTGCTGCTAGTTGTAAACCGTTTACACTGGCCGTAAACCAATGTGGATGAAACACTAACACCTGATACCAAAATCGACTGTAATCCCTGCTAAAATTCCTCAAGACAGAGAAATACGGGCGTACTTTTGTATCTCCCAAATATTGAGGTTTTTATTTGCACACTTATGGAACTTGAAATGAAAGTCCATTTTGACCACATATGCTTGAATGTAGACTATGAATAGCATTAGCAACGAGATCAATGACAACGGTTTATTATTTTATTTATCCATAACCACAAACCGACGGGGTTCAACTCTGTCGATCTAGCGGGCCAGATTTCGGATAAGTTTACTTACATTCAAACGCGTTTACTAAGGCCTGTTGTGTCCTAATAAATGAAGGAGTAACATTCAATCGCGCCGTTTTTAGCGCACATCAGAAGATTTAAATTTTCGTATTTCACCGAATATTTCTACATTATCTTTTGTTTGTATTTCTCTCTATAATTTTAAGTGTGCAAGTTCCCCATTGAAATATTCATTTAACGGCTCGAAACTTATCCACTCTGTCACTGCGAATTTAAAGTCGTAAAGTAAATAAACTCCTTACTCAGCGTGCACCGGTGGAAATAAATCGAATACATTTTTTAACTAGAATTAACTGCTTTCCAAATTCATGTCCCTATCGGGACTGTTTTTTTCCGAAAACTGTAACTTTGTAAGAAAGAGGTTTATGTCCGTAGAAACGTTTTGTATTGCTTTGCTGCTAAAATCTTACTCTTAAAGTTTGCACAAACTATGTTTACATTTTAAGAAAACACACAGATCGTTATGGCAACACGATTTTTCACAAAAATGCAATTATCTTGAAAACGGTTGGATTTAGAGACTTTCAACAAGAGTAATTTTTCTGTATATTTTTAGACGAAGAATAAAATTTAAGAAAATCTTAAGTGTGCTGTAAATATGTTTCGAGGTACGTCGAGCACCTCTCATAGAGTGGCGGCTCCTCCCCAGGGACGTAACGTGGACGACACCCTCCCTAACAAACACGCAAAGCAAACAGTATTGCACATAACATACTCCACATTTCTGAAACGATAATATAGTTTAAGTCTTACAACAGAAGAGCGATGTTTGTATATAAAACTGTAAGCTGGCAAAACTTTAGATATGCGTATGCGAGCGGGAAAAGTTGCTTATTCTAAAAGCGAGAACGCGGCTATGTAAATAAACGAGATAAAACGTAAAAAAAATTGTAGTTTAATTATATTGACATAAAACAATTAATTTGTTTCGCCTACATCCAAAAAAACATCTTTATGGTATTCAAGTTCATTGTATCGAGTCTCTTGATTTGATAGTTTGACATTTAAAACGGAATAATATATCAAAATAAAATAATAATGGCAACAAAAACTTACATTAAAACAACTTACCTCTACAGATGTGCTAGAGCACACTAGTACTAAAATAACTACTTGATTGCAGAGTAGATCATTTTAACTGAGTTCCACAATAGACAAGATACCTAATTGAAATGTCTTTTTGTAAAAGAATATGATCTCCAGTAAAATACAGCAACACAATCATTGCTACGAATGACTGTACTACAATTAGAAGGATCTGAATGGAATAGGCATCATTTACATTTTTGGAGATGCTAAAGAGATCATGATGGTTAATTCGTATTTTTTCAAGACAATCCAATGTTTATCTTGCACAAATCTTTATGGCATCCTACAATGTTCATTTATTTATATCAAATGATTATATTTTAATGGCACTTACACTTGTACTGCAGGTCGTAATTTGATTAATATTTTGTCGCATTTTTCCAATTTATTTTCTAGACCAGTATAAGCTAAAATGGTTTTGTTTAACCACTTGAATTTTTGTTTCATGCATAATAGTAAAGTACAAAATTGAAAATCGACGAAAGAGTTTATAATTGCTGGAGACACATAAGCCAAGTACAGTCCAAAATAATCAAAAGCATGCTCGTTAGATATGGAAGTTACAATTAACGATAATATTACAAACAATACGGTGAATATGAGTGCTATTATCAGAAAAATCATGCTCTTTTGGTATTCTTTCTTTACATCAATGTGAAAATCATTACGCATAGTCGAATCAAATTTGTTAATATCATCAAACGCATTTAATATCTGAAAAGAAAGATATAAAATAATTATATTAAGTTTTAATAGTTACATAAAGACAAACATAACAAATGTGGTATAGGCACAGACACACAGTAGCACAGGCAAACAGATACACGAACACACAGACGCACAGACGCAGAGACGCACAGACACACAGACGCACAGAAACAGAGACCCACAGACCTACAGACGCACATGCACACAGACGCATAGACGTACAAACAGACAGACACACATGCACGCGCTCATACAACCACGCACGCATGAACTCTCGCACGCACGCAGGCATCTCACGCACACTAACACAAACACACACACGCACACACACTTAAATACACTATTATTGCACGATTTGCAGTAAGAAATTAAGTCGTCTGCAGACATAGATAACCAAGATTAAGTCATTCAGTCTACGCGCGTCGCTCCACCACACCCACGTTTGTCAAACAGTTAGGATAGAGTATCCGTTATTGTTTTACATTGTGTAGCGACAGCTCTGTACCTAATTTTATTTACAGGATTCGCGTTTTTTTTAGTCAGTTTATTTAGATAGAAAAATGTTATTTTACGATAAATAATGAAACGTACGATACGGGTGTTCACTGTACAGACAATAATAAACTTAAGGGTAACATTGAGTCACTGTTTAAAATGTAACTTAGTGAGAGGATATTTCAAACGAAAATAATCTAACCATTCAATTATTGAAATATCTCGACATATGGTACATAATACGATACCACCAGTCGTGGTATTATGATGCGAATACACAAATCCAAACATCAGGGCTATATTTAAAAGTTTTAATATTGCTCTGAAAAGCGTAAATTATGAAACATATGAAAATATAAAAAAAATATTATTGTTCCGAATAATACTGTATTATAAGTTTATAGAAACAAGTGGTGCATATCACAAGAAAAGCAAAAAAAAATATTTATATAATAATTAATAATCATATATTGTTTTTATCGCTGGTTTTATTTAAAAAATAACTCATTTATAAAACAGAAAAATGCATCTACTTTCGTGGTTTACAAAAATATTACTCAAAAAATAGGCCGGAATTAGAGATGAAATGTGACGAAATTATTAAAAATACTAAAAGCTGAAAGTTTATGCTGTTTTGCCGAGCGGCCCGAGAAAAGACGATGAGAACAAAAATTTTTTTATAAGAGCATTCAAGAAGTAAGCAAAGAGTGATTTTACTACTTTTTATAGCATAGAAATATCCGATTGATTTGACAGCAGCACTTAAACATTTAAATACGAAACGGATCTTCTCTGTCGTTATTTGCTTCATCGTCTTTGCCCGCATCTTCTGAAGTTGAGGTTTTATCTTCTTCATTGACAGTTTTAGCATGATTCATTAACGCGAGCTTTCAACTAAAGCGCGATTCTTTCGTTCCACCGCCCCATTTTGTTCTGGCGTGTAGGGCATTACTTTGCAAAAATTGATTGCACATTTATATTGTTAAATTTTTAACCACCGTCGCATTTAATAAGTAACAGACGATAAAAATCTGTTTTCTTAGCAGGTTTAATATTTACCATTACAAACTTTTAGCCATCCTTTAATCTCATCAGATCATTATGTTAATTTACTAGCTCTGTTTATTATTGTTATAAAAAAGATAAATGCATTGTCTATGTCTATTTTAGTAGATTATTAGCTTAACAATAAACAGCGTTTATTACCAGAAAAATTAGGAACGGTAACCAAAATGAGTAACACTTCACAGTACTACGAGCACTTCTGTGGTGCTGCTGTAAACTCCTGTATTGTTCTTTCATGTAACTAGTTTGAGGGGTTTGTACAGAATAATTGAATTTATAAATTATTTACAGCGTTTCTAATTTTATTCATTTTCACTGCAACTATCTTTAGTGTTTACAAAGTATAGTATTACAATTACAGTCAATCAAATTCTAGTAAACAATTTAATAATAGAAGTTTCTAAATTAAAACTTCATGCGTTTAACAATTACATATTAAACTGAATCAATATAATAACGTATGAAGTCACAGATGCAAAGATAGCAAGAATTAAAGAGTAGTCCACTGTAAAGAAACCTGCAGCTGAGAATGTTAGACAACCATTAGTGGCCAAATCTTTCAGTAAAAGTATCTCATTTCGGAAAGCTTTCTCCTTAGGACTTAACGCAATTATAGGCAATTTAAGGACTATGTTATAACATAAATGTGCTGTTTTTTGTGCTTCTTTGATTGCATTGCTGCAAGAAACCGTCACGGTGGCTTCCAAAAACTGAAACATAATGAATACATTTAACTTACAGTACACTATTACTAGTACTACTTCTACTGTTATTGCTTCTCCTAAGGTACTACTTACTAGTTCCCAGATAGACCAAGCAGCACTTAAAATAATCAGTCCATATTCAAATGTCACTTCTTGCGTTCTATTACGGTGTGTCAGGTATGCTGTTAATTCATCCAATGAGTTAAGTAAGCCCACAATCGTGCTTAAAGTCAGGAACAATATTTGCCAACCAAAAATTTTATTAAACAACGCAATTTGCTCAATCTGAATCTTGTACTTCTGTGAAATTTGTCTCACCATGTAATGAACTTCACAGTTTTTCATCTTTATCTCAAGTTGTGTAATGGTGTTAGTTACAAGTGGTGGTAAGTTATTCAAATTTCTTAAATCGCTGTTTATAACTTCAAATCCATATTTTATTGATAAAGCAAAATAGTAAATTGTGATCACTGTGATGTACGCGTGGTAACATTGAAATCCTCCAAATGCATATTGAAGATAATGTATAAATCCAGATTCTGTGCTGTATGCTTAAGTAGTGTAGATAATCATCGCAAATAGGACTAAGTGACCAGCTGCAAGCTCAATATAAAAGGTCTTGTATGTTTTTATTTTCACAGATTTAGACTTTTGAAGGTAATTATTGGTTTTGTCAAATATAGCAGAAAACGCTTTAAAATCATCGAAATTCCAAAGTGATGGTACCAAAATCGCAGAAAGGTTTAATGCAGTTAAGCTGAAAAGTACCGCTATATCAGTTACTGTCAATGTAGTTGATGGAACGTCGGCCCGGGCAACACTTTTATCTACCATTATAAGTCCATTTCCCATAAACATAATAATCAAAAAAATTAATATTGTGTAGCACTTATAAAAAGTTTCAAGCTTGCTTTGATCAGATTTTGAGATGGCTGCATGGAGGAAAAATAGCCAAAATGGTTCCCAAACGGCGTAATATATTGCTGTGTATCTGGGTATTTGAAAATATCCAGACATTTCCATAATTTTGAAATAATTAATTAATTTAAAGTTTTTAATAGAAAAATAAATATAAATAGCCCCACGTTGATGAGCCATAAATTATGCTGTGAATTATGGAATTTTAAAAATTCCATACAAATTGAAATTTTGAATAATATTAATTAGTAAATAGCCCCACGTTGGGATAGGCATAAATTGTGCTATGTAATAAGAATATGAATAAAAGACCCGACATTAGCTAGCTCAGTAAAAAAATATTGTGTGTTTTAATTTAGTTTTAAGCATTTTTATAAAAAAATATTTCAAATAAATATTCGACCAAAATTTCCAAAATAAATTTATAAGCATGGGAATTTCTTTTCCAAAGCAAGAGACTCTTATTAAATTTTTGACATGTAAATAATTGATTGAAATAAATTCATCTTGTACTCAATCTCAGGGATAATTTTGAATTCTTGAACATCACGTAGCTTCACTATTTTCGACGGGTTATTTAAAAAATTGAATTGCAGGTTTCCAGAATACCACCTACTACATTTACACATAAATACATCACCATAAAATAACATTTAAAACATCTCTGTACATTTACAATAAATAAAACAAATTTCTTTATTGAAACACAACAAAAATTATTACTTAACTTTTTACGATGTTCTTCTTTGAAGTTCGGGATATTTGATGCGTGCGCTTCCACGTATCGGAATGGTAGCTAACTCGTCCAACCAATTTTTCTTTCCTGTCTGTGATGTGCTTGTGCACGGTATGATGTGTGCTGTCCTAACGCTGACTGTCCAATAATATAAAACCATGTGTTCTCCAGCAAAATCTTCAGTAACAGTTTTTCTCAGGTACGTAATTTTTTTTTTATTAGAAATTATACTTTTCAACTGATAATTATTTTATTTTTTATTTATTGTTAGCATTTTTATTTTTAGTTATAACTAATCAACTTTTATTATTATAGATTTATTATTATGATCACACGAAGAAAATGATTCAATAATATAAGTCAAATCATAAATCTGAACCATCGACGCCAAGATGTATTACTCCACTTCAAAACCGGAAATTCGTAGAACTACTTTTCTTTGACATGAATTGAGCTCAGGTAATACACTTTATCACTTTAAATTTTATTTCAATTATTTGTTGAAGGATTTTTCAAATTTTTCTTTAATTACTTATATCACTGTTTATTATTTTAAATGGTAGTTTTTATTTCCCGTTGAATTTTTAATAATTGCACTATTTAAATCTTTTATAAAAAGACGCTTCCAAATTCCACTTTTTTAATTTGCCGATAACTATTTTATATTTCAACGGATTTTTCTTATCCTTCTTTATTTAATAAAACACATTGTTACTTTCACTAAATACACCAATTTATTACATTTACATTAAAATTTCTAATTACATTTCCAAAATTTGTGAGAGCAATTATCAATGCAACCCACGCTAACAAAATTCTTACCGGAAGCTCCTAAAATCTGTCTGATAGTCTCGACACCTTGACAAAATTTACCAAATTATACAATTATGACCCTTAAGCATACTTAACATAATGATAAACCGGAAACAATTAAAATTTTCATAGTTTTACAAAATAGCTACGAACCCAGTGACCTTTTTCTCTAGAATATCCAAATTTCACCCCTATTTACCTATTACATACATGTCATATTCCAAATCAACCGTATTACATGAATTTAAATTGTGTTAAAAACTGGAAATCCCAGTAAATATTTGACAATGGGTTCTTTTTTTAAAAGGTAGTATCACTTTGAACAATTTACTCCTATTTTAAAATTACGTACAAATTTTCAATTTAAATTAATTCAAAAAATCTACTTTACTTGATCATAGATTTTACAACTTGTAATTATACAATAAACACATTTTTATGTACAAGCCCACCTCAATAATTTTTATGAACTCCTTGATTCTTTATCTACATCAGGTCACTGACTTTTACCCTATTTAAGCATTTATACAAAAAAAACCCGTCTGGCTATCTTTATCACCTTGACCTATTTATGCAATAAATAACATTTATATTTAAAATTAATATTATAGGGTGTTTCAAAATAAATAAATTTCTAATTGAATTCTTAACCCTTATTTAACATAACGAAACACTTTTAACAAGAATAAATTCCTTAAATAACTATTACTTATCACATTTATATACAGTTCGACTCATAATAAATTTAAATAAGTCCTTTACAAATCTTATTTCAACATAAACAATTTTTATGAGTAAATAAATTAAATTCAAGTTACAATTCTGCATAGTTTGCATCAAATTAACTTCCTTAGCATGTTTTAACAATGCTTTTACTTTTCAACGTCAAGTTTCATTAACATAAACACTTTTATTCTAGGAATAGTATCCTGGAAAAATCTCAATGCCAATTCAGATGCATTTTAAAATTGAGAAAAACAAGAAACCAACATTATCCACCGCATTACCATCGATATAAATTAAAATTCAACGAACTACACAACCACGAAGAAATCTCATACCTAAACAAATTCTCATACTTTTCTTAGTAATACCAAATTAGTATTATATTTTAGTTTTAAGTTTTAAAATAAATTTTAGGAATTAAAACACACAGCAATATCTATAAACTTAATATTCTTCCGAGGTGCCATTTTGCTAAACGCTCGAACTGTAATTTTTAGGATACAATAATCACTAACATTAATGCACTTTTAATAGCAAAAAGCCAGTGCAGTGGTATCGAATTTTAATTTACGTTTTTACTGTTTATATTAGTTTACTTTAATTAACTAAGACAACATTAAGTGAAGTAAATAGACAGAAGAAATCGGTGCCACTTGTACTTTAAATAAATGCAACAAAACCGTTTAGTAAAAGTCTAGAATATAATCTAGATTTTTATTATTACTCCAAAACATGAAACCTTTCCAAAAACAGTAACTTAGTTGTTTTGGTAGAAACGTGGTTTTAGAAAAAAAAGTTTGTTTCATTTTTGACAGAAGAAAGAAAAGGGTTAGTGTTACCGACTTCAACTATGCACATTTAAGACAATTAATCTGAAGGGATCGCATATAAGAAAATTAATATATCGCTAATGAAATCGGTACACACAGAAGTGAAATAATTATATTTTTTAAATTTACATACCGTTGGGTGGATCAAAAATTTAAGTAATTATGTTTCTTAGGTCTGCAGCGAAGGTTGAAGCTTCAAAGCTTCTACTTGTTGTGTCTTTATTTGAAAATAATTAATACTTTTTTGGAAAGTTTATTATTTAATATAATATGCGTATCCCAAAAGAAATTTATAAATATAATTCTGATAGTAGTTAATAACTACCTAAAGTATTCGAAACCGTCGATTTAAAATCCATTAGATATTTATCCACAAAACATGATGTTTCTTATAATGACTCATAATTTTCTAGTATTAAATATGGAACGGCGATAAATAACTAATACTTGTTTATGCATAAAGCAACTAGTGTGTAACATTTTTTTTTCACTACTAGTAATATGGCGTAGCATTTTGACACATAATAGAATGCTGTGAAATTCAATTTCTCTACCTTTGCTCACTGACAGGTAACTAATTTTTCATTATTAACCACTACTAAATAATGAACAAATTTATATTTTACTGATAATCCTGTGACAGTTTTAAAGAGAACGTTTTTATAGCACGATTTAATATAATGGAAAGATTCTATTTAATGATATTTTATGCATAAAATAGTTGTTTAAGTAAATTAATTTAATTTTAAAAACTTTGGCGTATTTGAATATACGTCTTTCGCGCCGTAATAAATGACAACTCTGCCAATATCAATTACGCCTATAATACAACCACACAAAGTAAAAAACAATATTGTTAATAATTTCAGTATTTTAGATAAAACCAGTTCTTAAAAACAATGTTTCTGAATACCAATGATGATTTAACAATTTTCACAACTGTCATGTTAAAAAAACTAAAAACTGTCATTTGTTTTATAATTTGAAATAAACAGGGATTTAAGTTAAAATAGTCATTTTTCGACAATTATAAGAGTTTATATCACTAGTAGTGAAAAAAAAGTATATACGCCTCGGTAGAAAAGTCTGATAGCCCTCGGGCCTTACATCCCTCGGCGCTACGCGCCTCGGGATCTAACCTTAGCCCTCAGGCTATAATAGTAGATTTTTCTATCTTGGTATATAATATACTATTGTATGACGTACGAAGAAATTTATAACGATAACGGAGAACTCCTGGTTGACTTTTGCGCACAAAACAGTCTCAGAATTAATAACACATTTTTCGACCACAAAATGCATCAGAAATACACTTTTGAAAATATACAAGGAAGGAAATCAGTAATTGACTATGTCATAACAAGTAAACATATCACTCCAACTCAAATCGTGGATGTAAGAGTCCTTGGCACACCAGAAATAGGAAGCAACCATAAATTAGTACTCTGCAAACTAAGACTTAATTTCGAAATTAAAACAGCGGACAAAGTTACCACCATCAAAAAGTTCAACGTCGAATCATTAAACCATGACGCTACCAAAGGTTTATACTGTAGAAGACTCGAACTAAAATTAAAAGAAAACCCCGTAATGAAGAACGACGACGCTGATACGGCTTGGAACGAAACAAAAACTAACATATTAAAAGCAGCAGGAGAAGCAATCGGAGAAAGAACATTAAAAATACCACCAAAGAAAAGAAACAAGTCACCATGGTTTAATGCCGAAAGAAAGAAATTACGAAAAAGAAGCATAATGCCTATAAAATATATAAACGTACCAGAAGCGAAGAAGATAGAGAAATATACATACAACAAAGAAATGAAGCAAATAGAAAAATAAGACAATTAAAAGAAGGTTACTGGGAGAACTTCACAAAAGAAATGGAAGGAGACATGTACGGAGCACAAAAACGCGTATGGAAAATGTTAAGGAACAGAAAACTAGATGTTAGTGACACAGTACAGATAAACCGAATAAGGAAAGATCAGTGGGAAGACTACTTTAAAGAACTCTACAAAAATGACGCAAACGCACAAAATCCTCAGATTATTGAGGAAGGGGAAGCTCACGACGCAGTCCAAATAAGGGATGCAGACGTAAGAAACGCAATCAAAAAGTTAAAAAATAAAAAAGCAGCTGATAACATACTGAACGAATTTCTTAAATACGGCGGCGAGGCGCTCATAAAGCAAATAACACAATTGTTTAATATTATTTTCACACAATCAAGAATTCCGTCCGACTGGAAGACGAGCATCACCGTTCTAGTATTTAAAAAGGCGAAAAGAAGGACCCCAATAACTATAGGGGAATCATTCTCCTCAGCACTACACAAAAACTATTCACCAGATTAATACTAGAAAAGTTGGAACCTCACATACAAATATCCGAAGAACAATAGGGCTTCAGACGAAACCGTTCAACGGTAGATGCAATATTCGTGATAAGGCAAATAGCCGAAAAAGCAATCGAATTTACGAGGCCTGCCTTTATGTGTTTTGTAGACTTGACAAAAGCCTTCGATCGAACACAGCTATCAGATGTATTAGAAATACTAAAAGAAAAGCAAACGCCACAGAACATAATCAATATAATAAAAGATCTCAATACAGACACTAAAACCAAAATAAAAGTAGACCACGAATACACAAATGAAATAAAAACTACAAAAGGAGTGAGACAGGGGGACTCTCTAAGCCCTATATTATTTAACTTGGTAAAGGACAAGATCACTGAAAACATTCACCCTCTTCAAGGATATAAGATGGGCAACAAGAAAATTAATTTCGTGTGTTACGCAGACGATATTGTGCTTATAGCTGAGAACGAAAACGACCTACAACGGCTACCGCATACATTTACAACTACAGACAAAAAATTCAACATGGTCGTGTCAGTAAACAAAACTAAGTCACTAACAATCTCAAAAACTCCGTTACGCTGCAAGCTGGAAATCGATACGAAAATGATCGAACAGGTTATGAACTTTAATTATATGGGCACAATAATATCAAGTAACAAAAACCTAAATGATGAAGTCAAGCAACAGGTGTTGAAAAGAGCAAGAGTAGCTGGAAACCTTAAAGACATAGTCTGGAAAAACAAGTACATGTCAACAGAAAGTAAAACCAAAGTGTACAAGACGATTGTAAGACCTATATTGACTTACGGAGCAGAGACGCGTGCAGATACAAATAAAACGAAACAATTAATGCGAATGACTGAAATGAATATATTAAGATCGATAGTCGGAAAAACAAGAGCAGACAGAGTCAGAAACAATGATGTAAGAGAGGAATGTAATATAATCGACATAGGCAAATTCACCAAAGAAAGGAGAAAGGGCTGGAACGAACACAAGGAAAGAGCTGATAATAACAGACTAATAAAAATAGCAAGGGATCAAAAACCAGTAGAAAGGAGACAGCCAGGACGGCCACCGAAGAGATGGGCGGAAAGTTGGAGTCAGAAGAATCTCCCTAATCGTGTGACGAAAAACAGGCAAAGCCTACATAAAAGATTAAGAAGAAGAAGAAGATGACGTACCTGATACTTGTACCGCTATATTTAATTTTTGAATATTTAATTTTGATTTGTAACAATAATGAGTCCGAGTGGTCTAGTGGTAAAGGACCAGACTCACAATGCGTGAGTTCTTGGTTCGAATTCCGGAAGAAGCAGAAAATTTTTTTCTGTAATTCTGTGGATCGGTATCGAGATCGGTAACCATTCGACGCTGATTTAAAATTAACGGCGCTTGCCTTGATTACTGCCTGAACAAGACAGGTAACAATGCTCTACACAACATAACCATACAAATAAACACATGTTAGAATGACATTGAACGAATGTGCATGAAGAGTGGCATAAGCTTCAGGAGCGTAGTGGTTTAAAAGTCATGTAGTCCCACTACCTCCTATTACACAAGCGAAGAGCCTGAAAGACTACGACACCCAACGCCCTAAGGGCAAAAAGGGTGACTAAAGGAGAAAAAGAGGAAGATTTGAACAATATCCATCATGGACTCGTAATGAAATGGAATGTTAATAGTATAAAACACCTAGTCGAACTCTACAAATTAAAAAAAT
Organism: Ctenicera cuprea; assembly: GCA_958336395.1. Taxonomy (NCBI): domain Eukaryota; kingdom Metazoa; phylum Arthropoda; class Insecta; order Coleoptera; family Elateridae; genus Ctenicera; species Ctenicera cuprea. The sequence goes on along the minus strand of OY284494.1, from coordinate 30,881,454 downwards.
TAAAAATTAAAGCGATACGAGTATAAGCTCGTGCGTTTTATTTGGAGCGAGCGTTAAACCATAAATTTGTTTGTATTGTACATAAAACAATTATTAACTTCAACAGGTTTTGTATTTTAGCTTACGTATTTCAATGTGTTTACACGTCATTATCAAAAGCAAGATTAAAAGTAAACAGTCGGTGTCGCTATAGGAACAATAAATCTTCATAACTTGATCTTGGTTTTCTATATCTGCGTCCAGATGACTTGATTTTTCGTTCCAAAACGTCTAATAACGGTGAATTTAAGAGATCAATTTGTTCATTCATTAAAGGTACAAATTTTAAATGTTTATTAATTTCAAATGCTTCTAGTATATATCCAACTTACGTTTGTCATCACAAAAGTGTAAACATTTTAAAGACAAAATACAAAATCTCTGTTGAAGTTAATAATTGTTTTATTTACAATAAATTAAAATGAACTGCAATGAAGTAATGCTCGAACTTATAAATAAAACCATAAATTACCACAATGGAGCAATATTAAACTAAGTATTCTCAAAAAGTAACATACAGTTTATTTGTCAACGTATTACATTAATTACAATTCCTTACAGTGATAAGTTGTTTATAAATGCAATGCTTCTAGACATTTTGTATAATTAAATCAATATTAACGTATTGTGTTTTTAGGCAGCCTGTAACGACTGTAATGTCGGGCACACCTTTGTCCATCATCGTGCTGTTGTTATTTTCTAGTCAAGTGTTAAAGGTAAACATAATTCATTATGACAGTTATCAAAAAATGCTGATGAGAGGTAACACATGACTTTTTTTTAAACAACATAAAATGCGAATTTTTGGAAACACTTGTTATAATTATAACACACTATCACGCTCAAGTTAACGAACACTTTTTCTTAGTAAATGCCAGTTTAGTACCAAAATATTTGCATTATTAGACAAAAAATATACAACAAAGAATAGTGCGTAACTGAAAACCTGTGATGTTATGTTTTACAAAAAAATAATATAATAACAATACAACACAAAACACTTATTTGTTTATTTGTATTAATACAATAATGTAAGAAGTTACAGTACCAAGAAGACCAAACAGCATGGTGTAGTCAACATTAAAGAATCCTGCTGCAGAAAAGTAAGGGCACTGATGAGTAGCTTGTTGTGCAAGTAAAATCAACTCGTCTCGTAAAATGCGATCTTTGATGTTGTTGCTTGCTGCGGGAACATCCAAAAGTAACTTGTAGCACACCGTTGCTGTACGTTGTGCTTCCTTCGTGGTCATGTCACAAGTTACTGCCACAACTACTCCCATTACCTGAAAAAAATAAGTGAATGTTAGTACGAACAAAACCTATTAAACGATAATGTTCCCGTTATCATACTAAATCATGTAAAATCACTTATATAAAGAATTATGTTAACACATATTTGAATTTTATAATTACTATGAAACTTTATTGTTATGCTTTATGTATGTGTATACTTTAATTTGATTCAAAGCTGAAGTTGTAGCATTAAAAATAATAATTATTCATTTTAAATACAATATTAACAACCTGATTGTCTTTCAACAGTAATTACAAAAATAAAAAAAACAGACATCAAAGCAGGCGCGGACTGGCTTTGTTTTCAGGAGCGCAGCTTTAGTAGAGGGGCCGCGGACTGGGTTTATTTATAAAAGGTCAAGAATCACGTGACCACGCAACATAGGCAACCCATTGTACAGAAGTGGCTACCCTGCTTCAGAAAACTAAATCTGACAGTTGTAGCAATTACCATTGGCGTAGCACGTACAAAATAGGGCACAGAAAACATATTTTTATAAAAACAATGAATTTGGCAGGTCACAAATTAAAAAAAAACTCTGTAAAAACATTTAATAAAGCAAAAGATTTATTTAAGAATATTATTGTAGAATTTGATTTATAAATTACAATAGCTGCTCAAAATGAGTGCACGAACGCCAATGAAACACAATGACATTGGAAAAGGAAATCAGCACGGCAGGCAACATTGGAAAATAAAATTCACTACATTTAAATTAGTCAATGGTCACGTGGTTCTTAACCTTTTATGCTCGCTCTGTACAAGCGAAACTATTATAGTAGTTTGTACCTACTTACCGCTTAAAATAATTATTTTACAATTCTATACAACGTATACTAATTTTTAGTTTGGAATGTTCTATCACAGTTCATTTGAGAGCAGGCCAATGTTAATACATATTAATAAGCAATATACAAAGCAATCAAATAAAAATTTAGTAGCAGTCGCTTAGGAAACGGTAATTGCTCATATTTAACATTTTTGAACCATTAGCAAGGGAGCATTCTAAATTATTTTTACTAGCTATTATTTTTCGTTAACAAACGTGCATGGTAAATGTCAGTTGGCAACCGTGACACATTTAACTAACATAATAGAAACAATTTTAATACGACAGACACCGCCGTGTTAGTTTGGCGGTAAAGGCGTGGGCTTGTAATTTGGCCGCCCCAGTTCCAATCCCGTGGCAGATCTGTTGATTTTTCTTCTTGTTTTGTCTTATCTTGTTCTGCTTCTGTTCTGTTATGCTTATAATTTATTTTAATTTTGATCTAATTTTAAAAAAAGTAACTTGAAATACGTTTTTATTCAATTTAAATTTACAACACTAAACAAGCAAAATGATATAAGTAACAAAACAATTAAAAGTTACAATAAATGTTGTTAATTTGTTTCTAGGTATACGACGGGGTAATGATATCTAGTTAGCCTGGAAAGTTTCTAGTAAAGAAAAGTGAATATGGTTGCTATGGTTACAACTATGATGTTTTATAAATAAGTTGTCAAAGTTTGACATCCATAAGTTGAACGGTGATCAAACCGTGAATTTTTGAAAACAGCATGTCTGAGAAAAAGATAGAATTTGAAAAAATCGAGTTTCGGTCAGTTGTTAAGTATTTATTTTTGAAAGTGTTATCGGGCACTTACCTTAGGTGATCAGTGTCCTTCATACGCCACTATTAAAAACTAGGTTGCGGAATATAAAAGAGGAAGATCAAATGTGAAAGATGAGCACCGCCCTGGAAGACCAATTTCTGTGAGAAAGTTAATTCTGATAGATTATTTGGAACGGGGTAAAACTATCACGGGGGCATATTATACTGAGTTGCTAACTAAATTACCTAAGAAAACTGTGGGAAAAACGCCGCGGAAAACTTGCCAAAGGTGTGCTGTTTTTGCAAGACAACGCTCCTGCTCACAAGTCGTTGATTGCACTGCAAAAAATTGATGAAATTGGTTTTGAATTGGTTGACCACCCGCCCTATTCTCCGGATTTAGCACTGTCAGACTATTATTTGTTCCCATAACTCAAAAAACATTTGAAAGGTAAAAGATTTTCGACAAATGTGCCGTTGAGGAGTGGTTTGCAGACCAAGACAAAGATTTTTTTAATGGCTTAGAATTACTTTATGAACGTTCTGCTAAATGTATAAGTCTTAAAGGAGATTATGTTGAATAAATAAAATTTTGTTTTGAAATATTGTGGCGTTTTATATGGTAGGCTTATCAATACCCCCTCGTAAACGATCTCTGTTTTTTCTTGTTTTCAAGACTCTTAAATAAAAACCGGTATGCCACGGGATATGAACTGGGGCCACCAGATGTAGCCTTTACCGCTAAACCGACACGTCGTTTAAAATGTTTTCCATTATGTGAGTGAAATGGGTTACGGCTGCCAACTGACATTTAGCATGCACGTTTGTTAAAGAAAAATAATAACTATTGAATAATTTACAATGCTCGTTTACTAATTGTTTAAAAACATTAAATATGAGCAAGTGCGGTAAAATAATAAACCTTGCTCGATTTGCAAACTAGTCATCGACATTTTGCGCTTGTTTCATAGACGACTGCGATTAAGTTTTTATTTGATTGCTCTGTATAGGCTTCTGTATGCCGTAGAATAAAACTTATATTTATACAGGGTTACGAATAAGTACAGAATAATTGCTATAATTCGTTAAATAACATAAATTGAAAAAATTCTCGTATAGCGATTTTGATATTTTGCAACGTTTTTTTTTCTTTTCGATGACGTGTGACGTTATTAAATAGAAAATTTTTTCTCCATTCCTCTAAAAATGCTCATAGTTTTACATGAAAAAAATTTTGAGAAAACGTGAGAAAGGTTTATTTCGAAGTAGGCTAGCCCAGCAATGCAACGCAAAAAATAACAGAAATAAAAAAATTTGTTTTGGTTAAATTTAAAAAAAAACTGCTCCACTTCCTAATATACCGTCTGTCCCCCAAACTAACTTTTGAACTACTTGATATTTTACCACAACATTTGGTGTGCTTTAATGAGAAATTAAATAGTATCTTTTAGCCAATAATTAAATTTTGTATCATTCAAAATGGCGGCTGGGCGCCATTTAAATTAAATTTTTAAATGGAAAGGAGGGTTGAGTGACACTCATTTGAAAGGTCTTTTAGTTCTGCGTCTGATCTTAGAGTTTCAAAGAAAAATATTGAGCCATAACAAAATGGCGGATTTTAAACAAATGAACTCGCTCAATTCAAAATTAGTTTGATTTTTTTATCCAGTAGTCCACTTTTTCATTTGCAGGACAAAATTTTCCCAGAAATATCTCAGGTAGCTGGAAATAATATTGAAAGCGTTATGTTCCAACAAGACGGTGCGCCGCCTCATTATTATAGGCCTGTTTCTGACTTTCTCAACGGACATTTTCTTGGAAGATGGACTGGTAGGCGGGGACCTATAGATTAGCCGGCTCGCTCCTCAGATTTAACCCTCTTAGATTTTTTTTCTATGGGAATATCTGAAATCGAAAGTGTACAGAACCCGTTCAGAAACTGGAGCAACGCATTACAGAAGTTTGCAGAAATCTCACTCCAGAAACTTATGAAAATGTAAGGCAGGAATTTCATAACCGACTTTTTATGTGAAAAGAAGTGAATGGTGAACACTTTGAACACTTAATTTATTTTTTTTTGCTTTAATAGGTACTTATTTTTTTTTAATAGACTTCCTTATCTTCGAACATTGTCATTTTGTTATGGCTTAATATTTTTCTTTGAAACATTAGGATCAGGGGCAGAACTAAAAGACCTTTCAAATAAGGTGTCACTCGATCTCCCTTTTCATTTAAAAATAAAATTCAAAATGGTGCCCAGCCGTCATTTTGAATGGTGCAAAATTTAATTATTGGCTAAAAAATAGTATTTAATTTCCCATTACAGCACACCAAATTTTGTGGTAAAATAGCAAGTAGTTTAAAAGTTAGTAGGGGGTGAGGGGGTTATTTTATAGACACAGTGTATATGGTTTGCTGGGGGTTAAATCAAAAACAAAGTAGCTACAGTCTGGCGCCCCTTTCATAGAACAGACTTTGTACTCGTATAACTAAAAATTAAATTATAGTTATTTAAGCCACAAGAAATGTAAGGACGTAATAACATTCGAAGAAGGGTAATATAAACTAAGGCGGAGCCGAGGTTTATATGATCTTCCGAGAATGTTATATGCTTACATTACGCGTTGCTTATTATATATTATATATTTTCCCAATACCGGCTTAAAATTAAAAAAAAATATTTGTAACTTGTGGCAATACTAAGTTAGCTGTGTCTGTTGCTGCAAATCTAAACTACCATTATTTCCCTAGGAATGTTATTGACGCTATTAAGTTCCGTCTTCAAGTGTAATTGAATAAACAAACGTTATGAGACACTTACGTGTTTTGTAGCTACAGAAGTAAGGCGTACAAACGTAGCCGGTAGTGAGAAAAATAATTATTAGTGATTATCTTTCATAATATTATAAAGCTAGTTTATTCTTATTGTTTAATTACGTTTAGAGCCGGGGTTAACTGTTTGGGAGCCAAAAGCGCCACAGCGCCCATCGCCCCTGGCTAGTTCGCACCTGCATCAAAGATTAAACTCAAATTCTGGCACACGAAGCAGGTTCATCTGGCATCGGTTTCGTAACCGGGTAAATAGTCTATTTGAACCCTTATTTGTATTCAATTATCAAATAAATACCCATCGGGTCACGTAAAAAAATGTTATCCTACCATTTAGGGTGACTGCAAGCAAAAACATTTTCATAATATACAACTATTTCATGTTTTGCATGTCAAACTGCATTGTTCCACCTAAATTGGTATTCACTCTATAATTTATAATTATAACGAAGCACGAAACAATTGTCATGCTTTAACCACAAATGCCATCAGAACTATGAGGACCGTGGAAACAAATTAACTTGAATCTTAGTTTGAACGAAATCTTCACAATATTATAATAAATTTTTATTTTTTGTTTAGTCTCGTTAAATACGCACTTCTTAATAAAATCATTCAGAAATTTTTCGCTAAAGCATTACTCGTATCCCTTGCTTCAAAATAAGAAACTAAGCAAGAGTCAATCGTTTACTTTAACAAAAATTTAGTGTAATAATAACTTAATAAATGGTAAAGGGCTAACCGAATCGTTTTTAACTAAAACAAATTTTCATTTTGCCCAATACATTAATAATCCCATCTTTAACTCACCGCTAGTGTGATGCACCACATAAAAACAAGAGTAATAAAATCAATTTTCAACTCTGTATCTTCCATAAATGCTCCATTTTCAACAAATGTTACAACAAGAGCCAAATTGACAATCTCCAAAACGCCCATAAGAATAATCGCACAGAGGAAAAAAATTTGCCATCCGAAAAGGTTATTAAAAAGTACAACGAGAGAGCACAGTTCTGTGTAAAGTAGTCGTACATCTTTAACCTTTTCCCAAATATCCCGTTTTTGTGCACTGACATTAATATCAACTTTAACCTCAGACACAGCAGATAAAGGCTTTGCTGGTTCAGTTTTTAAACCGCATGCTGTTAAGAAATCATTGACTTTTTTAAAACGAATTTTCAGGTGCACAGCATAGCTGTAAATTACCAAGACCATAATCATGTTAGCATATTCACATACATCTTTCAAAACGTATTTGGAAAAAATATGCAAGCCCACTGTTTTCGTCCAAATAACAGAATCATACACGATGAGGAGGAGCATAAAAAGATGGCATAGAATTATTTCGAAATAAAAATGGCGACTGAGCGAGAGGTTTTTCTCTTCCAAACATTTATCTATTTTGCACAAAACTTCGAGCACCGTTTTAAATTTTTGTACGTTACAAATTGATGATCTGACAATTGCAACCACCACACATACAGCTACCGCAGTATAAGATAAAGCATCCATTATGGCAACCGTATAATTTTGTCTGGGATAGGTTTCCTCAATTTTTCCGTGTAATGCCGCAAAGTAAGCACTGATTAAAGCTATTACTAGAACGGTTGCATAAAATCTATGCACTTTTAATTTAAAACCATCAGCGTAAGGCGGCGGCACTAAAGCCAACCACTTTGCTAAACGATATATCGGTGTTAAAATTTTAACATGATTTTCTGACATATTTAACATCCCGTATTTTTAGCAACTAAACAAAGAAAAAAGTGGGACTAGTTCTTTATATAATTTAATGGTTTAATTATGTTGATGGCGTGCGTGTTCTCATTACATTGTGTCTATTACGTACTAACAATTACTCTGTTTTCAGCTAATAGTAATTAAATTTCATTCCAAATGAAATTATTCAGATAATAAAACTGATATGTCTGTTGACAAAGTGAAAGTATACACACTCGACATTCATAAATTCAGAAAAATAAAATATTTTAGCTATAATTATCCTAGAACAAAATATGAAATGAAAAGGGAGTCTTTACCTTCATTACCTTCGTTCCTAAAATAATATAGCTATAGATTATTCACGTCATTTTATAAATAATGAAACAAAATTAAAACACAATTCCTAATATCACAATCAATAAAAAATACTGTTTTTAAATAATTGAAAACAATTTTTGACAATTATATTTTTCACGCTACTGGCAGTGTAAGTAGGCCTTACATCCATAGCTACAGGGATCGTAAGTGGCTGATAACATTCGTGTACTAGTTACCCTTGACGACGGAACTTAATAGTGTCACTTACGTTCCTAGGAAAATAATGTTGATTTTAACTGTTCGTTGATATGGTAACAAACACAGACAACTTAGAATAATGGAGCTTTTAAAAAATAATTCCGATGACAGCTGTCAAAACGAACTTTTAAAAATATGATTAAATTTCTACCTGTAGGCCTACTTACATTGCCGGTAGCGTGAAAAATTTAATAAGTAACACGGAATGTATCGACTAATAACATCCTCGGCAGGCGACAAGCTTCGGCTCCGCCTCAGCTCGTATTCGCCTACCTCGGATGTTATTACGTCCTTACATTCCTTGATACTTAAATAACTATTAATTAATGACATTCGACGACATTAATACTTTTTTCCTAGTTTAAAATGGGCTTAAGTTTCAATAATTTGTATAATTATTTTTTTTTCTTCTTATGATGGTGCGGAAACCTATAGCGCCTAATTGGCTCAGTTCATGCACCCCTTGTTTAACATTTATCTTCATACAGTACAGTATTCAGGCCAAAAACTATTATCTTGCTGGTGGAGATATACCGTAGTTCTCCTGGCTCCGAAAGTAGGATGTCGTGCCTCAGGATCATTAGTCTGGGAAAATAGGTAAGAAGATATAAGGAAGGTTCTACTTCTTCTCATCAAAACCTACACAGGCGACCTTGACTACTCCCATGGTGTTAGAGTGTTTGCGGAAAAAACCTTGACCAGCAGAAAACCAACCACGATCCTGATGTGGTTTCTACTTAAGCGTAGGAGTTGTTTGGAACGCCTCGATAATGGAGTTTTGGAATAAGAAGCTTCTACTGGCGCAATGTTCATATGATTTTAAACTGGCAGCGACTCCAGTTCTGAATTTTCTGCCATGTGGTAGCCATGAGGAGTTTAAAGGTCTGTTTTGGGACGAGGAAGGGTTTTTAAAAGCCCTTGGCTCTCCTGGCTAAGAAATCAAAGTCCTTGAATTCAAAATTGACTTAAATATGTAAACAAAGTCTGCTGAGGGCCTCATGACAGTCATTGATCAGCATTGATTTGGCCATGACAGAGATATGTTTGTTGGATATTCTTCTGAACAGTGGTTGACATTGCCCTAGATTTAACTCTATAAATCTCTCTACCAAAACCGCCTACCGTTTACGATCCGTCTGTGAAGTAGACTAAATGCGCGGACCTAAGAAAGCCCTCTATTTGGGTGTAGTCTTTCCTGCTGGAGATGACGATATTGAATGGTTTGGTGAGGGAGAATAAAAATGGCATGCAGTTGCTTTTCGCTCCGGGGAGCGCATGTCTCCGTATCGTTTTCGGTTTCCACTAACCATTATATCTTATCCTGTAAGCTTCCTTTTCAAACCTTTACCTCAATCAAAATATGAACCTACGGTAGGCCCAGAAGTGCCTTCAGAGCCGCAGTAGGTGTTATGCGCGTCGTTCCTGCCAGCCAGTCTTTGACGCTGAGCTAAGTGTAGTGTAATGCATGATTGTTGGACTTCAGGCCAGATCGGTTCAAAGGTTCAAACCAAAAGGTTGTAGTAGTTCTTTGTATTTGTCTGCCGACATGTTTTTTTCAGGATAGCTTAACGTCCAGGACGAAGTCTAGATAGTTAGGTACTTCCTCTGGTGAAGATGACCAACAAGGCATTTGTGGGGTTAATTAAAAGGTTTTGTACAATCCCCAGGGCTTTTTGTAAAAGAACTTTATCAAAAATTAAAATTACTAGGTAGTCTGCATACCCTAGCGTTTATAAACCGGCAAGTTCAAGTTTCGAAATAGTCCGTCAAGAACGAAACGCCACAGTGGAGGTGTTCCTAAGGACATCCTCTTCTGACTGACGCCATAACCGCAGTTTTATCGAGCGTGGTTATTAATTCTTGCCCCGCTAGGATGTCGCTGACTCACCTAATAATGATGTTGTCTCAACAGCTGCACAAGTATAGTACAAGGAGGTGTTATCAAAGGCTTTTTCGATATCACGAAACGTCCCAACGGCACGCTCCTTGCAGTGCAGCGTCTTCTTGATTTTACGTAGTGCTTCAGCAGCGGGGTCAAATTTCAAATCCAACACGATGTCAATAACTTCTTGCTTTTTTTTCGTATGACAAAGGTTGGCGAATTTTCTCGATTAAGATTTTTTAAATCGGTGGAATATAAATAGTGTAGTAGACTTCTGCCTCTTGGAATTGACAACCGAACTGCTCCAACAAGTATAGTGCGTGAAAGCGTCTCATCCAATAATCAAAGACCAACCATTAATATTGCAGTACTAAATCAGTTCTTTCAGCGCAGCTAAAGGCAGAAGGCGTTGTAGAGTCATAGGGAAGATAGACAGAACTGAAAAAGTCTTCATCTTGGTTCTTTTCCGCCTAACACTAACCTTGATGGCTACCAGATCTCCGAAACCGAAATCTAGCTTTAGTTTAGCATTAATGCCTTCAGAGACGTAAATGAAATCTTAGGAATAGCCTCGGGGAAGCAGTAGTATAGTACCCGGCTGTTTCCGTTTAAGCGTTACATAGAGCTATGGGAAACCCATGACTGTTAATCAATACCAGTCTGCCCCAAAACAAGCTGTCGAGATAGTGTAGCAGATTAATTTGTAAAATATAAAATATAATTATTATGTGTTTAACATTGATAATTTTTAAGTATAAAATTATAATACTAATAACTGAATGATCAGAGGTTAACTTCGCCGTTGAAATCTAAAGCTCTGGCAATCATCACAGGAAAAATAAAGAAAACCGGAAGAACAACATTTTTTTTGTCTATGTAATAATAAAACACCTGAAAAGATTGAAAATAGATTTTGATGTCATTAAATAAAAACAGTAATAATAGACTGGTTTAGTAATGATGGAAATTACACCCCTATTAAACTAGCTTAGGTCAGCAACACTATGAAAAATGTGCCAGACCTAGAACACTTCCCGGAGTCCACTGGAACACCAGTCTGCAGGATTGTGTGTCGACTATAACCAAACCAGCGAGTGGAATGTTGTGAGTCCACAACTAAACGCACTAAACCAGCTTAAAAAAATACCAGATTAACTTCAAAAATTAGCACTTAGACCAGTCAACCGAGAGGTAGGATTCAGCTAGCACCAGTCAGAATTTAATAATACAGTCGAATGTAATTCAGAATTAGGTTTCAATTTCAGTATTTCCTAACCTAAATACCCAAAGTCTGCTGTGAAGCGTTTCACGCGCTTTTACGTCAATATATTGAAAAACCGTCAACAGTAATTCACAATGAAAAAGACACAGTGATAACTTTTCCAAGACGGTCGTATAATTTACGAAATTCCCGTAACAAATTCGGTGCACGCGTTAGTAAGTTAAAACAATTTATTAACATCGGACCAGCTTGGAAGAGTTCCAGTTTTGGTGTTCAATGGATAACTAAGTGTTTGGTAACATTGTTTATAAAATTTAACCGATAAATACGATTCTACTATACCACAGCTTAGCTTAAGTGCAGGGTCAATTACCTTTAGTTCAGATCGCACGTGGAGAAATAATAATTTGTTGATTTCGAGATTAATTTTTAGTTAAAGCATTAAAATATTTTATTTCAGTAAGTATAGTATTAGTTTTAAATGTTTTTATTTTAATAAGGCGAAACCATTAAAACATAAAAGTTTCTTATTGCATATTATACTAGGTACTTACCCCACTTAAAAATACCCACAAGAGTAAAACTATAGCCACCTTTTTATCAGGAATGGCTGCTATTATTTCGTGATAAATCAATTGTAGAAACGTTGTTGTAAAAACTGCAGTAATTAATAAAATATGCCAGCCAAATATTTCATTAAATATATTCACCAAGTCTGTTAACTGCTTGTAAATTTTTCTAGCTCGCACAACTTTTGCAGATATTTGGACTATTTCGATTATATTGTTTTCAATTCTTAGGCTATTGAAATGCGGAACTAAGTGTGAAAGGTGGCCTTTTACGGAAAACTGAATACTTTCCGTTAATTCATTATTCAATCTTTCAAATCTCTGTTTTAGGCACATGCAATAATTATAAATTAAGAGTTCAATAATTGCATTTAAGTACTGTTCAAATTGTTTCACAAAATATTTAGAATAATTGGGTAGCCCTATGCGCGGTATGGCTATAATTGCGTTGTATGCAGTAAGGTATACAAAAGCAAAGTGTACTAGCAGTAATTGGAAAAACATTTGGACATATTCTTTATTCGTTTCTTGTTTTCGTCCAAAACTTATATCAATGCCACTAAGAATGGTAGCAAATAACTGAAACTTCCGAATGTTCCAGAAGGTCGTTACTAAAATTGGGAGAATAACTGATACTGTTGCCGTGATATAAGCTGTTTCAAAAAGAAATTCAGCAATTGTGTTATTAAATGTTCTCCCTCGTGTTATAACAATTGTATAAATATACAAGCTGAAAATAGCTAGGGCAACAAATATAGAATAACACTTATGTTTAAATAAATTCCAATCATCGTGTGTTTCATAAAGTGGCACAAAAGCGAAAAACTTGGCAATACAGTATATTGGTCGTATAACACCCATGCTAATGTTGCGTTTTTGGAACATCTTGAAATACTTTCATTTTAACCACACTAAATTCCCATCTCCATTACACAATAGCGCCTACCAAAAATTTTCTTCGTCTGTTTTTGTTATTTTTAGGAAATATACGCTTTTAAATATTTTTTTGTTAAATATGACGTGGATGTCGTTATGGCTTTTAGGTGGTATTAAAATTTCAGTAAGTTTTGCTTATTAAAAGAAATTACATAGCATATGTTGCACATATGAGCACTTTGTTGGTCAAATAATAATAAAAGATTTTTTTTGACAAACGTGAATAAAGTTCTTTTTTATTTTATTTATAAATTCCAGCTCTACTTCGTTAAAGTCCATATTTAATGAGTATCTGTATATAAAATACTTAATCACTTTAACAATATCTATTTATTTAAACCTTATACGTATTTCGGCATGTTTACATGCCATTGTCAAAGGTTATATGAAAAAGTAAACGGTTAGTGTTGTTATAGCAATAGAACTTGGTGACTTGATCTCGGTAGTCGTCTGCAGATGACTTAATTTCTTATTCCAAAATGTCCAATAGAGGAGAATTTAAGAGATCAATTTGCTCATTCATTAACGGTACAGTTTTTAAATGGTTGTGAATTTCAAAAGCTTTTAGTGTATCTAATTTACGTTTATCATCACTAAAATGTAAACATTTTACGGTGTTATTAGATGTCATTGAATGATTGTGTTCCAGTAAGTGTTTAGCATAATTGGAATTATATGGGTGTATGGGTGTCTGGCCAACGTAAACCGAATTACAAGGCGAAAATTTAATTTGTAAATGCCTGATTTCAGCAAATCACATTGTAATTTGGTTTATATAGGCCAGACAATTAGAAATTTTGATATTAGATAAAAAGAACACGTACGTTGTTACAAATACAAACACCCACATAATTCCAATTATGCTAAACACTTACTAGAACACAATCATTCAATGACATCTAATAACACCGTAAAATGTTTCAAGTCACCAAGTTCTATTGCTATAACAACACTAACTGTTTACTTTTTCATATAACCTTTGACAATGGCATGTAAACATGCCGAAATACGTATAAGGTTAAAGTAAATAAATATTGTTAATTTAATTAAGTATTTTATATACAGATACTTATTCTTTTTTATTATTTATTCGAAAGCTTTGACAACATGGTCATTAGCTTGAATACAAGGAATACTAAGAAATCGTATCATTTTGAAGCGTCTTCTTGGGTGTTCATCAATGCGACCTTGAGGGGATATTTGGCACTGGTTGCGTTGTATGGTGTACTGACTGCTTGCTTGTTTTATTTAGACGAAAATTACGTCGCAGCTTACAAGAATAGTAAAAAATATATCCACTATGATGAACTTATTTTCTTTTTTGATGTCAAGAAGATAGGAGCATAATCTGTATAATAGGAAAAACTAAATTATTTTTAAATCAAAACTAAAGACGATTTAAAGCAAGGAACATGGTTTGTTTAAAACTTATGAAGTTAAAAAACAATATCGATACCTCAGTTTTCAAAAATAATTAATTAATAATTGAATATTTATTACGCCCACGGACCACAGTCGGTACGTAGCAATATTGTTGCCAAGCACCCCGTGACGTCACGGCATGCTACTGCTGTGACTTGTTGCTTTGCTTGTTAACTCAGCAGTTAACTCGTTCTTTCATTTATGCTCAGCACTGTCTAGTTTGTCTGACTACGTGTTTTGCTTGTGATTTTTACTTTCCCGTACTTTCTGTATACGGAAGTATTAATATCATGAAAATTTTCAAATTGGAGATTTTGAAAGAAATGCATAGACTCCTAAGAACACAAAAAAATGGCGTTTAAAAAATGTCTGTCTGTGAGAGGGCGTGTGTGTGCGCGCTCCATAGCTCCTAACGGATGGTCCATTTTTATGAGCTTTAGAATGTAAGGGTGGGTGTTTAAAAGAAAATCCGAAATCAGAAGTGGAAGTTTTTTGGTAGCATTTTTTTCCGGAAAATAAATTTTCTAAATCTTGCTTTTCCGAAAATATTGTTCAGGTCGATACATGAAGCTTCGTAATTTTTTGATAGAATATTTTTTATACTTCCTAAAAGTAGCAGTAGCTAAGTACATCTGATCAAAAAGTAACATACAGTTTATTCATCAATACATCACACTGGTTACAATTTGTTTTACAGTGATTATCATCTATTTTGTTTATATGTTTAGAACACGCTATCACGCCTTTTATGGGTTAATCAATAAAATTCAAACTGTATGAGGAAAAGAAACAAAAACAGAGAACAGTGCATATTTGAAAACGTTTGATTTAGAATTACGTGTTACTTAAATTAATGCGTGACGGTGTGTTTTACAAATAATGTAATAACCAGTTAACACAAATTACAACAAAAACATTTATTTGTTTATTTGTATCAATACAATAATATAAGAAGTTACGGTACCAAGAAGTCCAAAAAGCATGGTACAGTCAACATTAAAGAATCCTGCTGCAGTAAAATAAGGGCATTGATCAGTAGCTTGTTGTGCAAGTAAAATCAACTCGTCTCGTAAAATGCGATCTTGGATATTGTTGCTTGCTGCGGGAACATCCAAAAGCAACTTGTAGCACACCGTTGCTGTACGTTGTGCTTCCTTCGTGGTTATGTCACAAACCACTGCCACAACTACCCCCATTAGCTAGAAGAAAAAAGTGAATCTTAGTACTTTCGTAAAAAAACAAGGAAATCACATTTAATCCCATCATTCTCATACAAAATTATGTAAAAATACGATAGATATAAACAACTATGTTAATAAATTTTCTAACTGCTTAAAAGAAAAGAAAATTTTGCATCGAAACATAAAGTTTCCTTGGGGAAGCAAAACATGTCTAAAAACAATTTTTATTTTTCCTTTATATGTTAAATTTTCCTTTGAATTTTCTTCCATAGTAACACACAGATACAGAATAGGTGATCTGAAGAACGTAGCTGGTCGGATACAAACATCCAGGTAGCGGAGCTTGCAGAGACAGCCGGGCAAGTCGAGCGCCAGTAATTGATATCAAAACGCGACATGGAGGCCGTAGTCTGGCTAGTGGAGCGCATAAAAGTAGGTGAAAAAGTCCAGAAAGGAAGAGTTGATTGGTAATGGACAAGTTGTCAATGAAGTTACAGTGGTGGTTGTAACAGTATAAACTATAAAAATTTGATTGATTTTTGCAAAGAACCACGGTCCATTCAATAATTATTGCGTTTTGTTTTTCGCAAAACGAATAAATTTGTTTGTAAACTAAGATAACCGAGATGGTTGAAACTCGAGTCGAGTGAATAAAAATCAACAAACTGCGAATTGAATTGCATAAATCGAAATTAATTTTTTCTGTTTCGCTTAATTTAGAAATTCCAGCAATGGACTAGCGGATTGGCAGTTGTAGGTTCCGAAATTTTTGACATTTGCCTTAATGTAAAGCAGATCTAATATGCTGATTCACATGACATTTTTATCGCATGAAATCCAGAACCATAAAAATGCGTTGTTACTTCGGGCCTACATGGATATTCAAAAAAGCCAAAGACTGCTTACCGTCTTGCTGCACACTTTGTAAAATATTTTGTTTTTCTGTAGCACCAGTTTCGGATTACCTTTTATTCATAATAACGGCAGGCTGCTGTTTTTGGCATTTTTTTGTATAAACAGAAACGCACACAAAGCTAGCCACTATTTTGCTATTTCTTACGAAGTGGTAGACACGAAAAATTTATATCTGCTGCTTTGAACCAGTACCGCAATTGTATAATTCTTAGGAATGATTATAAAAATTCCAAAACTTAGAAATAACATCCTACTTGATATAATCCGGGACACCCGCTTAGGAATACCCAGCAGCAGCACGCATTTTTAAAAAATCCCAATGTACTTCTCATTTTATCTCTTTTTATATTTAAAAATTTAACGTTTTTTTGCGAACATAAAGAAATATATCTGAATATGCGTTTATTCTAAAAATACACTTGAAAACCCCAAAATTTGCAAACTAAAACTGGTGTCATTTAATTGCATTTTATTAGAAATAAATGCAAACAGAAGCATTTTATTGGCATATCAAAATTATCAAACATGCTTTTGCATAAATTCCGTGCCTTTGTCATTACATTTGCGGTAGTACAAAAAAAAGGTTAGAAGTAAATTACCCTAAAAATACAAACAAATGTCTTATTTCATATTATTACTTACCCCAATTAAAAACAACCAGCTGAATAGAATTAACGACCCGGCTTTTAAACCGTTTATTATTGCTATATTAATCATCTCCACCAACGTCAGTGCAAACACTGCAATAATTAATAAAATTTGCCATCCAAACATTTCATTGAATAGGTTTACTAAACTGGTCAATTGTTTGTAGATGTTTCTTGTTTTTGCAACTACAGCTTGTATTTCATTGTTATTGTATTTTGCGTTACCACTGCTTAAAGTATTTGTACTGATATATAAGTCTAAACTGCGGCATTGTAAATAAAAATAAACACTCTTCGTTATTCTGCTATTCACTCTTTCAAATCTCTTTTTTAAGAACATGCAATAATTATAAATTGTGAGAAGTAAGTAGTGTTCAAATTCTTTTACAAACAACGAAATGCAATTGTCAAGTTTTATGTAGGGTGAAGTCATGGCGGCGTCGCATGCCCAGGTGAACAGGAACGCTAAATGTACTGACAATAATTGCAGAAAAATTGGGTTACATCTTTTATACCTTATGTCTTTCGTTCCAAAATTTCTATCAATTTCATCAAGAGTTGTAGCAAATAACTTAAACTTTCTTATGTTGCAGAATGCCGTTATTAAAATAGAAGAAATTACTGATGCTGTTGTTGTCGTATAAGATATTGTAAAAAGAATTATAGTAGTTGCAGGCATATTCCCCATGTCTTTCGCAACTTTTATAACCAATGAATAAATATAAAAACTGAATACTATCAGTGCAACAAAAACAGAATAGCACTTGTGTTTGAGCAACATTAAACGATTGTCTGTATTATAAGGTGGCACCAAAGCAAAAAAATTGGCAATATAATAGAGGGGCTTTATAAAACCAACGCTGTTTAAATCACTTTCTAACATTTTTGAAAGTTGATTCGGTTGACGTACGATACACGTATGATCTGTTTCACCTGGTAACAATAAACTTTCTAAAAAGCATCCATCAGTACAAAAATAAGCAGTCAGGTAACTCAAATAGTCATTTAACTAATCACAAGCTAGCCTTGTTTGATATTACGTAAAAGCCCAAAATACCTACTTTTGAAATAATTATGTGGAAGTTTTCATTCCAGCTTAAATTTTAGATATCAGAGCTGTATTGATTTTATTAAAGCCATGACAATCACTTATTGGAACGTAATTTTTGAGTAAGACAGAGGATTTTAGTTTGATATTATTTTAAAGCTATCAGAGTCTACATTCAGAATATTGTACCGCTATAGTAATTTTTAATTGTGTTAATTAGCATATAAAAAATATTAAAATATTAAAATATATAATTATTCAATAGTTCAGCGTTCGTGACGCGACAGAACAGCACCAGCAGCTTCCGCTATACATTCTATAAATTTTTCAAAATAATGATAACTTCACCCTCTTTACTTCTGCTCATCAATAGCCAATCAGTGTCCAAGAGGGCGTGGCTGTACTTCGCTACGAATTACATTTTGTGTTTGGAACAGAAACCGCTCCTTCTCTCTGCCTCCGTTTTTGTCTCTGTCTCTATCTCTGTCTGTGTCTATCTCTGTTTTTTCTCTATCTTTATCTCTGTTTCTATCTCTGTCTCAATTTCTGTCTCTATCTTTGTCTTTATCTCTGTATCTATCTCTATCTCTGTCTCTATCACTGTCTCTATCTTTGTCTCTATCTCTAGCTCTGTCCCTATCTCTGTCCCTATCTCTGTCTCTATATTTGTCTCTATCTCTGTTTCTATCTCTGTCTCTATCTCTCTGTCTCTATCTCTGTCTCTATGTTCAGGAATTGAAAAACATTACTGTAAACTGCACGCTCTTGTGTCACTTTGGCATAACTCGATTATACCATTGGATCTAATGAAAAAATTTGCCCTACTGTATTGAAGATGCAAGGATTGTGCTGTATTGAAGTCTAACTGTTGCAATAATAACAAAACGTTTATTAAATCCACGTTAACTGTTAAACGGTTAATAGAGATTTTAAACAACCGTTCTCTACAGTAACAATAAATCAATTTATTGTAACTGTAACAGTAGATGTTGCTAGATTCCCTCTTGCTTTTCCTTGATCAGGCAGGACGTAATCGACTGTGATTCGGAATTTTCGTCAATTTTTGCAGTATTTAAAATGCCATCTTGCATACATTTAGACAGACAAACGTCACTTATGTCACAAGAGCTTTTTCACTGTTTACGAAATTGCTACTGTTTAAACCACACCATACAATCCCTAGCGAAACGGACAGATAGAAAGATACAATATTATCTGGCAAAATGTAACCTTAGCACTCACATCTCGAAATTTAGATATGACTAAATTGAAATATGTTATACAAGACGTTCTTCGCTCAAGTAGGTTATTACTATGAGCTGTTACTCTCGGGAAATAGCTTCCTACTGGGGGCGCACAAAAGTCTTGCCCTTATCCGCTACCTGGGATAGGGGGCCGACCTTTTCGTCGATGATCGTATGTGACGCAGAAAGTTAGTGCTGATAAGACCGCTCGCCGCGTGTAAAAACGATGGCTGGTAGCGACCTTAAACGGTACCGCAGACCAAGCTACCCAGCTCAACTGTCATGTCTTGGTCAAGGGCCTGCACTGGGTTTCAACGGCGTTGGATAGTGTCTAGCACTTCCGTTAAACTGTAAACCGCTCTGTGTTGCAAATAGCAATGCAGGGGGGTACGGAGTCTAAGGCCACTGTAAAAACCTCCCAACTCCCAGTGGTATGGTACGCGCCGAAGGGATGCAAGGTCGGGGGAAAGACCGATCATAGCGACCAACCTCGGGGTATTGGGCGCACTCCGTTGTATCCACCTTTCCACGTCAGCTGGGGGCTCTTGGCGTAGTATTCTTTATTTCCGCTTTACCCGTGGGACTTTCATAGACACGCATTTAACTCGCAAGGCAGGGATAAACAGGGCCCTATTACGGTCCTGAACCTGCATTGGAAGTATCAAGGAATGCAATCCGTAGCTATATCAGAGAATAAATCTGCAGTCAACTTAAAATTTACTGGACCAACAGACCAGAATTAACCCATAGTATTGCGAATCCTGAGTATGCCTGTATTCGTCCTGTGGCGAAAATATCAAAACTTCGGCAAAACTCCAGCATCTTTGCGATGTTTCTACGGAAAAGCTTGCAGAAAACCTGAGTACCTCTACACAAAATTTATCTACAACTAAGCAGACACCTTCACCCATACAACCCATTTTAGATCTTTCCCCAGTGAATGAAACCATTCCTGCAGGAATAGAAGAAAATTTGTAAAATACCTATCTTTCACCGCCCAGAAATTCTGCATGATTAAATTAATGGGAAAGAATATAATAATTTGAACGTTGGTTTTGCTTAATTCTTCATATGAAGATTTGCTGCATTACAGCAAAACAAATATAAAATATGTTTTGGACTTACCACATTCCAAGACACCAACATTGCAACGGCTTTAATACTCCACAACCCATCTTCTTTACCAAAATCTGTGGGTCCAAAATTAATTACAGAAAGGAAATCCATTATCGCGGCACCAAAAAGGAGGAACATTTGCCATCCGAATAATTTATTAAATAAATCAATTATTTTGCGCATCTGTTTAAAATTTTTGCTGATTCCTTGAACCTTTTGTACTGTGTAATGTTTTTCTACTTTAATTTCCGGATTAAAATCTACACCGTTATTAACTTTTCCATTCAAGAAGTGAAACATTAGACGATTTTGCAAAGCTTTAAATCTGTACTTTATACAAAGACAGTGATAATAGATCAGCAGTGTCATGATTGCGTTGAAATAATGTTCTAAAAATTTTAGAAAATATTCAAATAGTACTTCTCTGCTATAGTATTTTACGATTAAGTAAAAATGCAGTGCAAGGAAAACTATAATGCCCAGATGCATCAAAATAAATTCAATTAAAATATTTTTTGATCGAATTGGTGATTTTATCTGTAAGTATTTATCAACTTTATCAGTAATCGTCATATATAATTTATACTTTCGCATGCTTAGTAAGGCTGAAAAGTTAGCTGCAATAACTGATGCTGTTGACATAGTGGTAGATAGTATATAAAGGACAAGCGTAGACTGTCCTCTATGAAAAGGTTTGTTTAACCTACTCTCCAGGGTAACAATGTATGCTATTATTATACTTAATGCAATCACAGCACAATGTATTTTATGAGCAATTACTTGGAACTTTTTGTCGCTAATATAAGGAGGCAACAGTGCAAAAAATGTGGCAACAGTGTATAGAGGGTTTTTGTAATAATTCCGACTATTGCTTAGCTTGATGTTGATCATTTTCTTTTACTCGCTGTGGACTACAACTAGAATATTATTTTAATGACAATAGATGTGTTACTATTCGACTGCAGTGCTAAATTGTAGCTAACCAAGTGAAACTTTCTACAGCAAATGTTAGAGTAACACTAAACAAATGCTTCTACTATATTCTATGCAATTATTAACGTTAGGTGTTGTCTAACGACAAAGTTCTTTATATAAAAAACCACTTTGATACCCCAATAACCTTTTTTACCTTCCTATCTATACGGAGTATAGCTAGAGACAGCTATTGTATGGCATGACCGTTGGAAGAATGTATAAAATCAAGTACTAACTAAAAATTAAGGTTCAATTTCGACCTAACTAGTAAGAAGTTACTTAGGGTGAGTCATAGTGAAAATACCACTTGAGCTATCTACTGGGGCTTAATGAGTTACTTAATGCCATATTCAAAAGTTATCATTGCTACTTTTGTTAAATGGCGGTATGAATATATTCTTAGAAAGTTAGATAGAGATCTTTACTTTCCTATAAATAAAGCACAACACAGTTAAAGGACGCGGAAAGACGTTTATAGAAAAAGTGGTCACAATAAATGATCGACAAATGAAATATAGAATTACTAGCAGACAGGAGTACTCGCATATTATATAAATAAAAATAATAGAAAGCGTTTATAACAGAAAACAAGACTTAATCTTGTAACAATGAAAGAGAGTAGGACAAAACTGGGAACACAGACGACAATAGTGGTGAAGCAGAAGTAGAAATAGACGTTGTAGAGGAAACATAAGTTTAACGAAAGTACAAGTAGATGTTGCTATTACGCAAGGAATGAAAAAAAAAACATAACCATCCCGATTTTCAAAAAGGGCTGTAACGGTCCCAAAATAAATAAATATGAACAAGCATGATATTTAAAATCAGCTAATATTTATTTATTGGTTTACACTGGCGCTGGTGTATCACACGTGAGAACGGACCGTGCAGGTATCTGCAGCTCCCTCTACAACGACCTTACATAAAACCTAGAGAACGAAAATTAAGGGTATAAAATTAATATTGCTGGACGGAAAAAGTCCACTGGAACCCGAGACGTAGAATCAGCTTTAGGCTGCAGCACCTAGACCAGTCATCCAAGTGAGCGAATTTAGCAAGCAACAGTGTCAGTCCGAATTCAATAGTGCAGTCAAATGTAATTCAGAATAAGGTATCGATAAATACTAACCGTATTAGCTAACTCAAATAACTGAAATCTGCTGCGAAGGGTTTCACGCACTTCTATTCCTAAATCAAGGTTTAATTTTGTCGTAGAAGAGTTTAACCCATTTTGATCCCTTTCCCAACCCACGTTCATTACCTGAAATTCCGTAAGGCGTGCTTGAAAGTTATTGACGCACTTCCATATCAATCCAGCAAAAACAGATTAAATGTTGAAGAGTTTCAATCCATTTTAATTATTTTTTTCTTAATTAATTAAAATAAAAGTGAAAACCTTGCTCGATTCTGAAAAGTATTCATAATCGTAATCCATAATAAATTAATCGGAGGCACACCACGCTAATATGTGAAAAATCTTCAACATCAAGATTCATTGTAAACTCTCGGTGATAACCGTTCCAAGAAGGCCGCATAAGTTTCGAGATTTTCAAGCAGCTAGAAAAAACCCGATTTATGCTGTGCTCATTTATTAACTAAGTGAAATTATAAATCGTAAATCGTTTATAAAATTAAGCTGATAAATACGAATACTATAATTCGACAGCTGAATTGCAGGGGTAATCATCCTTTAGTTTCGTAAAGGTGGTTTATTTTCACAAAGTTAATGGACGATGTAAACGTTAAAGGACGTACGAAATTAAAATAAAATAATATGTTAATTTGTTGATTTCAGGACTTACGCTTTACTTTAAGTATGTATCCAAGTGACTAATTCCTCGTGTATTCTCTGTTTGCCAAAACGCGTTTCCTTTGCAGTGCGGCCTTAATTGTCGTTGTATAATAAACGGTATACAACAAATTCGGTAAGTAACAATATCTAAAGTATGGGAAAGCCCAGGCAAAGTGCTTTGCCTACTTTATTTTCGTTTTGATAGTATAAAACTTTTACAGCATTACAAAAATTTTGAAAACAATGTAGGCAGGCATTGAAAATAGAGAAAATTTTTATTTAACTGCGTAAGAAAATATTTATATTTAAAAATAAAGTATCAATGACGTGGCGTAAAGTGGCTAAGTAGGATCGTGGACAAGTTCAAATAAAATTATAAAAATTTGATGTTCTTAATCAAGTTGTAGGTAACTCTAGAATACTAAGGTATTTTAGCAAAAATTTTTTAGCCGTCTTTGCGATAAATTATTAAATTGTTGGTATATTTTTCTCTAGATGTATTGTGCCATTTCTGATTAACAATGGAACGTTTGAACCTACAACATAATAAAGTGACCGGTTTTATTGATATCGACTGTACGATACCATAAAAGACTTTTAAAAACAAGTTTCACTAAAATACCAAAATGTATCACATCAGCAAACACAGTTAAATTAACGAAAAATTACCAAACTTGTTTTAAGCCGTCAAAATAAATTTATTGTTGGTTCAGTAACCGTTAGTGGGAGTAGTTCCCTCTACAGGCCATTTTCCCTTTAAAACGCGCTTCACCATCAGAAAATCACTTGGGTTTTATTGCAAACTTGAATATTGAAGAAATCAAAGTTCGTTTTTAGTAATTTCCAAAAACTTGTCAAACACTTTCAATTGTTATTCAAACCAAAAGTTAAACTTTTATCTATTGTCCTTGCCGTTCTTATTGCAAATTTGCATAATTAAAGGCTTATAGTTCGTTTGTAATATTATTCAGAAATTAATGACCGAGTTTGTTTCAAAAGTGAGTTATAAATATATCGCTAAAATATTGAAGTTAAAGCGAACAGTGTACAACGTCACATGTTTATTAAAATACAGAAAAAAATGTACAAGTTACAAGATAGCCTTATCACTTGAATGTAGAAAGTAACCCATGTGTTGGGTTATTAAACTTTGTTAGAATATATTTTAGCTTACCTTGGCGGTTTTTACTATTTTAAATCCCCAAGATTAACTGATTACGCAAACATATGTGAATTGTATTTTGTTTATTCTTAATTTAGGGTAAAAATCAGAGATTAGACACTCGTTCCTGTTTGTAGCTGCTGACGTTTTGTTTAAGAAATATACATTTTATGAAAATTTAAAACTGTGCTCTGCACTTACCGTATCAAAGGCCAGCCACACTGTAACGACTGTAAAACCCCAAAAGCCATCTTCTCTACTAAATTCTAGACCACTTAAGAGTGCAAAATCAACTACAGCAAGTAACTCAGTTATCACCGCAGCGAAAAGGAAGAAAATATGCCATCCAAAAATTTTATTAAATAATTTAATTACTTTACTCATCTGTCTAAAGGCTATATTTATCTTTCTGACAAGTCGCGCTGCGTCGTCGTGTTTCCCAACCTTAATCGCTGTGAAATTGTCATCTTTTCCATTAAAGCAGTGATAGATTAAACAATCATTCAAATTTTTAAATCTGTATTTTATGCACTGACAGTAATAATAGATCAGCAGTGCTATTATTGCCCTGAAATAGTTCCCTACATAATGCATAATATATGCGAATATCACTTTTGCGCCAAACAATTTTAAAGTTATGTAAGTATTCACTGTAAATAAAGTTATAAAGCACAGATGTATCAGTATTAATTCAATTAAAATACTATTTGATCGATTTTGTGGTTTCATCTGTATGCATCTATCGATTTCATTAATAATTGTAGTAAGCAATTTAGAGCTTTCCAGATTTAGTAATGCTGATAAGTTAGCTGCAATCGTTGATGCAGTTGATGTAGCACCAGATAGTACATAAAGGACACGCGACGATAGTGCTTCCTGAAAAGGATTGCTTAACGTATTCCATAGGATAACAAAATATGCAGAAATTATAACTAATGCAATCACAACATGATGTATTTTGCAAACAATTAGCTGTAACTTTTTATCTATTATAGATCTATAATAGTATAAGGAGGTATCAGTGCTAAAAATGTGGCAAAAAAGTACAGAGGGTTTTTAATTGTACGGCAACCGCTTGGCTTAATATTGATCATATTTTTTCTATGCCCAATTAAACAACTCGTATTATTTTACTTATGACTGACTGATAGACGCGCAGTGTTAGACTTTCAACAGCAAATGTCAATGTAAAACTAAGCAGATAATATTGATGTTAGGAATTACGATAAAACTAGACATTTTTTATAAGAAAACCCACTTTGTTAAGTAAACACTCAAACTGAGTGCCAGAGTTTTTCATGTAGCTTAAGGTACCTACTAGTTTTCATTGTTATGGATGTTCATACACACTAAAATTATGTATAAATGTATATATCTAATCAAGTATATCTATTTTTCCCTAAACAGAGGAAAACCTAGCAAAACCTGAAAATGTATTGTATTACTCATTTGTACTGATTGATATCAAGACTTGTCGCTTAAATACACCAATGTTCCATATTTTGGGTTACGAACTGTATATGACTGTAATAAATATCAATTCGTTTGCAAGTCTTGCAACTGCCCACGGAAGAATACTTCTCAAACAAGTATATAAATATAAGCTACCAATTTAGAATAAATCACTGAATTGTGTCGATAACAGATTTATATGAAAGGAAGAATTAGGTAAATTGATAAATTTTTACATGTAAGGCAATAAATCAAACGCATTTTATAATCTACGCCATGAGTGTAAACGGTATTAACTGTTAAATGACGTTTTACAAACAAAATTAGTTTTAACTTATAAATGTGATAAAAGTGTTTGAATTTAACTAAGACAGCATAAACAAAAATGATTTCAATAATTCAAACAGCAAGTAATCAGATTAATTAAATAAATTAAAGTTTGAAGGTTTATAACTTATACATTTTTACAATAATTGATGTTTCAGGTGAGAGCAGTAAATAAACATCAGAATTAACTCAATTTATAAGAAAATGGCTACAAGTAACTAGCAGATATACAGAATTCAAATATACACCGTGTCCATAAAGTAACCCTCCCCCCCCCCAACTAACTTTTGAACGACTTGATATTTTGCTACAAAATTCGGTGTGCTGTAATGGGAAATTAAATACTATTTTTCAGACCATATTAAAATTTTGTATCATCCAAAATGGCGACTGGGCGCCACTTAAAATTTTTTTTTAATGGAAAGGGAGGTCAAGTGACACGTCATTAGAAAGGTCTTTTAATTCTACGTCTGATCCTAGAATGTCGAAGAAAAATATTTAGCCATAACAAAATGGCGGATTTTAAACCAATGGACTCACTCAATTCAAAATTGTTTTGATTTTTTTATCCAGGGTCAAGTGACACCTCATTTGAAAGGTCTTTTAGTTCTGCGTTTGATCCTAGAATATCAAAGAAAAATATTGAACCATAACAAAATGGCGGATTGTAAACCAATGGACTCACTCAGTTCAAAATTGTTTTGATTTTCTTATCCAGTAGTTCACTTTTTCATTTGCAGGACTAAATTTTCCCAGAAATATCTTAGGTGGCTTGAACTAATATTGAAAACGTTATGTTCCAACAAGACGGCGCGCCGCCTCATTATTATAGGCCTGTTTCTGACTTTCTCAACGGACATTTTGTTGGCAGATCGATTGTTTGGCGGGGACCTGTAGAATAGCCGGCTTACAGAACCCGTACAGAAACAATTGAAGAACTGGAGCAACGCATTACAGAAGTTTGCAGAATTATCACTCCAGAAACTTATGAAAATGTAAGGCAGGAATTACATAACCAACATTTTATGTGCCAAGAAGTGAATAGTAAACATTTCGAACACTTAATTTAATTAATTTAAGCTTTAATTCTTAGTTTTTTTAAATAGATTTCTTTACCTTCAAACATTGTCATTTTGTTATGGCAGAATATTTTTCTTTGAAATTTTAGGATCAGACGCAGAATCAAAAGACCTTTCCAATGAGGTGTCACTCGACCCCACTTCTTATTTAAAAAACAATTCAAAATGGCACCCAGTCGCCATTTTGGATGATAGTAGTAGAAAAATAGTATTTAATTTCCCATTACAGCACACCAAATATTGTAGAAAAATATCAAGTCGTTCAAAAGTTAGTTTGGGGGGGGGGGAGGTTACTTTATGGACACAGTGTATATAATACAGAGTACATTTCTGACCTAACGAAGTTAATTTAGGTAACGGAAAACCAACCTAATCACCAAAGCAAGTAAGACAGTTTTTCAATATCTTCTAAAAAAATTGATTTCTAACTGAATCCTCACTACAGAATTTATCGAGCATTCTCAGGTCATCAAACATACTCAGAACGTCCAGTAATATATGTACAGAATAGTTTATGTACAACACACAGCATCGAACCCAAAATAAATTCCAACAGAACAGTTAATTAAGTAGGTAATTATGTACATACAAAGAATCATAGACAAACCATGTACAAACGTAGGGGTGTACCAATGCGAACTGAATATTTTATACGCCAAGTGTAGCTGAGACCATGGTGACGATTAGGGTAGAACATGTCACACCTTCGATACAAAATATATTTGAAAACATAAAAGGTGATTATTTATAAAGTATTTGTACATTTTTACCTCCCAAATATGTTCAAATGAAAAATCAAAAATTTATGTGAATACCGACATAAATAATCATCTAAACTACCAACTACGACGCAACAAGTTTTCACTTACCATGCAAGCAATATACCATAATCCACCCATTAACAGTGAATTGTACACTTTTGGATTGCCCATGAAGTACAATATTTGAAAATTTACAATTGCTAGCAATTCCGCAACAACGATTCCAAAGACAAACAAAATTTGCCAACCAAATATTTGGTGAAACAATTCCACTATTTCACATAATTGATTGAAAGTTATTCTTAATTTTGAAATTCGTTCGAGTGATGCTTGTTTCATTTGGTTCAAATTAACAGATTTAGTAAGCTTTACATTGAAACTGTTTAAAAAGTGTCCGCCTGCTAGAATCTTCGCAATTTCTTTTAGATTGTGGTTAAATCTACGAAATCTGATATACAGTGAGTAACAGTAATTGTAAATTAACATAATTATATTGAAAGCAAAATAGTGCTCTATTGCCATTATTATATTATATTTAAAATTATCTAACCCATATATTGATATAGAACAATACGCACGATATGCAGTTAAGGAAATAAATAAACACTGTATAAACATTATTTCAACCAAGAGTTTTTGGCTTGATTTATCAAGTTTTGAACTTGATTTTAAACATTTATCAACTTCATCGAAAAGCGATGTAAATAATTGAAAACTTTCAATGTTCAAAACCGTTGAAGTCATTGCCGAAACTATTAATGTCGCTAATGCTACCAAGCGTACTGTACGAAGCCATTTGACAGTCGATGGAGTTCCAACGAATTGTAATTGATTAACAGAAACAGCAGATGCACATATTAACAGCAAAATTGCAACAGCAGAATACAATTTATATAAATTGCACTTTAAGCCTTTTTGCAATTCATAAGGTGGCACTAAAGCAAACCAAGACGCTAATTTCCGCAATGGATTAATGAAATTGATACCCTGATCTCGGTGGCACTTGGACATTTTAGGTCAAAATGCTACACCAAAACTTATTGTGACTAGCAACTGTGAGAAATATCGAAATACTGGAAAGAAATGCCAATATCTAAATGTTTCAGCTTTTACTAATCTCTGTTATTAAATAAATTTTTAATTTTTTTGGTTCATTAAGCAAATAGTTATTGATCGCGGTTGATACTTAGCATAATAGTCGTCATTTTTAAAACTGTTCAGTTTTTGGATGTACTTTAAAATTATTTACGTTTTTAAATAAGTACTAAATATTTTTATTTTTTAACGAATTTGATAAAACTGTTTAATATAATATTTGGGTGGAGTATGGTATCTATCTGTGGAACTATCGCATTAACCGCCTTGAATTTAGTTAGTGTGTTAATACTATTGAATAATATCCAGACATCAAAATTCTGTTGTTGCTCATTCTATGGGCACTACTAAACGGGGTAAGTAAAATAAAATATGTAGATGTAACATATAGGCTACCGGGTTGGAGCCGCGTCATCGGTGCTTGAACTGCCGACGTTTCGTCCTCGGTTGCACGGGACATCTTCAGAGCTGTGGTCGTTTTGGGATCTGGGACACAACTGGCGAGACCGGTGCAGGCACCGGGTTTATAAGGGACGGGTGGGTAACAGGGTGTGACTGCTGGGTCTGTAATTGGCTGTCAGGCTGTAGCGGTTGAGCGGTTGCAGGGCGGGGCTTTCGTTTAGTCGGAAATAGTAGTTTGTAGGCATTGTGGAGGAGATAGCTGTGTGTGGTCTCGGTTAATATTGTTAGTAGTTTTGTGTATTTCTATGGATTCACGGATCACACGGATGAGGTAGGTGAAAGAACGGGCTAGGATTTTGGTCTTGTCAAATTGAATGTTATGGCCTGTATCGAGTTTATGCTTTGCAATAGCCGACTCTGCGGGACGTTTCAGTCGAGTGCAGCGCTCGTGTTCAGAAACTCGAACGCTGATCGGCCTCTTCGTCTCACCGATGTAGGCTTTCCCACAGGAGCAAGGTATACTACACACACCGCAGGATTGGAGAGTAGGTAACTTGTCTTTGGTCGGAGGAAGGAAATTGGAAAGTTTTTGAAGGATTGCAAAAACGGTTTTTATGTTTTGTTGTTTAAGTAGTCTGCTGATGCGGTCGGTGGTTTTGTGTATGTAAGGTAGTAATGCTATAGAGGTAGATGGTGTAAGAGTATTGGTACGTTCTGTGTTTTGAGTAATAGCGTGTTGGATGTTTCGTTTGTTGTAGCTGTTTTGGGAAAGGACAGTCGTTATGTGATTGAGTTCGTCTTTCAGGTAGGATGGTTCAGAAATGGCAAAGGTTTGATTAACTAAGGAATTAACGACAGAACGTTAACAGTGCGTTATGGTCTGTGTGTGTGTAGGTTTTCGGTACACGGAATGTCCTAGTTTGCCGTCAGGGCGACGACTCAGTAGGACGTCGAGGAAAGGAAGGTTGTCATTTGATTCAATCTCTATAGTAATATGGATGCTACCATGTTGGGTATTTAAGTGTGACAGAAAGTCGGAGAGGGAATCGAATCCTGTTCATGGGGCCAGATAACGAGTGTATCATCGACGTATCTAAACCATCATTTAGGTTTTAAAGGTGCGGAGTCTAGGGCTTCCTGTTCGAATGCTTCCATAAAAATGTTAGCAACGACAGGAGATAGTGGGGAACCCATGGCAGCACCCGACACTTGTTCGTAATACTGTCGACGGAATAGAAAATAGGTGGAAGCTAGGCAATTTTCTACTAGGAGGGACAAGTCAGTGGGTTGGTTGTGTAAGGAAAATATGTCCTGGATTAAAGAAATGGAATCAGGAATAGGAACCTTAGTGAACAGGGATTCGACATCAAAACTGACTAAGATATCCTCAAGATTTATAGACAAATTGTTTGAAGTTGTTGAACAAAATGGTTGGAATTTAGGATGAAAGTATCAGTTTTGCCAACATAAGGTTTTAGAATTTTGGAAAGGTATTTCGAAAGATTATAATTAGGGCAGTTGATAGCACTAACAATGGGACGTAGGGGAATATTAGGTTTGTGGATTTTAGGAAGTCCGTACAGTCTTGGTGTCTGAGAATGTCTGGAAATTAAGGTTTTTTGAATTTCTTTTGGAATTGAAGAGGATTTTATAAGAGCAGATGTTGATTTTTAAATGCGGGGTGTTAGATTGGACGATAATGTGCGGTAAGCGTCATCGTCAAGTAGTGAAAGGATTTTATTATCATACTCCTCACGGTCAAGCACAACGGTAGCGTTGCCCTTGTCCGTTGCTAATATAATAATATCAGATGTGGTTTTGAGGTTTTTAAGGGCTTGGGATTCGGACTTGGTGCAGTTGGATTTGGGTGGTTTAGAACAGTTAAGAATTTAAAGGTTTCGAAACGTATGAGATCTGCTATAAGAGCAGGTAGTTTAGAAATAGAAGCTTCAACACCGCACACGATTTCCTCTACAAGAATTCGTTTTGGTGCTAAAGCGAAATTGGGACCTTTGGAAAGAATGGAAATTTCGTCTTGGTTCAGTACGTGTTTCGAGTGGTTGATAACAGTGTGAGTCATAGCTTGTGGTTTGGAAATTTGTTTAGAAGAAAGTAAATCGTATTTCTTTAAGTGGGTTTTCGTAGTTAGTGCGTGAGTAGTCTGTGCTTGTTCGGAAGTTATTGTGTCAATGAGGTCCCAGTCACAAGGGTTAAGGATGTGCCAGAGTTCGAGGTGCAAATGAAAAAGTTCAGAAGACAGGTTGTTAGGTCCTCTCTGGTATGCTTGATGCGTTCCAGTATTAAAGCCAAACTAGCGCGGCGAAGAATAAGGTTCGATAAACTGGTATTGATATGGTGTTTGACAGTAAGGAATTTAGGAACTACATGGTTATCACGACATCTCATAAGAAAAGTTAAAGAACAAATAAATCTCACCAATTTCTCTCGTAGGTTACCAAAATGTCTGGTCTTCTTCTGAATTTCCTCCCCGTAGAGGTTGGATAATCTAAATTGCAGGCTTGCGCAGCCGTTGTTAATAACATCTAGGCTTCCGGGTTGGAGCCGCGTCATCGGTGCTTGAACTGCATGCCGCCCTGCAACCGCTCAACCGCTACAGCCTGACAGCCAATTACAGACCCAGCAGTCACACCCTGTTACCCACCCGTCCTTTATAAACCCGCTGCCTGCACCGGTCTCGCCAGTTGTGTTCCAGATCCCAAAGCGACCACAGCCCTGAAGATGTCCCGTGCAACCGAGGACGAAACGTCGGCAGTTCAAGCACCGATGACGCGGCTCCAACCCGGAAGCCTAGGTGTTATTAACTACGGCCGCGGAATCCTGCAACTTAGATTATGTAGATGTATTTATAGTTAGCGTTCAAATACAATCTTTCTTCATCTGACGTAATTGGGCGCATTTGATCCTTATTCGTTGCCAACCTCGTAAACAAATAGTCGCTGATCAAGGAATTTTTTATTTTGTTTGAAAAAGATTGCCGTGAATTGCCAAAAATTTTAAGTTTATTAACTATCACAGTGTAATGTAGTAACTAAAATAACACGTGCAATAGGAAACTAATAGTATACTTTATTAAAAGCGAATTTCTGCAATAAGAAAATTTTTTTATAGTTAATTGGATAATAATTACCAATTATTTTAAATGGCAATTTTTACGAAAAAAATAATTAGACAATGTGCATAGTATTAATTTCCACCTTTGTCTAAGCCACAAGGTTTTACTTTTTTAAAACTTACAAGGGAAAGGATGTTCCTGCAGACTTTTTTTAAATTTGAACACTGCTATGTGGCGCAATACAACATTTAAAAAATACTTTGCATTAATATATTATGTATGACTATACTTTTACATACACTTATGCCGGGTTATGTCTGTCTGTGCAAATTATCTATCGCCGCGCACCAAACACAGACATAGGAGAGAGGTAGCCAACGCCCTGAATAGGGTATAGCACTACAAGAAGAAGATGCCGGGTTATGGACTAGAAAATTAGTTTCATGTGTTTGGTACAAATGACCATTACTGCTTTATCCCTACGCTGAATGTTGTCTTAGTGAGGGAGAGGGAGCGTTACTTTCATATCTCTTTCGCTCGGCTTCACTTTTGCCTGCATTGCGACACTTTCACAGCTTTATAGTTCTATGGTACAAAACCTACATTAACTTAACGTAAAGTGATAGCTTTTACACGAAATTGTCAGGCAGAAACAATTTTAACAAGTGCGATGTATAGAAAGGAGAACGACTTGGTGACGGTGTGTGGTTATATTACTACTAATATTTCGTGCTTAAACAACTTAAAATACGTAAACTAAAATGTCACGAAAATGCAATAGCACTATTGGCTTTATTAAACCTATATATTATCTTACCAGCGGTTTTGCTTTGGTACCACCTTACGATACTGACCAGCATTACAAATTACTTATGTATAGACTCTACTCTACTTTCATTTCTGCATTAATGTTGTGTTTGTATATTTATACGTTATATACAGCAACCAATGTGAGTCTTTTTACAATAAACTACACCGTAGAAACAGCGTTAATAATTAATCATATTTTAATTTCTGCTTTCTGGAATATTCGATTGCTTAGTTTATTTCACACACGTCTACACGACACTGATAGATATTTTCAATTAATATGTAAAACATCTAGAGATCACAGCCAATGTCTGGTGGAATGCTTGCTGACAAGCTTCGTGTATATAGCAATGATTGTCTACAACACATTAATAGGCTTAACTATTTATGGCTGTTATGAACACACCAAATACCTCATGAAACAAGTTGAAGATTATTTGAACATTTATTGTAGCACTTTTTATGTATAATTACTGTATAGTAATACAACATAGATTTAAAAGGTTAAATGATTATCTAATAAACACTGTGGAATTTCATCTAAAACATACTGTGCCAGATGCTATAACAATTGGAAAACACGTAAGACGTGGAGAAAACTACGCAATATCGTTTAAGCTGCGGGAAGCAAGAAAAGCTTACTGTGAGTTGACCCATTTGATAAGACTGTTTAATACAGTGTTTGGATGGTATATGCTATCTGTTTATGCCAATATTGTTTTAACTTTGTTACATTTAGCCAATATGTTTATATTACGGATAACTAGCATTAATGCATTGCTCCTGATAAGTCTATGGGCCTTGGTAAATGGGGTAAGTAAAATAAGAAAAGGTAAAAAGCGCGTATTTGTATTTTAAACAAAAATTTAAATCATTTATACTTTTTACGCGGTAGACATAATATATTTAACCCTTTTCCTTCTGTAGGCATGTATGTGTACCAACTATGTTTTTCTTTTAAAGAATCATGAGGCCGTGCGTGAACACGACTCCATGATTCCCATCCCACCCCCTTACCCGGGCTTAGCCACTCAGTGCTATACACCGGTCTAACATGCCCCACCCCTGAAAGACATGCAACCCAACATACACACCACACACAACATCCATGGACACGCCGGATTTAACTTATTCAGAAAAATTTCCGGCGCGCAGAGGACTCGAACCTACTGCCGTTGAGAGTCTAGTTTCAAAGCCTGGGACTTTAATCACTAGACGACCCGCTGGCCCAACTATGTTTAAAAATTAGTGTTTTTAAATATTCGCTTACGAACTGAATAGCGATGGTATATTTCAGTAGTTTATGGTCTCTAGCGCTAAAGGTCTGGGGTTCGATTCCTCGCCGCAGCCATGCAGCAATAAAAATCTATGCCGCAACCCACCACTCACATTTCCCAATCCGATATAAGCAGCCGTAGGGTCTTAATGCCTGAAATTGTCTCTGGTATTTAGTCGTTCGGATTAGACGTTAAATTGTAGATCCTCCGTACTCCACCTTAGCGTTAAGGCAGAGAAGAGCGCCGGAGTTCGGCAGTGGAACGTAACGGCCGATTGCGATTTTGATAGCTATGCTACAGCTGGCAACACTGCATTTAGTATAGAACGGTCACAATAAGGTATAGTTACCAACATGTTTCCTAGTAGTATTCGTATTATAAGCTTGTTTTAAATAATGTTCACAACAAAACTTAATATTCGTTTATCAGGATAACTATTAACTAAATTCAAATACAAACAATATGCTTATACATCTAGGACTCCATCTGTTTGACCTCCTATCTTTAAATTTATTTTCTAGATAATACTTAATGACCCTAGACTGTATATCATATCTCCCTTACTTTACAAAATCTTTTATGTATGCTTGTTTTTATACGACTCTGATCGAACTTCCTACATTATAAGTATCAACTGAAATATAAGGTGCAAGAGCTTGGTGTTCTGGTATAGATAAAAGATCAGGGTAAGTTTCAGTAGTCTTATCTGGATGTACAAAAAAATCATGTTGTTATATTCTCTTTTTATAGTAGTTTGATTAACGACTTCTTAATAAATGACGATTTTTTTCTATATCTTCTCCTTTTCTCATCCGAATTTATACTTTCAAAGGGTGTTGCACCTACTGTCTGTGAGTGAATAAAGCACATGTTTTTGATGAGAGCA
This sequence comes from Ctenicera cuprea, assembly GCA_958336395.1. NCBI lineage: Eukaryota > Metazoa > Arthropoda > Insecta > Coleoptera > Elateridae > Ctenicera > Ctenicera cuprea. The sequence continues at coordinate 30,846,126 of OY284494.1, read as the reverse complement.
GTACGATTTAATTTAGGGGACAGCTTTATTAAAGGTGTTGTGATGAAAGGCTGTCCGCAAGGCTGATTTTGTGTCCACTGTTGTGGAATACAGTGGTGAACAGCCTTCTAAGTTCACTTAATGATGGTGGATTGGACATGCGGATGACTTTACCATCCTCATTACAGGAAAGTTTAAGGGCGCTCTCTGCATCTTAATGCAAACGGCTCTTTGAATAACAGAAAAATGGTGTAATGAACAGTCCTGTTCTGTCAACCTCTTAAAGACAGAAATGGTACTTTTCACAAAGAAAAGGAAGACTGGATCTTTTTACCCACACTTCTTTTATTTAACACTTCTCTTATAATTCTGCTCAAATAATGTTAAGTACCTGAGAGATATTTTTGACAAACAACTGAATTGGAAGAAAGACTTGACAGCTAAAACTGAAAATGCATGCATGGCTTTCTGGCAGTGTCGCCGCGCTCTAGGTAAATCCTGGGGTGTTTTCCCCATATTTATCTTGTGGCTATATATTTCCGTGATTAGGCCCATGCTATGTTGAGGTGCACTTGTCTGGTGGCCCAGGTTCAGACAAATTCTATTAAACTAGGATACGTGCAACGTCGCACTTGTTTTAATTCTGTAGATGCTATACGCTCAACCCCCACAGCTGCCTTAGAACTGATCTTATGTTTTCCACCATTTGATCTTTTTGTGAAAAAAGTAGCTGTGAGAACTGCTTTAAGACTGCACCATAAGGTGCTGTGGCACACAGCAGGCGAGGGAAGCAGACATACCCGCATTCTGGATAAGGAAGTCGTCAAGACACCTCTTTTGGACGCTATGGTAGACTACTTTTCTCCACAATATAGACACATTAATCTTTATGCGAATGCTGAACCAACCCAGCATGGTCATGTCTATCTTTACCGACGGATCTAAAACAAGGCATGGAACGAGTGCCGGAATTTTTTCTTATGACCTAAACCTACGCCAAAGTATACCACTAAGCAAAATTGCCACTGTCTTCCAAGCAGAGGTAGTAGAAATAATGCATGGTGCAAACGCAATTCTTGAACAACAAATAAAGAACCAACGTATTGGTATCATCAGTGTCAGCAGGGCCGCTTTATTGGCCTTGGCAGTTGTAAAATTTGTAAGATATTGTTGTTTCCTTTGTATGACTGCAACTACGGCAATGAAGAGGCTGACGAGATTGCAAGACTGGCTTCTGAACAACCGCTCTGATATTACTGCCCCCTCGACAAAGACAGCCAAATACTGCGTGCAACTGTCCCTAAAGAACTTGCGATTAGTTGAAAGTATCTTATCTGAACACTACACCCTAAAACAACACATGCACAGGATGGGACTGGCGGACAGCCCAAACTTTCGTGCATGCAACGAGGATAACCAGACGGCAGAACTTGTCCTATGTCACTGCCCAGCTTTCGCAACAATCAGAGGATCCATGTCAGAGGACTTCTGGTCTGACAATCCAGTTGCGGATGTCCTCAAGTACATCCAAGAGGTTGGATGACTTAAGTGATGCCCAATTTGGAGAGCTGCGGAGGAGGTAGCACAATAGGCCTACCTACTGTGGTCTAAGTCTACGTGAGGTAACTCACCCTCTAGATTTTTAATACAATAGAAAAACCCAAGCTTAACCGAAGAAGGTTGCATGCACCTCTGGTTACTTGCGTATGTGGACTGCATCAATCGTCGCTTTCGCATCAAATTAATTTTTTAGCTCAACCAAGCGTCAACTTGCAACTTTAGTAAAATCTGATTATTACTAAAATTAAACCGGAGATTTTCGGTTTGGTAGGCAAAAAAAATAAAAATTGCATTTTAATTTTTTATAAATTTGCAATGAATCTGTATTATTTTTAGGTAATGGGAGTAGTTGTGACAGTAACTTGCGAGATGACTACCAGAGAAGCACAACGAACGGCAAGGATTTGCTACACCTTACTTTTTTATGTCGCCGCAGCCAGTAACAATGTACAGGATTGCATTCTACGAGAAGAACTGATTTTACTTGCACAACAAGCTAATCATCAAAGTTTTCTGCAGCAAGATTTTTTAAAGTTGATTACACATTTCTATTTGGTCTGTTTGGCACTCCAACTTCTTACATCATTGTACTAATACAGATTAACAAATAAATTAGGACACACCAATTTTCTTATGTGAATATTTTAGAAAAAAACTGTTTTAAATCCAAACTATGCAGGAAATTTGTTTGTGTATCCTGAAGAATAAAATATTTTTTTGTTTACTTGTTTTTGAGTTACGTTGTCCCGCATCCTGATTAAGTTCAAATCCCAACATTAAGCAGACTCGTTGCCCTAATCTAGGTCTCCAGACTTTCACCGCTAGATTTTCACTTCGAGTGCCAGGTTTACGAAAGAAAAGTAAATACACAAGACCAACGATTTGCTAGCATTTTGGATGCTGCAGCTCGCTTACAGAACAGTCGCAATCAAGTTCGACAAACAACACGCGATATTCTTGTTTGTAAATATCGCGTGTTGCAAGGTGCATTGTTACTAAACCTGAAATTTTCAAAAATGTTATGTAAATTAATTGCCTAATAAAAATAAGAATTTCTTCTATTCTACATTGTCTAATATTTAAAATTCTAAGGCATTACAAGTTTCAAACAGCCACAGCTTTATATACGATCAGAATCCAACCAAATAAACTTTGTTACTCAAAATAACCGCTATTAAAGACACCTTGTGATAAAGCAGTTATTTGTAAAACTTGCCCACATTTGAAATACATGTTTTTGAGTTAAACAACAAGTGTTGCAGCGCAATAACTGGTCGATTCTTTAGTAAAAAACAAAACAATTGCGTTCTATTACTCAACTACTTACTTCGTCACTGATCACGTTATAAAAATAGCAGCTTCAATTATATTCTATTGTAATAAATATTATGATGTTGTCGCAATATAATGATCAGTTGTATAAAAATAATAATTATTGTTATAATTAATTCTTAAATTCAGTAATATTTTATAATATTCTGCAGTTTGTAAAAAATATTGATTTAACAACACCTAGAATGTCATAACTAAATGCGACCAATTCTTTCCGTTTCATACTGCACATTGCAACATTGATTAAACCATAAATAGGTTTAGGTGACCTAATTAGATTCAATGCAAATAATTTTGTAGTTGATATAAAACAGATACAGGCAGTACACAGTTGACAGTCTAGTGAAGCCGAATCGATTAAATTACTACCAAGAGCTACGTACTTCCCCATTTGTTAGCTTTCGGGCCTACGCTTCATAATGTGGTCTTTGCGTAACCTACTAAAATTTCATAATATTTTACAATTAATAAAAAATACTGATTTAACTACATTTAGAAATTATAATTAGATGTGACAAGTTCTGTCTGGTGCATCTGCTCATTGCAATATTGATTAAAGCATAAAAATTTTTGCGTGACCACTTTGGAAGCCTCTATAAAAATATGTTTCTTGCATGCTAACGTCAGTTGACAAACCTCATCATGCCAACTCCTTGCAGGGCTACGACTTTTTCCGATATTTGTAGCCTTTGGGCTCACTTCATTATGTGGGTTCTGCGTAATCTACGCATAATTAAGCAAGTTTATCTTAGTTTAAGTATTCATACATCAATCCCACTAAATATATTATTTTGCATTTTGGGTATTTATGTTCATTCCAGACATACCCAGGAACTAGAAATTATTGATTCATTTATTTAAACCATAACGTGATAATGTTAAAATTTAAATTTAGAGAATTACGTTTAATCCAGACGTAGCCACGATCTATAAAGTATGGTTTATTTTGTAATAACGTGACAATATCCCTAATCAACAACTATTAAACAACGAATTTTATAAGAAACCAAAATTACTATAACCTACTACAAGAAAAGTGAAAAACAAAATTAGCAATGACCTAGAAGGAGTCCCAAGCTTCAGGAAGAAGTGGCGTGACATTAGGAACTTTGACCCTAGGAGTAAGGTGCACTTTCTTTGCTCAGGCCCACTATAAAAATGACGATTTAAGAGAGCCGTTGCATTTGCACACCCGACCCTGTTAAGGTACCGGTCACTAAGATCAGACCATCTACCGACCTATCTGGGCGGCGCGTATAACTGGTAAGTCTGAAAAGTTCAACCAGTGACTTTATTGAATGGTCCGCGGGGGAATAGCAGCCCCAGTTTTGGTCACAGCGTTAAACTCGTAGTGGCAGTGGTAAGCCTATGCAGGCTATGGCTGTCTATCGTAGAAAATTGCTGCACATAACCTATTTTATTATTGCTACAACTTTTTTTAGTTTGCTTCTAATGAGCGCTTTAGACAGGTACTTATTACCATTGAATTTGTTTTACTTACTAATATTTTTTATATGTATATAATCTAGCCGTCGGCGTCGTGTTGAATTGATGGAGTAGTCTTTGCAGATCATCTTCATTATTCGCCAATAATACGGCACTATCCGTATAGTATATTACGTTTTGTTTATTTATTAATAACAACATAACATTATAAAATTAAAACTAGGAAACACCACAAAACAGCACTGCCAAACGTATATAAAAAAAATGTCCGTTTTGATTTCTCGCTAACTCTATGCACCTATTTCAAAACATTTATGTGTTAATTTGAATAAGTACAATAACATATGAGGTTACAGTTCCAAGAAGACCAAGCAACATACTGTGATCAACATTAAAAAATCCTGCTGCAGAAAAGCGAGGACATTGGTGTGTGGCTTGTTGTGCTAGTAAAATCAACTCTTCTCGTAAAATACGGTCTTGGACGTTGTTGCTGGCTGTGGGTACATCCGAAAGTAAATTGTAACAGATTGCAGCTGTTCGTTGAGCTTCTTTTGTAGTCATGTTGCAGGTTACAACCACAGCCACTCCCATGACCTGAAAAAAATTCTTTTAGTAAGTTTATGAGATGTACTATATATTGACACAACGCTGTTATAACTCAAGTACATGTCGCCGATTTAGCTATACGTGCTTCTTGAGAGAGCACTAATGCGAAATCATGTTTTACCAGTTTATGGAAAAGACTTTAACCAAAAACAAAATAAATAGAAAGTGTTTTCTTCATAGACACTGCAATTTACAATTATTATTTAAGTCAACAGTGGAGTAGTCGGATTTTCATAATCTTCTTGTTTATCTAAGTTTCTTATGTTATCCTAGGAAAGTACGCTGATTGCGCTTATATCAATTCCTTGGCAATGGTGGCTGTAGCGATCGATGCCATAAGGTAGGTGACGTCATGTAAATGTATATCATGCGACTCCCTTGTTAGCGGAATGACCGAATGCTCTCACCCTGGTGAGAAGCGCGAACAAAGACGCTTGCGCAGGCGTTATACGGTCACTTCTGGGAACATCGACTTGGTACGTGAATTTCTTTTCGGAAAGGTTTAACGTCTTCATAACCGGACCCATCGGATGAGTGATTTTACGAAGTAGAGCGTTTTGTAGCGCTAGGAAAAAGTTCCTACCCCCTGACCAATAGTACAATCGCTCTGGAATGGTTACGCACCCATTCCATAGACGTGGCAATATATACCTGCGTAACAGTTTTATATTTGGCAGATCTTACGGGTTTTAAAATTGACTAGAAAATAAACTGGGTGGATGAGGTCTTTGAGTGCCAGATGAAAGAGTCTTTTAAAATAGAGTGGCATGCTTGTCGCCATCAGAAGCCTGTGGCTTAGAAATAAGGTTTTGTTTTACATTTATTGCTCATAATCAAAGTGTCGACCCAGGGGGCTGTTATTCCCGACACTGTTCGGATACCGGTTGCTATTATTAGACCGCTTACCGACCTGTTTGGGCAGTGCGTAGTCGACCTCAGTACTGGTATAGGCAGCGCCTAGATAAGGGCTAGCTGTAAGAGAGCATCTACTAAAAACTACTTTGAAAACACATATTTTAATTATATTTGGGCTATTGAAGTGTTAGAAATTTTTACTTAAAAACCTGGCTAAAAATATTTCAGAATTTGTATAAGTAGCGTTCGAGTAACATTATTAAAATGATTTCAAGGCTTATTACGTGGCATATTTTACATTCGGTTCTATTTCGCTTACCATATCTATAGATGTCCATAGAAATGCACTATTTGCAATATATTCGCCACGTGCAGTGTTAATTTGTTTATTGATAGTATCTAATACTCCCACAAGTATACATCCAAAGATGAACAACATTTGCCATCCAAAGATTCTGTTAAACAATATAACTAGCTCTGTTAATTCATTATAAATTTTTCTAGATTTTCTAATCATGTTGATTATTTCTTCACATTTTATATTTGATCTGTTTTTATCGTCAACAGGCATATCAGGTTTGGTACCTAGATTGAAGCACATAGGCCGTTTTAAATAAAGCTCCACATTGTCTATAAGATAATCATTTAGATTCCTAAATCTTTCTTTCAGTCTCTTACAAAAGTTACAAAGTATGAGGACCTGTAGTGAGATCAAATATTCTTCAAAAAATTTCATAAAATACTTGCCAGCGTTGTATATCCCGAGTCGAGACACTAGTACTGAGGTAGAGTAGGAAGTGGCACATATAAACACTAAGTGCGTTAGAAACAATTCCACAAAAAATTGAGTATTTTTCATTTTTAACTTAAAACTAAAATACTTATCTACATTTTTGAAACGTGAAATAAAAATTGTGAAATTTTGAATATTCCAAAAGGTGGATATTAAAATTGCAAAAACGATTGATGCTGTAGCTACGGTGTAAGATAATCTAAATACAACAAAATTACGTATTCCATGTTCTTTAGCAGGATCTCCTGTTAAATTCAACGTGTAAATGTACACACATAATATGACTGAAACAACGAATGAAGCATAGCACTTACGCTTAATCACTTTAGAGCCATTATTAGAACCATAGGGAGGCACTAACGCAAAGAAATTTGCCAAATTGTATAACGGTTTTATAAAATCAATGGTAGTTTTATGATTCAGCAACATTATATTTAATTTGTACTAAAACCAAAACTATAGCATACGCATTCGTTACTTTATGTTACGTCGTTGTTTAAACTGTAACATACATACTGATGTACCGCAGGATGAACGTGTATCACATACATATAAAAAATATTACATTAAAAGATAATGTCCGACTAGCTTTTATTCTTTTACAATATTTAAAGAAGTAAAACCATTTGACAACATTCTTTATTGAAAAACAACTTAGGTAAGTAATCATAGTTAGAGAGCTTTGCAAATAACGTCTTTACTTTATTATTGTATTTAACAGTAATATCGAAGTAATCGAAATACTGAAAAAAGATTTGTAGTGAAATAACTGTGAAGGGATCTTAAGTGATGAGAAGTGAATAACTCTCTCTTTACCTGTGGAAGTGAACGGTCCATAGAGAGTGGAAAAAGTTTTGGCGAAAATCTTAGCGTACCGTGTCAGAGTCTTGCTGCAAAATTTATTTCGTCTGTGTTCTAATTTATTTTCTCTAACTTGTTTAAATGAGGGTAATTTGAGATGCGAGCAAAAAGTAGAGTTCATAAGTGGATTTTGTGTGAAGCATCGGCACGATTAAAGGCATCTGTGAGTTGGAGTTAGTAAACGTCAATAGTTTTGCGAAAATCTGGAGGTGACATCTTCAAATTAGTGTGTGTCCGAGATTGCAGTGTTGTCGGATCCAAAATTGTGCGTCAGATTTAAAGAAATAACTAATGGGTATCACCAAGATCATAGCAGACAATTAGACAAAGACCATACTTTATAGTCCGAAATAGAAGAAATATGAATTTAAAGAATACCAGATATAGCAAACGATTTCAATTTTAACTGATTATCAAACCTAATGATTGACGATAATAGAAGACCTGGTCGAATGTTTGAAGATATTTTGATGATAAACAGCCGAACCGGTAATAATTAACAGGTAAAACCAGACCTAATAAAAACATTTCAGCTTTAGATGGAAATAGGGACGCCAAAGAATGGATTGGCAAGGTAAAGATTATGCACTTATTACACAGTCGCCTGATTCGTTTGCACAGAAGCGGAGCGCCTTAATGGTACTTGTCAGACAGAATTCAATATTAGCAGTTTTGCGAAATTTTATGTAGCTCCTAGAAAAACATTTATAAAAGACGAAGGACTACCGGTAAAGAAAAGAACACAGTGCTAGTAAGAAGTGGAAGGTTAAACGAATACTATCTAAAGCTAAATTATGTATCGAAGTAAATTTGACAGTTGATGAATCTGTGGAACAAAAGTAATAGGATTATACAATAGAAACCTGTGTGCTGCAATGCTTGCAAAAAATGAATTAAGACTTTGATGATTTACTATACAACCTAGTGAAACATGAAAGAATAAACAAAGCAAAATTGGAGCAAATCAGTGGGGTAGAGCCAGGAAAGAGAAGTGTGGGAGCAGCTCCTAAAGAAAAATCCAAAAACCAAGAGAACAAGACACAAGAGAGTATATTGTCAAGAGAAGATAGAAAGGACACGTGTTACAAATGTAGAACAGAGAGCCGTTTAGCAGGGTCATGCACGTCAGAGGAAGAAGAATAATGTTTTACGGTCGTCAAGGAAGACAGAATTAAAGATTGCTCGACCAGAAGCGAACTAACATACTAAAAGTGCAATTAAGTAGGACATATCAGTAAAAAATGTCCACAACAACAGAGTCCAGCAACACAGCTTTTAGTAAACCGGACGGAAGACACGATGATCAAATATTATAAAGACGCAAAGGTAAACAGAACAATTTCGTAGACTCAGGTAGCGCAATGACTATGATAAGAGAAGATGTAGTAACTACTCATAAACTAGTGTATATACCAAGTAAAGAACAGCTGAATGGATTTAGCGAGAACTTTCCGGTGATGTGCAAATAATAAACCACAGTAACAGTCCAGTTAGATGAATTAGAAGAAACGGTGAAAGCGGTTGATGTTATAGCCAGAGTGCAGCAAAAATGTTGTTGTTGTTGGGATGGGACGCACACTTACCGAAGCAGCAGGAATTGCGTATGTGAAAATCGGAGATATGTTACATTTCGGATATAAAACGGACAAACCATTCAGAATTCGTTGCGTAAAACTTAACCGAAACAAAGTAAAAGTGCATGCTTCCGAAGATGTTAAAGTGCAACAAAATCATAAAGTATTGCCAATAGTGAAGCTATCTCAGGAAGTGCACATAAAAGAAGAATGACGGATACGTGAAATAAGAGACACTTACCAAAATAATAAAGTAGGACAGAAAGTGAGTGTCAGAGAGAAGCAAAAAACAAATCGATTTGACACAGGAAATAGAACGGCGGGAAAAAAGAAAAGGGTATAAATTTAGTTAACAGTTAAAGACAGTGTTTTGCAGTCAACTTGAGTGGAATTGGATGTACTGATCTGATGGAAGTGAATATCGCGGACAATAATAGACCAATCCGAAGTCACCGTATCGCACTACTCGTGACGATTGGGAGGCCGTGACATAAATTTTAAGTGAACGGCGCTAATGTGGTACCGTATGGAACACAGCCTTACTTTACTCGTCGCCGCCGGTTATATTAGTTTCAAAGAGCTCTAGTGAAAAAAGACTGGTGACTGACGGCAAAACAATCAGATTGTTAAGAAAAACTTGAAATATTAACTGGTTGTACGCTATTATGTATTCTTGATTTAATATAAATTTCATGTACGGTTATTTACATGTACCTATTTCCGAAGCCTCAAGATATTAAGCGATCATACCAGATGGCACCGCAAAATTTCAAAAACTATGTTTCGGTTTAGTAAACGCTAATTAGTAATGACCGTTCTTACGTAACAATGTAGTTCCTGCGAAAACGGATATATTGGACAGACTAAACAAAGTATTTCAAGCTTTAAGTGCATTATGATTAACCCTTAACTGATAGACGCTTAACCTGGGCGAAATAGGTAGGTATAAGCAATTAGTCTCAACTACAAGACGACGTACTGGCTAATGGATCGCAACTCTCAACTATTACAGCTAGAAAACAAGGTGCTACCTTATACAGCCATAATAAAACTCGCTTGAACGCCTCCTAATCCTCTAGCAGTGAATTTACTTATTGCCCAATCAACAAAAAGATTAAAGCTACTTGCTAGTCCTAAATAATATGGTATTATGTTGAGTATTAAGACAGTGTGCCAGCCACTGTCAAACTTTTTACTATTTGAGGCTTTCTCGGTTTCTCGAATTGTCAAAATTACAATTCACTTAAACCGCGTCGTCATTTAGGAACTACGCCCAGCATAATTAGGCAAGGACAGACCTGTAGCTTGTCTGCCTTTACAAGTATTTGTTCTAGAAGTTGAGCAAAATTTTTTGGTAGGCCCTGCCTGTCTAAACAGGGCTGTGTGCTTAGATTATGTAACCCTTGGGCGGACAAGGATTTGATCTTAATGTATTTTCTTTGCCAGGACAATAATACTTATGGGCTTATGCCTGTTTGCTGTTTGTGAACCCATACAAACTAAGCCTTTTAAGTATTTTTGTCCTGGCAAACAAAATACAAGATCAAATCCTTGCCCGGCCAAGGTTTATATAATCTAAGCACACGGCCCTGTTTAGGCAGGCTACGAATAAGTATTGCTCAAACTTCTAGAGCAAATGCTTGTAAAAACAGACAAGCTACAGGTCGGTCCTTCCCTGATTATGCTGGGCGTATTATATATTATTACGACGCGGTCTAAGCCGAAAGTAAATTGTAATTTTGACAAACTTTCTACTTATTGCCTTGCGCGGAATAAATTTAATAGTTGGTGGATGTCAAAAAAAATAAAATTATTTGTTTTGAAATATGTTCTAGTTTAGAAAATATCATTCCAAGAAAATCGAAACCTTTCCGACTTGCGTAAAATTATTTATGTGTATTTGGGGCTTATTGGGTATCAGCCAGAAGTCAAGACAGAACAAATCTCAATGTATTCTTAAGCCAATATTTCGGTGCCTTTATTGTAAACCTTCACCTTCAAGCTTGGCCAATACCCAATAAACCCGAATACACATTTACCAGTCTTCGGTCGATACTCAGCTGCTGTCTAAAATTGTGTATGTAGCCACTGTAAAATACGGCTCATTGAAATAAAACCTTTAAACTCAAAAAAATTGTTTGAGATAACCACGTTCAAGCCCTTTTTACATAGCTTTAAGCTTAAAATAAATTGTAAGTAGGTATTTGATTTCACTTACCGCGCGATAAGTCAACCACAATAGTGGTCCCAAAATGTGGCTATAAAGTTTTTCATCTACCACAAATTGTTGTTTTAGTAATAAATTAACAACTTCAAGCACTTGCATTCCAACACTTGCAAATAGAAATAGCAATTGCCATCCAAATATTTTATTGATTAATTTCGTAATTTTGCTCATTTTAATAAAAGCGATTCTCATATCTTTAACATGTTCTATTACATGTTGCTTTGCCATAATAACACTGCATTGCAAATCAGAATGTCTTACGTATCCATGAATAGCACATATAAGACGTTGTCTCATTATTTTGTATCTGTACTTTAAGCACCTACAGTAATTGCAAATTAATAGTACTGTAATTAGACAACAATAATCTTCAAATTGTTTTAAAACTTCTATCCATAGAGCTTTTATGCCCCAAACTACGACAGTCACACTGATATTGTAAATAGCAATGCAAATAAAAATTAAATGACTCAGCACTAATGATTTCAAAAATTTAATGTTGTCGTCAATCTGTTTCATCTTCAAGCGCTTATCGACTTCATTAAAAAGTGTTATAAATAATTTATAGTTTTTAATGTTAAATAATGCAGAAACGTTAGCTGAAGTAACCGTAGCACGCGTAAATGTGAAACGCAAGAATAATGTAATCGTAGTGGTAGAGATTGCAAGAGAATGTTCTATAATAATACAATACATCGAAAAGAGATTTGCAATCAGTATAGTTAACGTAATCACAACATTACATAATCTGTATAAAGCTGATTGCAAGCAATTGTTAATACTATCAGGTGGCAATATTGCGCAGTTTATAGCAATTCGGCACAGAGACCTGAAGTGGCTATTGCTTTGCGTTAAATTGATCGTAGCCATTTTGCTTTATATCGATATAATAATTATTTATGTTTATGCATTTAATTGCATTTTACGATTTACGTTGTTCTTACTGCCTTGTAACATGTTTCGGATTTTTCTAAAACGTAGCAACGTCAAAGAAATATACAAAAACAAGAATAAAGTTGTATAATATTCTGAAAATATGTTATATATGTCTTTCAGACATTATATAGCACACGTATATGTTTTTTACTAAAAGCATGTAACGGTATACATTTATAGTTTTTTATCGGGTTGGTAAACAGTATTCTGAAACGCTCGATATCTTTTGCTACGTAAATTGTTATCATGAATTCGGTTTCTTTGTTTATTCAGCCTAAGAGCTTTCAGCAGTCTAAAAAGGTTTATGGAATAAGCTCTGTATAAGTCAAGCTTAAAACGCGAAATTAGCCAGTCGCAGTGACCGAGCCCCGAATTTATACCCACAGAGCGTGTTGTGGTCAAGCAAAATCTACAAAACGAAATAGTTAAACTAACCAAACTAATTTGGTTTAGTTTCAGCTATATACTGCTCGCAGTTGTTATAACTTACTTATTTTATAAATCTTGTATACATATAGGAAACACAATAAATAAATTAGTTATTATATATAGTAGCGCTAGAGGGAAAAGTAACTATAGTTGTTGAACTGCATGCGCAGTAACACTACACAACGCACGACTTCAACTTCACCAGGGTCAGCTTCAAGATCCTGGTCAAACAAAAGAAAAAGGCGGAGGAAAAGAAGGAAGAAAAACTTTCGCAGGCGATGGAGGTGGAGGGGTCTCCAACAATTTCATCGCCAAAACAAAGAAGACTGAGCAACCGGGGCCGTAAGACTGCTAAATTTACATCACTGTGTAAGACAGCTTACATAGCCAAAAAAATAACATTTCCATTGTTCTTATTTAAGAACCAGACAGAAAGAAGAATCTACAGATACTGCTGGCCTGCTATGCAAATGCGCATCACTGAGTTTGGGGTACTAGCAACAACAACCAACGAGGTGAGTCACTCTTAGACTTGTTCCTAGAAGACTTTTAAAATTAGCCAATTACATTACAGACAGGTTCTTTTCTAATTGTTTCCATTCTAACAAAATTCGGTAAGTAATTACATTCGACCTGAATCTTAAAATAGCTCTAGAATATTATCCGATCACAGGTAGACTGCCGAAACACCGTTTTACGGTTACGGCTACGTTACGATAATAATTACGATCTTAAATGTCATACTGGGGTCCCGAGTTGGCGCGGTTAGAATAACGAGTGCGATCAGTAAAGTTAAGCATAGCTTTACCTGGTCAGTGCTTGGCTGGGTGTCCGAAAGCCGAGTCAACGCGGTACCTCGTGCTCTCGGAATGGCACGCGATTAGGTGGTCCCGGCTGTCGCATTAACAACATGGCAGTCGTTAGACGGGGTAAGAGTCCCCTTAAAATACAGAGGTACGAAAAACGGCTGATAGGAGTTTGCCATAAACTGATTGAGCGTGATGGTTTGAAAGTCGAAAGACTCCATCACCTCTTGGAACATAGCGACAAAACCAATCCGTAGCCATGTTTAACCCGACGTCCTAAGGACATAGGGGATGGCTAAAGAGAAGAAGAAATGCCATACTGATGTTGGGCTATTTCCCTGCACATTGAAAGGTAGCCCAAATGTCTGTATACACTTTGCATTCCACACGCTTTAACGCAAAAAAAAACCGATACCTACAGTTGGAATAACTGCAGTGAGTGTACATCAATGTCGGAAACAAATGAGGAGGTGGTAGGCGTTAACCATCCTCATTTGCAGTGAAATGTTTCGACCGAAACTGCTTCTACTTTACGTGAGTCGAAACGGTTCAAAGACTACGTAGGTAAAATGAAACGGGAAAGTCCCGTGCACCCGGAACTGAACAATATGCTATTGAAATACGCGTAATCATTGTGAGCGTATTAAGAGGGGTTAACTTAGCGATGTACACTATTTTAAAAATATAGTTCTTCAGCATTCTCAGGTTCCAAGACATAAAGAGTGTTCAAAAACTCGCGGATACTAATTGTGGGACGCTATTCCACCATAAAAACTGAATTAAAAAAAGGTTCATCTGCGTTTTTCGATTTAACTATTAAGTGTTGGTTTAAGTACTGAAAATCAAATCATGATAAATTACAAAAACAAGAGATAGTTCAAAACGCTAATGGAGAGGAAAAGAACAAATGTTGTTTAAAGTGTCTGAAAACTTAAATTTATGTGTTCAATTAATTAGCGGCACGCTATTGACTGTTGAAAACAGCACGTCATTTTTTATTTGTTTCATAGTTCGTCATTTGTTTGAATTTACTTCTTAATTTTGCATTGTGTAATGCCACATAATATGCTAATATCGGTCCAAAGTGTGGACAAATAGTCGCGCATAAACGTACCGCTCATCCTTCCTGTTTATTAAAAGCCCCAGTGCCATCAGAATTTCATCATACTCTTGGTTACAATAATTTGCGGTTATTCTGTCGCACTGTATAACTAAATTTAAACAAATGAACTATGAAACAATTAAATAATGAAGTGTTGTTTTCAACAGCTGGTAGCGTGTCACTGCTTAATTAAATACACAAATTGGAGTTTTCGCACACTTTAAACGACATTTGTTATCTCTTGTTAATTGTAATTGATCATGAATTGATTTTTAGTACTTAATCCAACACTTAAATTTGAGTATGAAAGTTTTTCTTTCTATCATTATTATATTTTTCAAAACTTGAATAGCTTCAAAAATATTGGTTAAATTGAAAAATCGTACCGAAACTTTTAGTTCAGTTTTTTTCGTAGAATACAGCGAGTTTCGGAACACCCTGTATAACCATAATTATGTTGATAAACTGTCTATTAATGTATTGTAAATTATTGCGTGTTTTAGCTCAATTTGGTCAATGTATCAATTACAGATGCTAAAGCTTGATATGATCACTTCAGAAATGAAAACAAAACGTACACCCATTTTAACAAGTCAACCGCGACGATTTTTAGAAAACGAGCACAACAGAATTGAAGAAACGATAGATGAATTAGTAGACAATAGTATCACAAGGGAATCTAATTTACCGTAATGCTAATTTAGCATTATTAGTAGACAAGATAAACGTTTGTGCGTAAATTGTAAGGCTTTTAACAAAATAACTATCGGAGAATCTTTCTCATAGCTTTAATAGCGGACCAGTTAGATTGACTTGCAGGTCACAAACACTTTACAAGTCAAGATTTGAAAGGCGGCACTATTAAATCAGAATGACAGCAAAATCCGTTCCCTAACCGCCTTTATCACATTTACCTTTCGGTTTAACTAGCGCCCCTTCTGTTTTTCAACGTTTAATTAATACTGTCTTAAGGAACTTATGGCTCAATAGAAATCGTGATTATATCGACCTCTTATTCCCCGCAAAAACAGTCTGATACCGTATTACATAAAGTTTTAGAAAAGTTACAATAAAATAATCTAACCCTTAGGAGAGTGTCTGAGTTATCAAATTTCCGAATTATAATAAAAACAGTTCACAAAAAATTAAAATCTTTTTCTAAAAAATAATTCATATTACCGGCTAGGACGTTGGGTTATGGAACTGAGTGAGTACCAATATGAAAGTGAATGTGCCATTTCGATTTATTGAGTCGAAATCATATTCCTGCGAGTAAAGGTGTTTGCACCATGGTTATAACTGTGGGGGATTAGCTACTTGCGGCTTAACAGCACGATAAAACAAACCAGAATATAACAACGAATATTAAAACAAGGAACATTCAAAACAATAAAACTTTATTCAATAAGTACGCCCTAAACGGTAGAAAAGTTTAGAAAATTACTAGTACGTGTTTACGTTAGGTGGCGCTCTAGTTAGAAGTTGCAAATCGTGGAATTAATTACGATAATATTGGATACACTGTAGTGGAAAAGATGTGCGAAGTAATGACAAGCAGATATTGGAGCAAAAATAATTTTTTCTTAATTGTTTAGTGAAACACTTTGCTTTAAAAGAAGCGATATGGCAAATTTACCAGAAAAATAAAAGGAAAAAAATTAATATCTCTAAATATTGCTGCACCTAAGAAATAAAATGTTAATCTTATTTTACTATCACTTATAAATTAAGCCAAAACAAAATGTTTTATTAAATAAAACAGCGTGAAACTTTAAAAACGGTTTCTTAATAGTTATTTAGGAATTTTAAAATAAAGAAGTTAGAACAGATATTAGCAACGTGATTAAAATATGCCTAGAAATAAACAGCAAATCAATTTTAATATATTATATTAAAGATTATATGTATTATATTTCTATTTTAGATCATGGGAGTAGTTGTAGTAGTAACATGCGACAACACCACAAAGGAAGCACAGCGGACAGCCACTGTGTTACAATTTGCTTTTGCATGTTCCTGACGAAAGTAATAATGTCCAGGATCGTCTACTAAGGCCGGTATTACACTATTAAAGATTTGATAAAAGATCTTTTATAACAGATTTTATAAAATATTCTTTTATTCAAAGATCAAAAAAAGATTTGAAAACTAGTATTACACTACATAAAATATTTTATCACAGTTGTCATCATATGATGGATGAACAACAGCTCTATGTTTATGTGGCTTCAATTAGTTCAATTGTCATAATTTGTGCTATATTAAAAAAACAACAGACTAAGAGTAAAAAGCAAAGAAGACGTGAGTGGGTTAAACCATGGGTTTCGAGACGTGACGATCTGGGTATACACCAAAACTTATTGAAGGAACTCAGAGTTGAAGATATGTCATGTTATAAAAATTATTTAAGAATGGATGATGCTACATTTCAACTGGTTGTATCAAAAGTTGCTCCTTTAATTGCGCGAAAGAATACCCATTTAAGAAATTGCATTAGTGTAGGAGATCGCGTTCTTGTGACTCTTAGGTTTTTGGCCACTGGAGAAAGTTATTCCAGCTTAAAGTATTCTACGCGAATACCACAATGTACATTAAGTCATTAAGCTCTATAACACCTGAAACCTGTGATGCCATTTATAAAGCACTTAAAGAAGATTTTTTGCATCAATGTGTGTGCATCCACTGCTGATCACATTGGAAATTTCTTGATACGCCTCTAATCTTTTATTTCTATTTTTGTAATCTTCGTGTTGAACATTATACAAGAATTCATAATTTTCATATTCAGAAATTAGAGCTTTAGTAGCATCAAGTGACCACGTGAACTTAGTTGACGCCATTTTGTAAAGTGGTTGTTAAATCTTTTATCAAATATCGTCGAATGTAGCTAACTTTGATAAAAGATATTTTATAAAAGAAATCTTTTATAAAATATAGCTCATTACATTGTAAAATTTCTTTGACAAAGATATTTTATAAAAGATCTTTTATCAAATCTTTGATAGTGTAATACCGGCCTTAGGCCGGTATTACACTAAAAGATTTGACAACCACTTTACAAAATGGCGTCAACTAAGTTCACGTGGTCACTTGATGCTACTAAAACTTTAATTTCTGAATATGAAAGTTATGAATTTTTGTATAATGTTCAACACGAAGATTACAAAAATAGAAATAAAAGATTAGAGGCGCATTATAGAGCTTAATGTACATTGTGGTATTCGCGTAGAATACTTCAAGCTGGCATAACTTTCTCCAGTGGCTAAAAACCGAAGAGTCACAAGAACGCGATCTTCTACACTAATGCAATTTCTTAAATGGGTATTCTTACGCGCAATAAAAAGAGCAACTTTTGATACAACCAGCTGAAATGTAGCATCATCCATTCTTAAATAATTTTTATAACATGACATATCTTCAACTCTGAGTTCCTTCAATAAGTTTTGGTGTATACCCAAATTGTCACGTCTCGAAACCCATGGTTTAACTCCCACTCGCGTCTTCTTTGCTTTTTACTCTTAGTCTTTTGTTTTTTTAATATTGCACAAATTATGACAATTGAACTAATTGAAACCACACAAGCATAGAGCTGTTGTTCATCCATCATTTGATGACAACTGTGATATTTTATGTAGTGTAATACTAGTTTTCAAATCTTTTTTTAATCTTTGAATAAAAGAATATTTTATAAAATCTTTTATAAAAGATCTTTTATCAAATCTTTGATAGTGTAATACCGGCCTAAGAGATGAGTGATGAGAGCAACAAGCTACTTATGAATGTCCTCACTTTTCTGCAGCAGGATTCTTGAATATTGATTACACTTTATTGATTGGTCTCCTCAGATCTGTAACCTCGTATATTATTGTATTAATGGCAATTAGTAAATAGTCTAACCGTAGGGTTAATTTAAAACAAATATTAAGATAATTAAATAGTAAGATTATATTAATAACAAAATTTTGTATGATCTATTTAGGAGTATAAATATTGCTGCTTATAAGCTTTGTAGAGGCTTTGTAGTGTGTTGCTGGACATTGTGTGTATAAGTGTTGGATAACAAATGTTTCCTTGATTTAAGGTTAGATTAATCATCTGCATCTGTACATATTATATATACTGTTTAACAATAAATAAATTTCTCTTCTTCTTCATTACTAAAATGCTATCAAGTGTAGTATAATGATTCTACTACGTTTAATTACGTTATGTTACGCAATGTTTTACTTATCTAGGTTATTAGTTAAGTATATTGTTGTACCTCTCAATTAAATTAAAACTTAAATCAACCCTGCTTTATTTGTACGAATAGAGCTAAAACAGTACGTTAAAACATCTTTATTTCAAACTGTATTTGCTTTAACTTACTACTTACCTCCATCATTCTTATCACTTACTATAGATAATAATCTTTAATTGAAGAGATTGAACATTGTCTCTTTTACCTGGACCTATAGAACTCACAAAACGCCAATACTTATAATATTAGATTTCAGTATAAGTTGGTAAGTATTTTACGGGTTAAATTATATAAATATTTTTATTTAAAATTTCTACATATTTTCCTTAACTATCTGTATATTAAATCCGAATCCCTTCCATCGTTGAAGCGGCATTTCATTTCAAAAGCCTGCGTAGATCGGTTCGTCAAGACTGTCGTTAGCTACTAATACATAAATTTGATACACTGATAACAATAACAACGATAATTAAAAAAAAACTTAAAACGTTAAATAAATAGAAAATGAAAATACAATCGAAATTGTGTAGTATTCGCAATTTACCAATTAGGAATACAAGTGGACGGTGCAATACAGTACAACGTTATACAAAAAATATACTGCACTAAATATTAATATACAAATACGGTAAATGACAAAATTTAAAATATGAGAACGTCCAAATTTGTATTTTAATTTACGAACATAATATATCTCTGCATAAAGGTAAACAAATTTTTACTGCATGTTATGGAATAATACTAATAACTACTGTCATTTTTCATATTATGCAGTATATACTATTTTTCAAAATTACAAACAGAAATTTCGTTTTTTAGAACATATATTAGTGCCAGTATGTTACTGCATATTTCGTGCATACATTGGTGGTTCTTTCGGCATATTTTAGTGAATATAATTGCTCAGCCCTAGTTATAATTTATAGTCACTTAAACAGGTTGTCAAAAATAAACTGTTTTACAAATTGTTTATTCTTACGTGATGGCTGTTTGATTTTATTGTGTTTACATTCATCCCATAAAATAGTACTCGAAGCTACAGAACATTTATGCATTAATTTGTAATAATACAATAACATAAGTGGTTACAGTTCCAAGAAGACCAAACAACATGGTGCGGTCGACATTAAAGAATCCTGCTGCGGTAAAGCAGGGACATTGAAAAACGGCTTGTTCTGCAAGTAAAATCAACTCTTCTCTTAGAATGCGATCCTGGACTTTCTTACTTTTAGTAGGAACATCCAAAAGCAAATTATAACAGATTGCAGCTGTTTGTTGCGCTTCTTTTATGGTCTTGTCGCATGTTACTGCCACAGTGACACCCATCACCTAAAATAAAATGTATATTAGATTTGATTGTGCGAGGTGTTTTAAAAATGTTTTCAATTATTATTTTTGTTAAAGTCAACCTTTTATGAGTCGTATTGCTAAGCCAAACTAATACTTAAATATGGGTGAAGCACTTCGCATGCGCTTTCCCGTACCTCAAAATTTGTTAATAAAATAAAAATGAAACACCTTATATTATTTTTGCATTTTTTGAAAATATTTCTCATTTACTAACCGATCACACTCATCATCATTTTAGTAACAAGTGTTTAGTATTCGGCAGTCTAATCTATCTATATCTATATATCAAACGCCCACCCTTCCAGTTTACTGAACTCTCTGACTGAGTTGCGTGTCGCCGACATAGCACGGCCGGACGTTCAGCGTGAAACCCCTTTCACGGTGAAACGTCGGTCAGACCCACGGTTAATAGAGTTATATACGGACGCCGCATCATGCCTCTAACCAATCAGCGCGCAATACGTCACAATAGACCCACTGCATCTTTTTCTATTATGCTATTCCGTCTAACACACAGCAGTTATGTACTGAATTGTAGCTGATTATTTGAAATACCACTCAAATACCGCTTATTTGCTTAACTAATTTACGTAGAAAAGTAGATTATACACTGGTCAAACATAAAACTGTTGAAATTAACCACATATTCTAGGGTTTTTGCAAACAAAATGTAATTACACGTAAGGTGTTTTGCTGGTTGTGCCACATTAAAATAAATACAACGTAAAATTTAAATATAAGAATTTATTTTATGTTATAATTTTCCTCATTTTCTTTTGTAATTTTCTAGCTTCTCCCAAATGTTTTCTTTTCAGCCCAGATTCTTGATTTGATAGGTGATTTATGCGTCTTATTCTAATATACGTTCTTTGCAGGACAAAGGCTCTTATTATTTCTTCTGGTACATCCTTATTTTTGTTCTTAATAATATTAGTAAGTCGTTTGACTACATTTTTTTTGAACTTCTACTTTTTGCTTGTGAAATTTTAAAAACTGTTTTTCAAAAGATTGTGCTTTTGTGAGCCATTCGGTACTTGGTTGAGTCAAGCCACCAAAAGACAAATGTTGCAGCCAACTTATTGTTGCAGCATGTTCTGGTTTGGTATCCTTCGTGTAACAGCCCAGATGGGGATGTTTATTTCTAAATTTTCTAGCGATCCAGCCACATAAGTATATAAATCCATCTTCTTCGTTTATATTTGCCGGTTTGTTTAAAGATACTGATGAAGATGGAGAAGAAGAGCTACTCTCTGAAGACAACTGGGAGTCATTCGCGGTGGTAGTAGATTCATCTTCTTCGGGCAAAATTGTAACACATACACCAGCAGTAGATATCACATTTGCCACTAGATATTCTTCTTGGCAGCTTCCTTTTGTTAGAATATTAACTTTCTCTTGTACAACACCCGGATTCTTGCCCAAAACAATAAGTCGGATCTTGTATATAGCATTTAAAGGTGTCGGGTGGTCGTGTAGTCCACCACGACTTCTGATCTGAGAAAAAAAGTTTTCGAGCCTGTCTTGATTTAACCTATGAGTGACGATATAAGAAATATTATGTTGCTGTTTAAGTTGCTCAAAAAGTAATTGTAACGATTTTGTTGAAATTAGAATTCCTTTTTGAAATAGTTGAAAAGATTTTTTTCCGGCACATCTCAACGAATATATCAACTGATACATTTTCTGCAAACATTCGTTTTGTGTTTCCAAATTCAAGCCGTATGGTTTTTTGGTACATAAATTTATCTTGGGAGTATGGGAGTTCATAATATCAAACCAGTTGCTGACTGTTTCAATGAACTTCCCTGTATTAGAAGCTAAACCTAAAGTTTTATCAATCCCTGGCTGATAATAACACAAACCAGTAGCAGTTGTATGCGACAATAACTCTGCTGCTAATCCTACATTTTATCTTTCGCTTCCTTCACACTCCAGGTGCTTTGTTGTTAATTTGTGGCAAGTCGTAATTTCAGTATATACTCTATCAACCGTGGGTCAGACCGACAATAAAATATCGCACAGCACTATCTTATTTACTATTAAAACTTACACGTGTACACATCGCAGAGTATGTCTGCGGACCTTGGACCTCTGAGACTAAACACTCCCACTGTTACCCTACCAGCCTACTTCGTTTAATACTACATTTACAATCTCCAACTAAATTTGTATTCGCATTAAAGAAATACCTATGCTGTGTCAAATTCATCAAATATGTTGGTACAATTTCTTTTTTGTGATTGTGTATCTTTTTCTTTTAATGGACGGAGACTCAAAACTTAAACATATCGAGTTCAGTAATTATGCACACCTTGCGTATTTGACACAGCGACTATTTTTTAAACTAATAACTCTCATGATTAACGACTGTTATATTTTACAATTGTTAAAGTATTCTCGTTTGAATCTCACTCGTGTATTAATAGCTACCTTATAATAGATTTGTTGCATAATATACTATTTAAAAATATACAAATGTACATTTTTTGGGAAAATTTGTACTGTATTCCATTGTAAATTAAATTAAACTGCGGAATTTTAATTATACTAAGACATTCTATTAAATAAAAAAAATTATTGCTACATAGTTTACTGCAAACAATAAAATATTAAAGTAAAATATTATATAGTTTTGCTTTCCAATGAGACCAATGTTAATTTGCCTGTGCCGCCAAAACTGAGAGCACAAACAAGTCGCAAAAATATAAATTGTTTTAATTTTGACGTTTACTTATATTAATGGAAAGGAATGGGTAAGGAAAAGTTTAAAAATCACATTAAAAAATACTTAAAAATATTAAAATTTTTTTTTTCTTCACACATTTTTTATGGATTGCAGGGTTTGTCTGGCAACTCTCGGTAAACACAGATATTAACTGTGTTTTTCTAATACAATTTAAAAAAAATAATTTTGGATAGAAGACGCTAAGATGAATCAAATGCTTTTCTTCTAACATCTCTAGCTACAAAGTAATGGCCGAAAAGATGTTTTAAGTTAGTACACGCGTGCCAAAAATTTGGCATTGTAATAATCCTAGGGGAGACATTATTCTGTACCGAAATACTACCAAATTTCATGCCGATCTGATAACAGATTTTTGAATAAATCAGCGTTAATATTAAAATGTCACTTACTATATAGACAGGTAGCCATGCCGAATACAGTATATCAAAGCGGTTCCACTGGAAATGTAAAATTTCGAAATTAATCATAAACAGTAGTGCTATTAGAACGGTTCCAAAGAAAAACAGAATTTGCCATCCAAATATTGTATTAAAAATTTCAGCTACCTTACACATCTTATTGAAAGATATTCTTGCGTTTAGCACTTTTCGCAGTTCTAATTGATTTTCTATGTTATTCTTTATTCTTAAATGACGAACAAAATTTCCTTTCACTTTGAAATCAATTCCTTTTGATCTCATTTGTGCTAGACTTTTTAGATGCCCGTTTAATTTGCTAAATCGTTGTTTAAGTGAAATATTATAGTTGTATATTAGCAGCACTACAACTACAGTAAAGTAATGTTCGATATTATAACGTATTACAGTATAATATATAGCAGCAATTCCAGCAGCTCTCGAAAAGACGTACGAATTATATATGATTAAGCAGAAGAACAAGAAATGCACAGAACCTAATTCCATGAGAAACTTTCTGCGTGTCTTATCTGGTTTCGAGATTTTAAAATGCGTATCTAGTTCGTGTAAAAGTTGTGTCATTATTTGATAAGTTGATGTAATTAAGTTTAAATCAATTTACTACCTCAAATCCTTTATGTGAATATCGTTTAACTATTATGAAATTGAATTTCAATAGCAATAATTAAATCAAATAGAAACTTTGGTGTACTATTTAAATTAAAAAAATTAACCTGAAGGTTAAAATGTGGCTGGAATTGTTGCTAAGTAATATTATGTATGGTAATACAAACATTATTTGATTTACGTTATACATACTTAAATAAACATCATAAAATAGTTCAAGGGCAATTTTTTTGGTTAATCGCCATTATTTAAATTCACTAAATAACAAAATAGTCCAACATCAAGCTCAAGATTTATAGTTACCTAAAATAAAATTACATTTTAGTTTTTCATTTTCCAATACATCCACCAGAAGATAACTTTTATTTTACGCAAAAAAAATAAACTTCTGTTGGATAAAAGTTGGCTGGTAAACGTTCTGTGTAAAAAGCTGCCGGACAACATATTTATAAATTTTGAATATAGTTTCAAGCTTTACAATTTTTCTATTGAGTGTATTCTTTTATTTAATTAAATGCGTTTTTATGAAAATATATTTATTTGAGGTCAAAACTATGGTCAGAACATATTAATAATGAGACGTTAATGTTAAAATTTTCAAAAAATCGTAGCCGCCGCTACCATTTTGAAGCTAGAAATTTTGGGAAAAAAGTATTTGGTTTTCTAGAGGTCTTCTTTGAGATTCCTTTAATTACCAAAAATTACCAAAGGAGCTTTTAAAAATAATTTCAACCTACTTTTACTTGTAAAATAAAAAGTTAATTTTGACATTGAAAGGTTTGAACACAATTCTGTTCTTAACTGGTGCAAAATGAGATTTATTTATGGCTTTGAAGGGTTTTAACTCAATTTGGATCCTTTTTCCCCAAATTGTAAATTAATTTAATAAATATTTTTAATATAGCAGTAGGCTCTTAGCGCACAAATTTTTAAATAAGTGAGCACCAAATCACAATATTTATGGATTTAACGTCACATTTATAAATTAGATCTTATTATACAAGTAAGTTTCCACTTTGTTGGAAAAGGACTATACTCTTATACCAGTTGTGAAATTGATGGAGTAGGTATTGTCAGCAATTTAATTATATGATTTCGTACATTTGAATAAAACTATATGTGTAATAGGTAGCAACAATTAAACCTTGCTCAGTAACGTTTTTTCTAAAACTAAAATGTTTAAAATGTGAAAACAGAGTATTATAGAAGATTTTAGGGCAAATAAAACGCTTTGCTGAAGGTTCTGCCGTCAAAATGGCCGCCGCTACAATGTTTGGACAATTTTCACTCTAACATTTTATTACTCACAAAAGATTAACTTCTTTTGTCGGAATCAAATCTCGTATTATAGTAGCGCTACGAAGGCAAAATATTACTATACAAAAAATATTTGTGCAAATGAAATTGTAAAATGGCAATTGTTTTCCAGTTTTTGGAAAATATTAGATATTTATTCTTACAAAACAGTTATTGGTTTCTAACTACAGTACGGCATGCATGTACCGTGTCCGCTGTTATATGACGCGGATTATTGCCTTGCGCCCCCGTGGAATAGAAATGTTGGTATAAAATTATAATAATAAGTAACAATTACTAAAGTATATGAAAGTCCAGGCAATGTGCCTCGCCCTTGTGCTTTTATGAATTTGCTTTTTAAATATTTTCCTAAGCTACTTCCTCTGTACACAATCTAAATACTTAGGTTTGAGGGCCAGCGAGTGTTATGACTTATGATTCACGGCGTATAGATGTCAATATTTTAAATCGTGAAAAATATAAACCGCTAATGCTTGGAGAAGAACCAACTTTGACATGGAATTGAAAATTTCGTTGTAGGGCAGATGACGCTATTAAAAATACGGTTAAAATCGGATATCCTACAAAACTTTTTAACTAGCAAATATAAAACATGCTACCGCATAATAATTTATTCTTAACTCGCAATAATAAATTACGTAGTTATAAGACAAAAGCGGAATAAATTGATAATAAAATATAAGATCGATAGGTATGCTGTATTACTTAAAATTTATCTAACACACATTTCGTTGCTGATAAGCTAAGGAATTTACCATCGGTACGAAAATAGTAACAATTTTAAGACAGATGTTTAAATGATATATACAGCAAACGTAAACATATGTAATTCTGTAGGTAAAAAAAGATGTTGGTAAAATATAAAATGTGCAAGTAAGTTAAAAATTCAACGGGAAGATTAGGTTATCAAAAAAATTACCACCGGAAGCGAAAGTTAGACATGTTCGCCGACTTTTTAGTTTTTAGAAGAAAGCAGAATGCATGCAATAGAGAATGTCAAAACCATGGAATGCGTATTTTTGCAACTCGTACCTTTAAATGGCACGACACGATTTTTTGATAATTTTGACATTAACAAATGTTTACTCAAAAATCAGTTGTATCGTATATAATAACATTGCCTTGCTCTACGATTATTACCATGCTACATTTTTACCCACCTATTTTTGAGTAAACACGCGTATAACCCATAATTTTCAAAACATCGTTGCACCCGCTATTTTGTAACTAGAGATGTTTGAACAACGTCACAACGCTTTTCATCAAAATTTATTTGTTTAAATCTTGCCAGCAAAACCTAATTACCTAAGATCAGTATCCATCAAGTGCTTTATTCCTTTTTTATTGTATATGGTTAGCAGAACAAACCTTGCAATCCTATAAAAAATGGTCCACCTTTTTCCGGCTTTTTTTCCTGGTTGCTTATCTGCATATTTGCTAAACTTATTTAAATAAAATATTTGGTTGCAGAAGTTCCCGAGAAAATATTTTGAAAATGTGAATCACAATCGATTGCACAAAACAAAGCAATACACTTTTGTTGTAGTTGTGCCAGTATTAATTTTTCCTTATTTATTTGAAAGTACCTTTGTTTTCAACCTATTTATTGTTTTGAAATTAGCTAAATTTTTATTAGTTAAACATTTTAAAATGTTCTGTACCGAAATATTGGCGAACAACAAAAGTAAAACTGCCTATTAAAAACTGAGTTTGCATTCTAAAAACAATTTGGTTTAAAATAGTATTAGCAAACCTTCTGAAGGATCAACGTACAGTGGCCGATTTAATGATATTAATGAAACAAAATTGTAATTATACATGTAACAGTGAAGTGTTTAATGTGCAAAATATTGCGAAAGGTATGTATTTTTATAAAAAGTTGCTTCGCGAGGTTTCACCAGAAATTTGGATTTATTGTATTCTTTACTGTTTTAACTATAAAATTATATGCGTTTTAACTGCACCCAGTTGCGTCTGTAAAAAATAATTGAGATTTACAAAAAGTCGGCACCTCGTCACTAGAAAAGAACTTTTCAAAGTGAACATCGCTTCAGTGCAGAAATATGTTACGTCAAAACTACAATTAGAAAATTGTGCCGAACTTTCCAAAGAAACTATTGATGCCTGCTAGTATTCACAAAGTATTAGTTTAGTATATAATACAGTTTATGTTATTGCCTATTGGCCAACTATCAGAAGACGTACGTCGTACATACAGGAGGCGGGACACAAAGATTACAGAAAATTTAGAAAGAATAGATTGAGAGAGTTGGCTCCGTAGTTAACGCGTACGGCTTTTATTCGGTAAGCCTGGGTTTTACTCCCAGCTCGGCCGACTGTTCTGGCTCAGGTTTTTTCCGCGATTTTCCTGAGCCAAAAGGTGAATACTGAGACAGTGATTTCCGCGGAAGTCTTTATTTATCCAAATTCTTTGTTCTAATCTATACTTACCATCCTTTCTCGACTAAAAAAGGCTTAGGACTCCGGTGCGGAGTCCGAAAGACCTCTGCAGCGGCCCGCCCTTCACGGGGAATAAACCAAAACTGATTTTCCTTCTAAGAGAATCGTTCAAGTAAATTTCGCGAGAAGCCACTAACGAGGATCTCCTGCACAATTTGTTCATTTTTCAGATTCTGTGATTTCCACCATACGAAAGTTACCAACAAGAAAAAGTAGTTCATACCAAAAAACGGCGTGCTTAAGCCAAAAGTCCCCGAAATTAAAAGTAAAGTCCGCAGTAACACTACAGGCGATATTTCGGAATCCGGTTTTTATAAATTAGATGATAGTGAATAGTTCTGAGTTTTTTTATGGAAGTTTTTTTGTTATAGATTTGAAGATTTTAGTGAATAAACAATATATTAGAAAATAAATAAACTTTTTTACTAAAATTATTACTTTCGAGCATAGTTACATTTCAGTCCAGTAAAATTGTCAAATTGACCAATGTGCGACAGTCAAATACCTCTTACTACAAAAACACGAATGCCTTTCCTCATCGTTTATACTAAAGCTTTTAAATCCGCATGCTATTCTAATTTTATAGTTCAAGGGAATTTGTTTACAAACCAATACACAATTTGGCGAGATTGCTAATAAGCAACGGTTACAACCAGAAGAGCGTGATTTCAGTCTAGCCCTTTAAACCAAAGTGGCCTAATTGTTTGGATTTTCTTTGGGCTTTTTCTTTTGGTGACACAAACATGGGTCTTGCAGTAAACCATAACTATACAATAATTTAGTTTAATACTTAATTGTTTCCAGTAAGCGACGTAGCAATAATTACTTCATTGTGGATAGAATGTTTATACTGTAATTAAAATTCTACAGTTTAGTTTAATTTACAGTCAAATACGGTAAAATGTCGGCCAAAAGAAATTCACATTTTCAATATTAATTAAAACATAATATTATAAGTATTTCTTCAAAACCTGAAATTTCTAAGGTCATCCAAACATGTCTTAAATGCGTATTAAAAAACGGTGATAAAGGCATGAAATATTGTGAATGAATTTGAACTTTAACGATTCAGTGGTATTATAATATCTATATTAAATGTCACTTACTATATAGAGCATTACCCATAGCGAGTACAGTAGATTCAATTGGGTCCAATGGAAATGTAGCATTTCAAAATTAATCATAGACAGTAGTGTTGTTACAACGGTTCCAAAGAAAAACAGAATTTGCCAACCAAATATTGTATTAAAAATTTCAGCCACCTTACACATCTTAGTAAAAGATATTCTTGCTTTTAGCACCATTTCCAGTTCTAATTGTTTTTGTATATTATTCTTTACTCTTAAATGATGAACATAATTTCCCTTTACTTTGAAATCAATGACATCAGTTCCCTTGAAAGAATAGAGCCCGTACTTTCTCTTATTTATTACCTACTTAGAACTTAAATAAAACATCTAGTGCAGGGTAATCTGTCTGAGTAAAAGATATAATACCCGCACCATGTTTTAACAAGACTAGTGCCTCCTTTTTCCTGGTATTCTTTTTCAGTTACTCATAATAGAACTTTTATTTGTATGTAAAATTAGAATTATTATATTTGACTTGCAGACTGGCATGAGGATTTTCTTTCTCAAAATTTTGAAAATGAAATTTTAAAAGACAGGAAAGAACTTTTTTCTATATCCAAAAGTATAACAGAGTTTTAACCTAATCCTTAAAATAAAAACTACTATTAAGTTGATTAATAACATAAACTTGCCATTTTACTGATCTTCATCAAATAATAAGACATATTTGCTCCAGAAATTACAAGAAATGGTCCATGTTAGCAAAGTAAGGTTGGTATGATGATCATCATAGGTTTATTTGAGAAACAACACATTACAGTAAGCATTTTATTAACTACCTTTTTTTACAAAAACAAACTATACCTACATATTTTTAAAGGTTTCAATTATTAATTGATGAATTAAATATAAAAGAAATGAAATTCTGATTTCGCTGGAAGCGAATGCAACTTTGTTTTCTTAAATAGCCCACTACATTTTTATTCTGGTGGATTTCTGTAGAACCATAATTCTCTATTCAATCATGAAGAAAAACTTATTAAAAAGTTAAAAGATTAGCCGCTCAAGGACGTTGAAATGAAAAAGGGAATAGGTCATGAATTTCGCATTTAAATCCGCTGAAAGATCTTCACCGCTTTCAACTAAGTATGTCATAAGCAACGCCTTTGTTTAAACTGTATATCACTTTTAGTAAACACTTTTCCCAGGAAAAGACGTCATATTGTGCCATTTATAGAGCTTCATTTGAAGTCGGTTTTTCAGAACCATTTGTTTGATAAGAACAAAATTATTTAGTATTAAAGTAAGGAGGAATAAATAACTTTTTATTCTATATCATGAGAAGACTATCATGCTGTTGAAAATTTTCTTGAAAACTGTTTCTAAAATTTCTTGCACTTCTATTTCAGATTGGCGAAGTCTTAAAACATGTCGTGAAAACTTCATAACATCAGTGTCACAAAAAAAGCAGTGATCCTTTTTATTCCATACTCGTTTCGTTAGTTTCTTTCCCGAATGCAGTACCTATTTAAAGACAATATTTTAAATGAATTAAAATTTAAAAAAATTGCTGTAGTGTCACCTCTTCTTGAATCTCCGAATTTTGGTTTATGTGGTCGGAGTTAGTGTGGAGAATGTGTTTGTTTCTGTTATCGATTACTTCAGTAGATTTTCCAACTGACGCCTCAAAACTGCCGTTAAGTAAGCGGATAATAATTCTATCTTGCATCTATTTAAGGAAATTTAAATGATGTTTTGTCTTAAGAATAATAGAAATAGCAAAATTCATTTTGAAAAAGTCCTTACCTTTATTTCTAAATCTGAATCATCAGTACTTATGTTGTCGACATCAGAATCATAATTTTTATCCTTACTGTTGTTATCACACTGAATTTTCTACAAAACAATTCTTAGCACGTAAGAAAAGAAATGAAAATTACTATATCATAATTAAGATGGCGATGAAGTGACAGTAAACAAACAAATGCGCCGTTAGCCAATGGCAATGTACAGAATTTGACCAAGTCTTGGTATTAGCTAATAACAGTGGCTCAGGGCGCATTTGTTTCTTTTCTTCACTTCGTCGCTAGTTTGAATAGAGTATATTATATATTTTCAATTTTGAGGAGCATAATAATAATTTTTGAGGGCATTACGCTTCACGTAATATTAAAGTCGATATTTTTATTCTCAGTTTTCGATCGATTATTGTACTTGCCTTTCTTTTATGGTTAAATTTTTCATCCCTGCGGCTCTCCTCCACAACATTTATGCTGTTAGATTTTTGTTGACCTCCAGTGTTACTACCCACTTTTGCCTTTTTGAGCAGTCTTTTAGAAAAAGAACCATCAGAGTCGTTATCTGTCTCACTGTCAGATGTCTCAGAATGCGGAACATATTCATCGCCGCTATCCTCGTACGAATCTGTTGCTATAAGCTCATCGCCAGTTGATGAGTTTATATTAACATTTTCCGAGTTACAGTTTTCTCCACTGCTATGTTTGCAAAACAATTTTCTTTTTGCTGCCTGTACCCGAAGCCTTGTTTCATAGCCTTTTTCGGTTGACGAAATTTCTTCAATTTGTACATGACGTTCGGAATAAGGTGTAGTTAAACAATGTCTGTCGTCATTTTTCTCATTAAAGAGTTTATGGCAACCTTAAAAGGTGTAAATGCAGCCACATTAATTATAGTGGAAAATATAAAGTTTAATATTTTAACTTTAAATTAGTAAATTCACTTCCAATTTTTTTAAATAAATTATATAGAATTCTTTAGTGACTTTTAATTTAGGTCTGCGTTGAGCTGATTTAAATCAAATAATTTTTTTGATTATATCTTTTTTCTAACAAATAATTACAATTAATAAAAATCGGGGATATTTGAGTATTTTATTAACATGACATTTATCAGCCCTGTGTACAATAGATTCATTAAAATAAGGTTTGTATCGCATTAAAAATAAAATTTTTATTAAATATTCCATAGAAATAAAAAAAAAATGCTAATTCACATTCAACTTACTAATT
Organism: Ctenicera cuprea; assembly: GCA_958336395.1. NCBI lineage: Eukaryota > Metazoa > Arthropoda > Insecta > Coleoptera > Elateridae > Ctenicera > Ctenicera cuprea. The sequence continues at coordinate 30,814,386 of OY284494.1, read as the reverse complement.
TTTTTTCAAATAATTAATAGTAGTTTTTCCTTTGTAATTCTGATTGCTGCGTGCATTTCAATCTCCCCTTTGGTTTTTTCATGTTTAACTGGGTTGCAGTTAAGAAATATGAAAAAATTCGATTATTTGCTACTTTTTGTATTAATTAACATGATGATTTTTATGAAGGCTAAACTGTCCAGTCACGAAAAAAAAACGGTATTTTCATCTCTTGTTGCAAAATATACTATTCTTTATCTACTAAAAATGAATGCATAAAGCCTACTTTCAACATTAAGTATACAAAATAACCATCATAAAATAGTTCAATGGCAATTTTTTGTTAATCTCCATTATTTAAATTCACAAAATAACAGATTAGTCCAACATCAAGCTCAAGATTTAAAATTACCTAAAATAAAATTACATTTCAGTTTTTTTTTATTGTCCAAAACATCCATTAGAAGAGAACCTTTATTTTACGCAAAAAAATAAACTTCTGTTGGATCAAAGTTGGTTGGGAAACGTTATGTGTAAAAAGTTGCCGCACAACATTTTTATAAATTTTGAACATAGCTTCAAGCTTGACAACTTTTCTGTTGAGTGTATTCTTTTATTTAATTAAATGTGTTTCTACAAAAATCTATTTATTTGAAGTACAAACAATGGTCATAACCGTTTAATAATGAGACGTTAATGTTAAAATTTTCAAAAAATCGTAGCCGCCGCTGTCACTTTGAAGCTAGAAAGTTTGGGAAAAAAGTATTTGGTTTTCTGGAGGTCTTCTTCTATGAGATTCCTTTAATTACCAAAAATTACCGAAGGAGCTTTTAAAAAGAATTTCAACCTACGTTTACTTGTAAAGCATAAGGTTTTATTTGACATTGAAGGGTTTCAACACACTCCTGTTTTTGAATGGTACAAAATGAGGTTCATTTGTGGCGGTTAAGGGTTTCAATTCAATTTGGATCACTTTTCCCGGAATAGTAAAAATTTTTGTAAGGAATATTTTTGATATAGCAGTTAACACTCAAATTGCCAAATAAGTGAGCACCAAATAACATATTTATGGATTTACCGTCATATTTATAAATTAGATCTTATTATCAAAGCTCGGAATTGTAGGTTCTAAAAACTATTAAAATAGATAGGCATTTAGGCTCTAAAAAACCTGAAGTAGGCACTTAAACAGACACTAAAAATTTTAAAAGCCCTAAAATCTTTAGAAATGTCTTTAAATGTTATTAAAAAACCGTAATATAGGCATCATTTTTTAGTATTTACTTAAAATAAATAAAATACTTTTACAAAAATATAGTTACAATAAAAAATAAAAATAAACCTATGTGGTGTTTCATTTGTAAGTTCTGAAAGTGCAATACAAATTCTACCAACATATTGCATCGAGAGAAACAAGAACTTAGGTATTAGTAAAATTTTGTATACTTAAACCTAAAAAAATGCCATTAAAAGAAAGAGCGCTTTTAACAAAACTTACTTATTATTAAAAAAAAATAAACACTGTAATATTTTTTCATTAACATTAGACGAGAAACTTCAAAACAAATTTAAATCGTGAACTCGAACTAAATCTAAAATTGGCATGTTACGTATTTTTTATTCTGGAAACAACACAATTAATGTGTTAACTTAATCTTATGTTTCAGTTTTTGGATTGCAATAAACAACTAGATTTTTTCGAAATTGTCACATGTTAAACTTTGCCGTCGATCAAACAATACCGTTTTAAAAGCAGAAAAAGAACGCTATACGTCGCAAGACGTCACAGGAGCATATTTAAACAACAGAGCTGTTTCACAAGTAATATTTTATAGAGTTCTACTTCACTCTTTTTATTTAAAATGTCGCCTACAACTCTTAAAGTTATAAATACAGAATCCTTCAGCAATACAGTCTGAAGTTTGCTTTAAGCCTTTTTTTGCCACATAACCCCGTGCAGACCTCTCCAATGGCTTCACTGCCGTCAGGGTCAAATGGCATAACTACCTGTTTTAAAATAATAAATTGCACCGTACACTCTTTACGGACCTAACTACAGCAGGTGCAATATGGCGCAAATGAAAAAATTTTTTATTGTTTCTGCATATTATATGATCCAATTTTAATTCGCTTCTTAATTTTAGTTTTTTCTTTTTTTTTTATTTAAACTGCATATTTACAATCTACTCTTACAGGGTATTAAGTAAATTTTATGATGATGTAATTGTCGTGCGGGGAGCTCTAACCAGCGCTAGTCTCCGTAAAGATTACTTCAGTTTTGGTTGGGTTGTAATACGAGGTCCAGTGGCAATTGTCGTTTGAGTCTTCTTGTAATGCCTGGTTGGTTAGCAAGTTGTTCTATGAGTTGATTAGGGTGTCCTGCCATGTTATTGCTGTACTTGGTTGAAAGCTTCTTGATTTCGCTATCTACGTAGGGGACTCCTAGGTTGTTATGAAGCGTGTCGTTCCTTATGTACCATGGAGCATTGGTTAGCATGCGGAGGGTCTTGGATTGAAATCTCTGTAGAATTTTTGTATGTGACGCTTTGGCGCATCCCCAGAGTATGCCGTATGCCCATATTGGTTTCAGAATGACTTTATACAGTAAGATCTTGTTTGATAAAGAGAGTTGAGAATGTCTTCTAAGTAACCATGTCATTTGTTTGATTTTTAGGTCTAACTGCTTCCTTTTGTTTTTAATATGTGATCTCCAAGTGAGCTTTTGATCGAGGTGCATGCCAAGGTATTTCACTTCATTTTTGATTGGAATTAGGGCATTATTAATGCTGGTTTGCGCACATTCGGATTGTCTCGTAATAAAGGTTACTTGTGCTGATTTATCTGTATTGACCGTAATTCTCCACTTCTGGAACCAGTTTTGTAACAAGTCAAGATGTTGTTGAAGATGTTCTACTGCTAGTTCAGGAGACTGATTGACTGACAGGATGGCCGTGTCGTCCGCAAATGTCGCAATTATAGTGTGGTCTGTGATTGGTGCGTCTGATGTGTAAAGTAGGTATAGCAGCGGTCCAAGAACGCTGCCCTGCGGAACTCCAGACTTGATGTGGTGGATGTCTGATACTGCATTGTTCATTTTGACTTGATAAGTCCTATCTGTGAGGTATGACTTGAGTAGTAAGTATAGTTGACTGGGTAGGTGCAGTTTAAGTTTGTATAACAAGCCGCTATGCCACACTTTATCAAACGCTTGTTTGATGTCCAGGAAAACCGCTGGGCACACACTCTTGTTCTCCATGCTTTCCATTATGTGATTAATAATTTGGTGACTTTGGTGAATGGTGGAGTGGCCTTCACGGAATCCAAATTGGTATGATGGAATAAGCTGATCTAGGTCTACAGCTTCCTTAAGGCGCTTGAGCAGGAGTCGTTCAAGGAGTTTGGAAAGGAGGGGTAGAAGGCTTATCGGTCTGTAGGATTGTGGTTGGGTGGGCGGTTTGCCAGGCTTAACAATCATTACTATCTGGGCATGTTTCTATAATATAGGGAAGTAGCAGAGTCGTAGTATGCTATTATATATTGTGGTAAGGTAACACAATGGCTTTCCTAGGAAGGTTTTTCAGCACTTCTCCAACAATTAGGTCATATCCTGGGGCTTTTTGCACTTTTGTTAGTTTTATTTGTTGGGAAACTTCTGCAGGTGTGAAGGGTTTGATTGGCATCGATAGTTGGCACGCAGCATCAAGGATGGATTCAATTTCTCTATCGTCAACATTATTTTATGGTTGTGGTGTTGTGAAGACGTCAGCTAGGTGTTTCGCAAAAGTGTTGGCTTTATCGGTATCAGATCTGGCCCAGGTATTATCAGTATTCTTGATAGGAGGGATCATTACTGTTGGCCGCTTGAATCTTTTTGTTGCCTTCCATATAGTATTGTCAACAGGAGAAAGCTTAGTAATGTATTGTCTGAATGTTTCGTTGCGAGCTTCCGCTAGCGCATTTTGCAGTTGATGCGTTAGTCTATTGTAATAGGTTTTGTCCCGTTTATCTCTAGTTCTCTGCCATTGTTTTCGTGCCCTCCGTTTCTCAGTAATAAGATTTCGTAAGTTCAGAGGAATGTTGTTTGTTGCAGGTGATGTTTTTGGGACGGGGGTGGATTGCCATGCAGCTTCTTGTATAATTGTAGTCAAATGCTGGGTTGCCTCGTCAATGTCTTGGGCATCTTTTATTCTGATACCAAGATTAATTTCGTTTTCTAGGTGGTTTCTAAAGTAATTCCAATCAGTGTGTTTATTGCATAATTTTAAAAGGGGGTCTTCCTTGATGACCGTTGTGCTGATGCTTATAATTATTGGTGAATGATCAGAAGAAAGATCGAAGTTGGATTCAGCTTGATGGTAAGTACTCGCTATGCCATTGATAATTGCATGGTCGAGTAAATCTGCCAGTTTATGCGGGTCACTGGGCCAGTATGTTGGTTCACCAGTCGAAAGGTAATTGTAGTTGTTTCGTTGGACTGCAGTTAACAGATTACGTCGTTTCGGGGTGGTGATCCTTGAGCCCCAAGCTGTATGTTTGGAGTTCCAGTCTCCCGCTGCAATAAATTTTGGACCCAGGGTTAGCAGAAATTCTTCATATTTTTCAGTTGAAATGAGATGACGGGGTGGACTGTAGACAGACGCAATGACCAGGGGATAAGGGAGAGCTTCAATTTTTATTTTAGCACTTTGGATTTTGTTGGTAAGAAAAGGCTCTATCTCGTAGTGAGAAATTGTGCTTTTGACAATTACAGCTGATCCGGCATGAACTGTGCCGTCTGGATGATTAGCAAGGTAAGTAGTATAATTCGGTATTTTAATTGTTGTTCTTGCGGTTGCATGAGTTTCCGAAATCAGTAGGATATCAATTTGTTGGAGTTGTAAAAATGTGATTATTTCCGGGATGTGTCGGGTAATGCCATTGGCATTCCAGACGCCGATACGTATGTAAGTCGCCATTTGTATGCTATTTTATTGATTACTGTGGACAGCATGTTGAGTACCATGCTATTTTGACTTATAAGTTGCGCAAACATTGCTTTAAATTCTGCAAGGAAGTTTGAGAGTAGTTCGTTAATGTTGTTTTGTCCTGTAGCTGCTTGTTGATATGTTAATGTGTTTTGAGGGGTATATGTTCTAGCTTCATTATTTTCATTGCTGGTCCTGTTAGTAAGGGGGGGAAAGTTATCCATAGTAGGGAGCATCTGGTTTTGACGCGAATTATTTGTTAGTGTTCTATATGTTGCACTTCTGGATCTCTGGAGGTCTTTATATACAGTACACCCTTTATAGTTGGCCGGATGACTTCCTTGGCATAGGGCACACTTAGCTGGGGTGTCTGGGGATTTCTTACATACAGATGTGCTATGTGTTGCACCGCATTTAACACAATTATAGGGCCTATTGCAGTACGTCTTGGTATGACCATAGCTCTGGCAACGCATACATTGTGGTATAGTATTTTTTGTTCTGGGTGGTTCAATCGTAACTTTTATGTTACTTAGGTATCTTACCTCAAATATTTTTTATTATTTTCGTTTGGCTCTAAATCTACCATGAATAACGGCAGTGGCAGTTTAGTTGTTCTATGGCGTATATTTATGATGTTACGTACTTTATGCCCCAGTGCTGCTAGTTCTTCTGTTATAAGTTCGGTTGAAATAGTGTGATGAAGGTTGCGGATAACTATTCTATAAGCCCTTTCCTCCTTAAGCTGGTCAGTATGATGTATTATATTTTCGTTTCTAAGGTGAGCCGTAAGTTTCCTATATGCATCTGAAGTTAGGGCGTTAACTTTCACTGTATTATTGGCCAGGGCTGTTGTATAATATTGTTCTTTCTCAATAACATTTGTGATCTCATTAATCATCTGATTATAATTGTTAACTCCATAAATGTATATTGGTGGAGGTTTGGGGATTTTTGGGGATGGATTGCTGGAGCCTGGTTCAGTGTTTCTGTTGTCGCTTGTTATTTGAGACAGAACTTCATATCTGTTAGTAATCAAGGTTTGGCTAGATTGTTGTGTATTGAGTGTTGCCTGGGGGTTTCTTCTCCTTTTCTTAGCAACCGTTTGCCAGCTGTGTTTCGGGTTTGTTTGGCTATTTTGATTGTCATCATTAGAGCAGATGGTTGAACTTGCATCGTCGTCGTGTTCCGTTTTGTCTTCGCTTGCATCAGCGTGTTGGTATTTGTCGACATCTGCCAGTTTATATGTTTGTTGACTTGTAATCGTTTGCATCGCCTGGGGGTTTGTATTTGCATAAGGATTTATTATAAAGGAGGGGAGCATTAAGGATTGATTTCGAGGTGCATTTGTAACTTGCGGGGTAGTTTGAATGCTGTATAGACCTTGCTGTTGTACATGCGGAAAGTTTTGCATGTCGGGAAAATTAAATGTGTAACCGTAGTTTTCTCGGGAGGTTTGTGTATTAAATGCTGAAGAGCCGGGACTGGGCGGTCCGGGGCCGCATCCGTTTCCAATTGGAAACATGGATTAACAGCTTACATATAAAAGAATGTGTTTGTTTATACGTACAGTTAATGGTTTGCTATTGTATGTAACTGATATCACTCAAAAGTTGCTGACCTCAGGTTCACCTATCAACTTATGGCACACAAACTTTCAAAGATAGTAGAGCGCTACGAGCATGTTTACTCCTTGAAAGTCAAATGACCACTCTTAATTTTAGTAGGACAAAAATTCATCAATTTAATAATTACATCTTCGTACATTTAAATAAAACTATATATGTAATAGAATTACTACCAATAAAAAAACAAAAGTAAACATTTTTTAGTAATATTTTTTTTATACTAAAATGTTTAAAATGTGTAAACAGAATATCATAGAATATTTTAGGGCAAATTGAACGCTTTGCTGAAGGTTCTGCCGTCAAAATGGCCGCCGCTACAATGTTTGAACAATTTTCACTCTAACATCTTATTATTCACAAAAGAATTAACAAATCGGTATCAAATCTCGTATTATAGTAGCGCTAGAAAGGCGCAATACTACTATATGAAAAAATATTTGTGCAAATGAAAATGTAAAATGACAATTGTTTTCAAGTTTTTGGAAAATATTTGACATTTGTTCTTACAAAACAGTTTTGGTTTCTAACTACAGTACGGCATGCATGTACCGTGTCCGCTGTTATGATATGACGCGGATTATTGCCTTGCGCTCCCGTGGAATAGAAATGTTGATATAAAATTATAATAATAAGCAACCATTCTTAAAGTATATGAAAGTTCAGGCGATGTGCCTCGCGCTTGTGCTTTTATGGGAGACAATCTGACTACTCAATGTTTTAAATCGTGAAAAATATAAACTGCTATTGCTTGGATAAGAACCAACTTTGACATGGAATTGAACATTTTCTTGTAGATCACGTTAGAAAAATTACGGTTAAAATCGGATCTGCTACAAAACTTTTGACTAGCAGATATATAACATACCACCGCATAATAATTTGGTCTTAATCCGCGATAATAAATCACGTACTTATTAGGACAGAGACAAAGTGAACTGAGAATAAAATATTAGATCAATAGGTATACTGTATTATTTAAAATTTACCTAAAACACATTTCCTTGCTGGTAAGCTATAGAATTTACCATCGCTATAAGAAAAGTAACAATTTTAAGACAGAAGTTAAATTATATTTACAGCCAACGTAAACATATGTAATTATGTAGTTAAAAGAACAATTTTAATAACATATAAAACGTGGGAGTGCATCAAAAATTCAACGGGAATATTAGGTTTAAAAAAAACTACCACCGGCAGCGGAAGTTATACATGTTAGCAGACTTATTAGTTTTTGTATTTAGAAGAAAGCAGAAATAGGTGGAATAGAAAATATCAAAGTCATGAAATGCTTATTTTTGGAACTCGTACTCGACACGATTTTTTGTATAATTTTGACATTGACAGTTGTTTACTCAAAAATCAGTTGTATCGTATACCATGGCATTGTCTCACGCTAGGATTATTACGATACTAAATTATTATCGACCTATTTTTGAGTAGGCACGCCTATATCTCATAATTTTTAAAACATCTTTGCGATCGCTGCGTTGTAGCTAGATTTGTTTGAACAAAGGCATTCGATTTGCCATAATGCCTTCCATTAAAATCTAGTTTGTGTAAGTTTTGCAAGAAAAACATAATTATTTAAGATCCGTGCCCATCCAGTGCTTTATTTCTGTTCACTTTCCCATACCTTCGGTATAGGGAAGTACTGATTTCATAAAAATTTTCGGAAACTAGATTTTAACAGAAATACACGTTTTGGAGAAATCCAAAACAATGGTTTAAAAAATGACTGTCTGTGGGTGGGTGGGTAGGTGACGCCTCTACAGGCGAAAGTACTAAACCGATTTTGATGAAATTTTGAATCAAGAGGTATATCGAAAATTGTAGTTCTAGTTAAGCTTTTCATCACAATTAAAAACCGAAAACGGAAAATTAGAGCACGGAATCCGAGAGAAGAACTTAAGGCAAATCGAAAACTATTTTATTGAGCTTTCTAGCTTTAAAATCGCGGCCGCTACAGCTTTCTGAAAATCACGACTTTAACGCCCATTTACTCAAAAAGTAGTTGTCTGATCGGGATCAGCTACCACTTGTTTGAGAGCCCTTTGTGAGTAGTATACAATTAAATAAAATTAATGTTGAAACTCCAAAAACGATCGCAATGGCGCTCCATCAAAGTTTTGAAAATTTTCAAAAATATATTTTTCAAAAACTACCTACACGATGTTTTTTAAACTTTTTGAGCCCATAGACCTTACATTGAACTACAAATTTATTTTTTACTTATCTCCCAAATTTTACTCTGACGCCTACCAGGAATTTTTGAAGAATTAAAAATTAATTAATTATTTATTCATAAACGCAAACGGCGATCGTTATAAATTTTTATCAGTTCGATAGATTATCTAAAGTACTTTATTAGGATTTGCTAAAATTTTTAACTATTATAAATTAAGCAAAGAAAGATACTTTTTAATATCAACAACGCGTTTTCTGGCATTTACGTCATTTTAACTACGCCTATCAGTTAGCTCTAGTTAAAAAATATGTATTTCATTCTTTGCATATTTTTGATAACCCAAATAAAGCTAATATAGCCATTTTTGTTCAACATCCGAGCCGCGGAATTTGTAATCCGTCGATACGCGCGGCGGCGGGCGCTTACCTTGCTTTGGTGGTGCAGGTAGACGCTGCTTCTATGGGTAGAGTTAGGGTGCAGAAACCAATTGAACAGGCTATCGCAAATTCAAATTCTCGCTGCATGTTTTCTTAGAAATCTAATACTCGCTGAACTGTACAACGTTATAATTATTAAGTTACACTTTTGCAAATACGGCAACGGCAACTATTGGTATCTAGTATTGGCTACAATTTATTGTTTTTCTTGAAAGCGATAACCTCACTGTAGCACTTTCTATGAATTTGGATGGATGGAATGGAAGGTTATAATAATAAAATTTACACTTTTGCAAATACGATGAGTTTTAGTATGGGAAAGTCTACTCGAAGTCCACACTTCAGCTTCTTTTTATATATGGTTAGCGAGACAAACCTTGCAACCCCATGGAAAATGCTCCACCTTTTTCGGGTTTTTTTCCTAGCTGCTTATCTGTATATTTGCTAAACTTATTTAAATAAAATATTTGGTTGCAGAAATTTCCGAGGTAATGTTTTGAAAATGTGAATCACAATCGATTGCACAAAACAAAGCAAAACACTTTTGTTGTAATTCTGCTAGTACTAATTTTTCCTTATTTATTTGAGAACAGTTTTATTTTCATCCGCTTTATTGCTCTGTATTTAGCTAAATTTTTACAAGTTCGACATTTTCACATGTTCCGTGCCGAAATATTAATGAAAATATTGCAATAGTATAACTGCTTATTTAAAACTCATTCTAAAATCAATGTTGTTATCAAAATAGTATTGGCAACACTTCTAAACGACCAACGCACAGTGGTTGATATAACGAAATTAATCAAAGAAAAATCACATGTAACAAATCTAACTTAAAATTAACGTACGTACAAGTGCAATAAATCGGCCATTATCATATAACCTTCAAAAAATTCATTGCACATGCGATAACAGTGTGGAGCGAACGTCATTGTGACAGTTCTAGCAGGTAGATGAGGCTAAATGCCAAATCTTATTTCAGAGCGCATATTTGCGTTTGTGATTAGGATATATTTAAAAGAAACAGTGAAGTGTTTAATATGCGAAACTTAGCTAAAGGGTTTTTAAATTTGGCAGCACAAACAAATTAACATCGGTCTTGTAGTTAACCACAACTATATACAATAATTTAGTTTAATACTTAATGGTTTCCCGTAAGCCATGTTCGATAGGAGGTTCTTACTGTCATTAACATTCCGCAGTATAGTTTAATTTACAGTCAAATACGGTGAAAAGTCTACCAAAAAATGTAGATTTTCAATAATTATTAACAAATAATTATCAGTATTTTTTCAAAATATGAAATATCTCAAATCATCAAAACATGTCTTAAATTTGTATAAAATTGAATAATTTTTAAACTCATTGTATATATGTCGGTAGCAGCATTTTTATATTAAACTTTCACCTTGAGAATAAATTTGAACTGTAACGATTCAGTGGTACTACAATATCATTATTAAATGTCACTTACTATATAGATAAGTAGCCATAACGAGTACATTAGATTAAAGCCGTTCCACTGGAAATATAACATTTCAACATTAATCATAAACAGTAGTGTTGTTACAACGTTGCAGATAATGCAACATTTTTTTTAAATATTATAATGATTAATGAAACACATACAACGGTTTTCCCTAAAAACGATGAGTTTTTAATCTACACGGTCAGTTTATCGAATCCGCAAAGAAAAGTTTCACGTGGTTTTATCATAAATTTAGGTCTATTGTGTTTTTTACAGTTTTAACTATAAAGTTAAATGCGTTTTAACTGCATCTTGTTGCGTCTGTAAAAAAATGGGGTTATACAAAAAGTCACTAGAAATGAACTTTTCGAAAGTTTTCAAAGTGAACATCACTTCAGTGCAGGAATATGTTATATCAAAACTACAATTAGAAAATTGTGCCGAACTTTCAAAAGAAACTATTGATGTCAGCTAGTATATTCACAAAGTATTAGTTCATGGGGCTATTATATAATACAGTTTATGTTATTGCCTATTAGTGAACTATCAGAAGACGTACGTAGTACATACAGGAGGCGGGACACAAAGATTACAGGAAATTTAGAAAAAATAGATCGAGAGAGTTGGCTCCGCAGTTAACGGGTACGGCTTTTATTCGGTAAGCCTGGGTTTTACTCCCAGCTCGGCCGACTGTTCTGGCTCAGGTTTTTTCCGCGATTGTCCTGAGCCAAAAGGTAAATACTGAGACAGTGATTTCCGCGGAAATCTTTCTTTATCCAAATTTTTTGTTCTAATCTATACTTACAATCCTTTCTCGACTGAAAAAAGGCTTAGGACTCCGGTGCGGAGTCCGAAAGACCTCCGCAGCGGCCCGCCCGCCCCTTCACGGAGAATAAACCAAAACTGATTTTCCTTCTAAGACAATCGTTCAAGTAAATTTCGCGAGAAGCCACTAACGAGGATCTCCTGCACAATTTGTTCATTTTTCAGATTCTGTGATTTCCACCATACGAAAGTTACCAACAAGAAAAAGTAGTTCATACCAAAAAAGGCGTGCTTAAGCTAAAAGTCCCCGAAATTAAAAGTAAAGTCCGCAGTAACACTACAGGCGATATTTCGGAATCCGGTTTTTATAAAGTAGATGATAGTGAATAGTTCTGAGTTTTTTTTTGTTATAGATTTGAAGATTTTAGTTAATAAACAATATATTAGAAAATAAATAAACTTTTTTAATAAATTATTACTTTCGAGCATAGTTACATTTCAGTCCTGTAAAATTGTCAAATTGACGCGACAGTCAAATACCTCTTACAATATAAATAAGTTACGGCTTGATTTTGTTTGTTATACAAAAACACTAATGCCTTTCCTCATCGTTTATACTAAAGCCTTTAAATCCCCATGCTATTCTTATTTTATAGTTCAAGGGAATTTGTTTACACACCAATACACAATTTGGCGAGATTGCTAATAAGCAACGGTTACAACCAGAAGAGCGTGATTTCAGTCTAGCCATTTACACTAAAGTGGCTTAATTTTTTGGATTTTCATTGGGCTTTTTCTTTTGGCGACACAAACATTGGTCTTGCAGTAAACCATAACTATACAATAATTTAGTTTAATACTTAATTGTTTCCAGTAAGCAACGTAGCAATAATTACTTCATTGTGGATAGAATGTTTATAGTGTAATTAAAATTCCACAGTTTAGTTTAATTTACAGTCAAATACGGTAAAATGTCGGCCAAAAGAAATTCACATTTGAATATTTATTAAAACATAGTAAAGTATTTCTTTAAAACCTGAAATTTCTAAGGTCATCCAAACATGTCTTAAATGCGTATTAAAAAACGCTAATAAAGGCATAAAATATTGTGAATGAATTTGAACTTTAACGATTCAGTGGTATTATAATATCTATATTAAATGTCACTTACTATATAGAGTATTACCCATAGCGAGAACAGTAGATTCAATTGGGCCCAATGGAAATGTAGCATTTCAACATTAATCATAAACAGTAGTGTTGTTACAACGCTTCCAAAGAAAAACAGAATTTGCCAACCAAATATTGTATTAAAACATTCAGCTACCTTACACATCTTAGTAAAAGATATTCTTGCGTTTAGCACCTTTTCCAGTTCTAATTGTATATTATTCTTTACTCTTAAATGATGAACATAATTTCCCTTTACTTTGAAATCAATGACATCAGTTCCTTGTGACTGCACTTGTGCCAGACTTTTCAAATGGTCGTTTAATTTGCGAAATCGTTGTTTTACTGAAATACTATAGTTGTAGATTAGCAGTACGGTAACTACAGTAAAGTAATGTTTGATATTATAATACATTGCAGTTAAATATGTAGCAGCCATTTCACCAACTCTCAAAAACACGTATAAATTATATATGATGAAGCAGAAGAGCCAGAAATGCACGAAACATAATTCTATTACAATCTTTCGGCGTGTCTTGTCTGGTTTCGACATTTTTAAGTGCATATCTACTTCGTGTAAAAGCTGTGCCAATAATTTAAAATTTCCACTGTTGAAAATTGTTGAAATCATTGAAGAAAGAAAATGTAACGTTGATAAACTATTGTATAAAACACTCAATGCGGCGCTAGAAGGTGGATCCTTGTATATATTATTATAAATTTCAAGCCAACAACTGAAACTACATCCACCCAGCATCATTAGTGCCAGAAAAGCGGCGTACAGTTTGTATAAAATCAAGTTTGAACTTTTGTTTATTGTATACGGTGGTGCTAAAGCAAAGCAACTGGCAATTGCATGCAACGGTTTAATAAAATTCATAACTTGATTTTCATTAAATCTAAGCATTGCAAACTATCACCACCGTAAGTCAACGCGGGAAATATTTTCAACCGACAAGTACAAGTAACAGCACAACACTAACAATATTTAACTTAATTCTTTGATAAATTGATGTATATAAGTTTCATTGAAATTACTCCCTTTATGTGAATATTGTTTATAGGTATCATGAAATTGGATTTCAACGGCAATAATTAAATTAAATAAACACAAATCAACCTGTAGGTTAAACGTGGCTGAAATTGTAGCTAAGTAATATTATGTATGGTAATACAAACATTATTTGATTTACGTTATACATACTTTAATAAAAGTAAACATCATAAAATAGTTCAAGAAAAATTTGTTTGTTAATCACCATTATTTAAATTCACTAAATAACAGACTCGCTCAATATCAAGCTCCAGAATTATAATTACCTAACATAAAATTACATTTGAGTTGTTGATTTCTATTTTCTAGTACTTCCAATAAAATAGACCATTTATTTTTAGTGTCTGGACAATTTTAAATTATTATTTGAGGCTTTCGCGGTTTCTCAAACTGTCAAAATTACAATATAGATCAGATGTAGAACAGCTACAAGAAGAGAAAACTCATCTCTTGATATCTTTACAATAAAACGGTTATACAGCCACAGAAATTCACAGAGCAATCCGCAATGCTGAACAGCCCAAAACTTAGAAGGAACTGGCACCTCCGGAAGGCTTTTACCTATTTATCTTACAGTAAAGGCTTACTGATTAGATACAATATGTTATTTTAGAAGGTACAGCATAAAGACGATGGTTAGGACTAATTAAACTCTGGGAAACGGTTTCAGTTTCGTAAAGGACCAAACATCAAGCTTAAAATCAACCTCCTCCGACTACAAAATGCTGAGAAACACCGTCTATAGTTTGGAAGAAACGCGTTTTGGAACACTAGAATGGAGGCCACATTCAAAATATTTTGTAACATCTTTTATATACGAAAAATTCCGTTATTTTCACAATCCAGACTCGTTTAGCTCATATTGATAGCTTAATTCGCTCAAAAAATAAATAATGTTAAAGTATACCCCTAACTTTATAATAACCCTTAGATTGCTCTAAATTACTTTTCCAGATATTACCTTCTAAACGGACCATCGTGAATCTACCTTTAAACTAACCGCAGTTCAGGAATTCCGTTAGTTTTTGGACGCTGGGACGTTTGACCGCGAGGAAGTTTGAATGCGAAAAATGTGAACGCAAAGACGTTTGCATGCAAGAACGTTTGTGTGTGATTACTAGCGAAACCCGGAATTGCGAAAATAACGGGATTTGTTCTATATAAAAGGGTTTGCAAAAGATTTTGAATATGGCCTCTATTTTGTTGTACAAAAAGACTTTCTTTCAAACTATAGACGCTATAGTCTAAGTCAAGCGATTTTGCTGGCCATGCATTTGCAAAGTGTCTGCGTAAAATACGATCTCTAAGGGCATTTGCTAAAAACTCTTTCACTGGTTGGTAGATGTGTGAAAGAGCGCTATCATGCATAAAAATAATGTTCTCAATTCCTTCGTGTTTAGTACGGATCTACTAAGTTTCGCCGCGAGATTTTTCGCCGCTGCCGTTTTGCCGCGCTTTCTTTCGCCGCTGGTTGTTTCGCCGTGGACGTTTAGCCGCCAACATTTAGCCGCAGGTGTTATAAAATTTTATGAAAGTTAATTTCATAGAGATGGTTTTAATTCTATATAAATATAGATTTTGACAAAATTGTTCTCCACACTTAGGAAGGAAAAGAGAATGTTAACCCCCTAATTATTGCTGTATCTGAAAATTAAGCACTAAACCTTATTCTCCTATTAATCATGAGCACTTTAGCTTAAATAGAAATTTTTAATCGTCCTCCGCTTACTAAAGAAAGAGGTATAAATTTAAGTTATTAAAAAATTCATAGTAGGCGTTACAGAGAAATTAGTGGACTGGGACGCGAAGCACGTAGTAGCTCATCCCTGGCTCTATAAGCTTACAGAATTTATTAAAATCGTGTAGCCAGTTTTTAGGTAATAGTTTTTTAGCAATGACCAAACTTTGAAAATATATTTACTTCACAGTTTTCATTCGTAATAAAAATTTGTTTCTATAGTAATATTGTGTTACTTTGGGGCTGTTGCAATACCAAAATTAATTCCGATTCGTCAACTCGCTTTTGAGTAATTAGACGAACCGTCAAATTTTAAAATCCACTGTTCTGTGTTGCTGGAGGGCCAAAACATGTATTTCCGGAAAAATGTCATATTCTAAAATTTTCTAGATCACAATACATGTTCATACTGGAAGTATGGGAAAGTACAAAAGCGCACGAAGTCAAGTAGCTCTATTCAAGTGAGAGCTAATAATGTACATGCAGCGGTTTCTTTAAGCGTACATAAAAGTGGCTCGGCTTACATTTATATTTGGGATAATCTAGTGCACCTTATGTTTATAGTTTCTCGGCACCAACGGAATATTACTTTTATACAAAACGCGATCTCTGCTTAATCAAATTTCGTATTTGCATGTAAAAATTAACTGGCGGAATGTACTGTACGATTATAGCGCTTACATACAGCGACCAACGATCTATTTTTATAGTCCAAAGTTTAAACACTTTTCGCGTTTATGTATTAAATAGATGTTCTTGTGTGTATTTTTATATTTCGATGAAATTGAATATTTTAACGCATTTTCGTATACTATGAAAATAATTATTTGATTACTAACTCATTTAAATACAATTATTGCCCAATTATAATACAATATAGTTCTAAAATCGTTATTATACAATGCCCCAACTTTGGAAAACTTTGCAGCAGAAATATGTATTCGAAATAAATTTTGTCATTCTATACACTGTGTCCATAAAGTAACCCCCCCCCCTAACTAACTTTTGAACGACTTAATATTTTACTACAAAATTTGGTGTGCTTTAATGGGAAATTAAATACTATTTTTTAGCTGATAATTAAATAATATATCATTCAAAATGGCGGCTGGGCGCCATTTTGAAATTTTTTTTTAAATAGAAAGGGGGGTCGAGTGACACCTCATTTGAAAGGTCTTTTAGTTCTGCGTCGGATCCTAGAGTTTCAAAGAAAAATATTCAGCCATAACAAAATGACAAAAGTTTGAAGTAAAGTGGTCTATTAAAAAGAACTAAGAATTAAAGCAAAAACAAATGAAATTAAGTGTTCGAAATGTTCACCATTCACTTCTTGGCACATAAAAAGTCGGTTATGACATTCCTGCCTTACATTTTCATAAGTTTCTGGAGTGACATTTCTGTAAAAAACGCATTACAGAAGTTTGCAGAAATATCACTCCAGAATCTTATGAAAATGTAAGGCAGGAATGTCATAACCGACTTGTTATGTGCCAAGAAGTGAATGGTGAACATTTCGAACACTTAATTTCATTTGTTTTTGCTTTAATTCTTAGTTTTTTTTAATAGACCACTTTACTTCAAACTTTTGTCATTTTGTTATGGCTGAATATTTTTCTTTGAAACTCTAGGATCCGACGCAGAACTAAAAGACCTTTCAAATGAGGTGCCACTCGACTCCCCTTTCTATTTAAAAAAAAATTTCAAAATGGCGCCCAGCCGCCATTTTGAATGATACATTATTTAATTATGAGCTAAAAAATGGTATTTAATTTCCCATTAAAGCACACCAAATTTTTTAGTAAAATATTAAGTCGTTCAAAAGTTAGTTAGGGGGGGGGGGTTACTTTATGGACACAGTGTATATTATTCTATTCCCTTCACGATTACATAACCACTGTATGACTGAAAAATGTGCAGAAACTTGAAAACAAACAAGTATGTGTTCTGTTATAACTTATAGTCGCCTCAAACACGTTTTTAAAAGAAACCTCACAACATTGTTTCAATACTGCTTTGTACCTGTTTGTTAATTTATTGTGTTTACATTTATTTAATAAAATAGTACTCAGTGATACACAACATTTATGCATTAATTTGTAATAAAACAATGACATAAGTGGTTAGCAGTTGCATTTGTGCTGAAATCTTTACATAAAGGCAAACAAATTTTTACTGCATATTATGAAATAATACTAATAATTACTGTAATTTTTCATATTATGCAGTATATACACCATATTTTTTATTTACAAACAAAAATTTCGTATTTTAGAACATATATTAGTGCCAGTATGTTACTGCATATTTCGTGCATACATTGGTGGTTGTTTCGGCATATTTTAGTGAATATAATTGCTCAGCCCTAGTTATAATTTATAGTCACTTAAACAGGTTGTCAAAAATAAACTGTTTTACAAATTGTTTATTCTTACGTGATGTAATGCTGTTTAATTTTATTGTGTTTACATTTATCCCATAAAATAGTACTCAGCGCTACAGAACATTTATGCATTAATTTGTAATAATACTATAACATAAGTGGTTACAGTTCCAAGAAGACCAAACAACATGGTGCGGTCAACATTAAAGAATCCTGCTGCGGTAAAGCAGGGACGTTGAGAAACGGCTTGTTCTGCAAGTAAAATCAACTCTTCTTGTAGAATGCGATCCTGGACATTGTTACTTTTAGTAGGAACATCCAAAAGCAAATTGTAACAGATTGCAGCTGTTCGTTGCGCTTCCTTTATGGTCTTGTCGCATGTTACTGCCACAATGATGCCCATCACCTACAAAAAATTGTATATTATTTTTGATTGCGAGTTGTTTTACAAGTTTTCTCAATAATGACTTTTGTTAAAATTAGCCTCTTATGGGTCACATTCTCTAGTTGAACAAAAATTTCTGAAAACAATCATAAAAATGGGAGAAATATTTATATCATTATACGTTCTATCCCTAACAATTAAAATAATTATTTAAATACTAAAAGTATTCATGATAAAGTGTAGTCTTTTACGGTTCTTTGAATATATCTTGTGAATTATCGAATTTATCAACAAAAGGGTCCTAACGAACGGGATTTTTTCGCAACGACGCGGACGGTATTGTTTCGAGATAAACGAAATGCTATTAGTTCACATTTTCGTTGTTGCTAGGCAACGAATGAATGAGTGAAATTGTCTAAATAAACACCTAAGAACTTTCTACTGTCGAATAATCGCGTTCGATCTGTAACTGCTTTAGAGTAGATACTTGCCGTTTTCTCACTGTTTATCACTAAGCGTTTATATTGAACCACCTATCAACTTTTTTTACACCGTTAGCTGTGATGTCGAGTAATTCGGCGTGTCCTGAAGTTGTTACAACCAGGCTAGTGTCGTATGCATATTAATAAGTAAAGAGCGGATTATATAAAAAATGCATATGCTTTATTTTTAGCATATCTCATTCTCATTCCGAGCACGATCGTTGTTTTTTTTTATTTTTTATTTTATATACTGCTTTGTTTAACACAAAAGCAAAAGTAAAAAATGCTGGCTTATTGCTACACGTAAGTGCATCTTGGGTCGCCTAACCAGTAGGTGTATTTTTGAAATATGAAATTTTTGAATTTGACGCAATCTGTAAACCTTCTTCGTGGTTGGTCGGCATGAGGCAGTAATTAATGTATCCCACCAAATGACCTGCCTTATGGACGGAAAATGTTTGTGTGTTGCACTTCATCGCACTTCTCTATTTGAAAGGGGTTTCTCTTATCAAATATCGAAGGTATACAATAATATACCCCAGGATATCAAAAATTGTTCAGCACACTCGTTTAAAGCTAAATTGCGTCAACATTTATTGAACTGTCAAGATCATTAATCAGGATAATCTCTCTCTTTTTTATTGCTTGTGTATCTATCTGCCTGTCACAGAAAAATACTAATTTACATTTATTTTCTATTTTAGCATTATTTTTTTTAGCTATTAGGCATTTTTTTCTTTTCATGTTAAACTATCTCTTTTTGTTCTGGGTGCAGTGGGAGAACAACTGCAGTTTCTCACTTCAGTTGAACTGTGACCCAGTGGTTTCCTTAAATACTGTTTATACACTCTTTTTTTTCTATGTATGGCTGTAACTAAAAGGAAATAAATCCATTATTATTATTATTATGTTCGCGCCTACTACTAGTGTCATTAATTTTGTGGCTAACTGTACGTATGCTCGGCATGTCGCAGCTTGACAGCTGTGGTTTTTACTTTAATGCAACTCTGGAATTCTGGTTTACCATGCCTTGCTGTGCAAGACAAGCACTTTTCACTATGTAAGGTCTTGAAAGTATGTGGGATATTATGAATTAATTAGAAATTAAACCATTGAGTGGTATTACAACTATCACTATTATATATTTATGCATCACTTACCATAAAGACAATTAGCCACAACAAATAAAATAACAAAACGCGTTTGGACTCGAAATCTATCACCGCATGATTAATCGTTTGAAGCAGTGTCAAAACAACTGTTCCGAAAAAGAATAAAATTTGCCAACCAAATATCGTATTCAAAATTTTAATTGCTTTGCACATCTTACTAAAAGACAATCTTGTACTTAGAAACCTTTCTAGTATTATTTGCTTTTCTATATCGTGCCTAGCTGTTAATTGAAAAGAAATACTTTTTGCCATCTTGAAATAATTGCCAGCTTTCTTTTTTAAATATAGTTGCAGAAGACTTTTCAGTTGATCGTTTAATCTACTAAACCGTAGCTTCACTGAAACACCATACTTGTGAATTAACATTACAACAATTACTATAAAGTAAGTTCGGATATGATATACTACGGCTTGAATCACTGCAACTCCAAAAATGGTCAAAAGCATGTAGAAACTATACATGCTTAATCCAATGAACAAGAAATGAACTGAACATAATTGGGTTAAAAGCTTTCTGCGTGTCATGTCTGGCATCGATATTTTTAAGTGGTTATCGACTTCATGGAATATCCTTGTCAATAATTGAAGTTTTTCAATATTCAATACTGAAGAAATCACTGAAGAAAGTATTAATAATAATAATGCTGATAACCCACAATAAAAAACATATAATGTGGTGGTGATGAAACGATGATTCGAGCTATGAATATTCCATATAAGAAGTGCAGTGCATGAATAGATTATCATTAGTGCTGTAAAAACGGCGTACAACTTGTATATAGTCAGACGTAACCCTTTGATTATTTTATATGGTGGTGCTAAAGCAAAGCAACTGGCAATTGCAAGTAAAGGTTTAATACAATTTATGCTTCGATTTTTATTTAATTCGGACATTGTAAAGAAAATCAGTTAGACGCAGCACAAATTTTAAACCGCTAAGTTTAAGTAGCACAATATCACTAACAAAAGTTAGGTTGATTCTTTAGTTGATTTCATTATGGTTTAATAAAATTACTGTTATTATTAGAGTTGGGCAAATGCATATTTGCATCTTTTTTCCTATCGATCATAAAATGTTAATTTTTCGTATATACACGTTTCGTGATGTTTAGATCATAAAAAGTAAATTTTATTTTGCATATATTACATTTACGGCATACGGCATATATTAGTGCACATTTTAGCTTTTAATGGCATGAAAATGCATATTCTAGCAAAAAAAATAAATTATCAAATAAAATATTCGTAGAAGAAATTGCACAATTTCATCTAGTGAAACCACATGAACCCTAGACCTGCACTTTCTAAATTTCCAAGTAGGGGTAGAGGAAATAAAGGATTTACTGACAAAGGTTGTATTATTTGGGTAGGTCTTATTCCTTAGGTACAAATTTCTTTGAAAATAATATTCGGAAATTTTTCTTATACTTATTCTTAGAAATAGTTATTTATAATTTTAGTGCTTGACTAGTTCATTTGTTGCCTTGACAGAGAGCTGTAAAGTGTAATTGCCCAGTCTATACCCTGAAAATGCCTAAAGTTGCTAGTTCAAAAAACCATTTAAGTAAGAAGTGGTTGAAGCCGTATGCATATTTTAAATACGATGGAAGTGTTGTGTTGTGCGTCATCTGTGAAAAAGAGGTATTTATCCGTTTATTTTAATTTTGAATTAAAAAAAAACTGTTTACTCTGTTTAAAGTTAAAAAACTTCAAACAAGCCAAAACAGCGAGTTAATAATTTAATACTAATTTGTTATTTTATTTTGTAATTAAGCAAACAATTTAAGAATAAATTTAGAACGTTTTTTTGTGATATTGCAAAGGATATGGCACAGGCCACAGGGCACATTAAATTATTTTCCTTTGTGTAAGCTGTAGTAAATTGTACTTAAATATTGTTTTTACAGATAAACGTTAATAAAAAGTTTCAACTTGATCAGCACGTAGCCACCGGTCCGCATCAAAAAAGAAAAAATAATACAAACGAGCCAAAACAACAATTATTGCTGAACTGCTTAAATGAGAATGTCAACAATTTCAACGACGATTTGTGTAGAACGATGGTTTCATGCAATATTCCATTAAATAACATGGACGTTCCCGAATTTAGAAATTTCTTAGAAAAATATACAAAACAAAACGCCGGAGAACAGCTTCCAGAACGTGCATTCCAAAATTATACGAAGAAAATTTTCAAAAAATGAGAAACGTTGTTTCGAATAATTGTATTTGGTTTAGTGTTGACGAAACCACCGATGCTAAAGGAAGATAGGTATATAGCGAATTTTATTGTAGGTGTTTTAAACAGCAGTCCTTCTTCCAGTTATTTAATTGCTGTTAAACAACTAGAAAAAACCAACAATTTGACAATTTCACGTTTTGTCAATGAAACCCTTTCGTTACTTTATTTGCCAAATCAAATACCACCAGAAAAGGATTTTATACATGGTGACTGATGGTACCGCGCCGCATACATGGTAAAAGCAGGTCAAAATTTAAAAATCTTTTTCCCAAATTTAATTCATGTAACTTGTTTGGCCCATGCGATGAATAGGGTGGCCGAAGTGGTTAGAACTGAGTTTCCTTTAGTCAATAAATTAATTAATAACGGAAAAAGGGTATTTTTAAAATCACCACTTCGCGTCGAAGTTTACAAAGACTTTCTTAAAGATGTGCCCTTACCTCCACAGCCAATTCTCACCAGGTGGGGAACGTGGATAAAAGCCGCTCTATTTTATTGTGAAAATTACAGTGAATTTAAAAATGTTGTTAACACCTTTGATTCAACTTCTGCTCAGTCTATAGCAGATTGTCAAGATATTTTAAAGTGTCCGGAATTGCAACCTCAGTTGTCCTACATAACGGCTCATTTTTCGGAAATTCCTAGCATCATTAATAAATTAGAAATACAAAACCTGCTTCTCACTGAATCTTTAGAATTAATCGAAAATTTTCATTCAATTTTGAATAAAAATAAAAATAAAATATGCAAAAAAGTTAGCAGCAAAATGGACGATTTAATTCAGAAAAACAGCGGACTTTTAACTCTGAATTCCATAAAAAAATATTTTAAATGGAGATTTCTTAAGCAATGGCCACAATGACGAATGTTTTGCAGTTAAAAATTCACATTTATTTAAATATTGTCCAGTAACTTCTTGTGATGTAGAAAGAAGTTTTTCCAGCTACAAAAATATATTGGAAGATAAGCGGCAAAATTTTCTCGTTGACACCATTGAAAAGCACATGATTATTTATTGTAATAAATAGGTTGTGTTATTTATTGATTTTAGTTCTACCTGTATTTTTGTATATGCAAATAAAGAATGCAGTTTTAACAGAAAATAATAATGCGTTTCTATATTATGTAAGCCCTTTTCATTAATTGTATTTATCTTTTTCTTTCAACGAAAAATTACATTTGATGCAAAACGTGCTTTAACTCATATAATAATTACTAGTATTAAACTGCAGATTCAAATAAACATCAGATTTTCATATTAGGCACTAAATAAACAAACTAATTTTTTTTTGCTTCATCGTCTTTGGCCGCATCTTCTGAAGTTGTTGTTTTATCTTCTTCAAAAACAGTTTTAGCATGATTCATTAACGCGAGCTTTCAACTAAAGTGTGATTCTTTCGTTCCACCGCCCCATTTTGTTCTGGCGTGTAAGGCATTACTTTGCGAAAATTGATTGCACATTTATATTGTCAAATTTTTAACCACCGTCGCATTTAATAAGTAACAGACGATCAAAATCTGTTTTCTTAGCAGGTTTAATATTTACCATTACTAACTTTTAGCCATCCTCCAATCTCATCAGATCATTATGTTAATTTACTAGCTCTGTTTATTATTGTTATAAACAAAGATAAATGCATTTAAATGTATTGTCTCTGTCTATTTCAGTAGATTGTTAGTCTAATAATGAACAGCGTTTATTGCCCAAAAAATTAGGAACGGTAACTAAAATGAATAACATTAATAAATTATTTACAGCGTTTCTAATTTTATTCATTTTCATTGCAACTATCTTCAGTGTTAACAAAATATAGTATTACAATTGCAGTCAATCAAATTCTAGTAAACAATTTTAATAATAGAAGTTTCTAAATTAAAACTTCATGCGTTTAACAATTACATATGAAACTGAAGCAATATAATAACGTATGAAGCCACAGATGCAAAGATAGCAAGAAATAAAGAGTAGTCCACTGTAAAAAAAAACCTGCAGCTGAGAATGTTGGACAACGATTAGTAGCCAAATCTTTCAGTAAAAGTATCTCATTTCGGAAAGCTTTCTCCTAGGTACTTAACGCAATTATAGGCAATTTAAGGACTATGTTAAAACATAAATGTGCTGTTTTTCGTGCTTCTTTGACTGCATTGCTACACGAAACCGCCACGGTGGCTTCCATAAACTAAAACATAATGAATACATTTAACTTACAGTACACTATTACTAGTACTACTTCTACTGTTATTGCTTGTACTATGCTACTACTTACTAGATCACAGATAGACCAAGCAGCACTTAAAATAATCAGTCCATATTCAAATGTCACTTCTTGCGTTCTATTACGGTGTGTCAGGTATAGTGTTAATATATTCAACGAGTGAAGTAAGCCCACAATTATGGTTAAAGTCAGGAACAATATTTGCCAACCAAAAATTTTATTAAACAACGCAATTTGCTCAATCTGAATTTTGTACTTCTGTGAAATTTGTCTCATCATGTAATGAACTTCGCAGTGTTTCATCTTTATCTCAAGTTGTGTAATGGTGTTAGTTATAAGTGGTGGTACGTTATTTAAATTTTTTAAATCGCTATTTATGACTTCAAATCCATATTTCATTGATAAAGCAAAATAGTAAATTGTGATCACTGTGATGTACGCGTGGTAACATTGAAATCCTTGAAATGCACCGTGAAGATAATGTATGCTGTATGTGTAAGTATTGTAGACAATAATCGCAAATAGGACTAAGTGGCCAGCTGCAAGCTCAATATAAAAGGTCTTGTATGTTTTTATTTTTACAGATTTAGATCTTTGAAGGTAATTGTTGATTTTATCAAATATAGCAGAAAACGCTTTAAAATCATGGAAATTCCAAAGTGATGGTACCAAAATCGCAGAAAGGTTTAATGCAGTTACGCTGAAAAGTACCCCTATATCAGTTACTATCAATGTAGTTGATGGAACGTCGGCCCGGGCATCAGTTTTATCTACCATCATAAGTCCATTTCCCATAAACATAATCAAAAAAATTAATATTGTGTAGCACTTATAAAAAGTTTCAAGCTTGCTTTGATCAGATTTGAGATAGCTGCATGGAGGAAAAATAGCCAAAATGGTTCCCAAACGGCGTAATATATCTATAAACTTAATATTCTTTAGAGGTGCCATTTTGCTGAACGCTCGAACTGTAATTTTTAGGATACAATAATCACTAATATTAATACACTTTTATTAGCAACAAACCAGTGCAGTGGTATCGAATTTTAATTTACATTTTTACTGTTTATATTAGTTTACTTTAATTAACTAACACAACATTAAATGAAGCAAATAGACAGAAATTGGTGCCACTTGTACTTTAAATAAATGCAACAAAACCGTTTAGTAAAAGTCTAGAATATAATCTAGATTTTTATTATTACTCCAAAACATGAAACTTTTCCAAAAACAGTAATTTTATTGTTTTGGTAGATACGTGGTTTTAAAAAAAAAGTTTGTTTCATTTTTGACAGAAGAAAGAAAAGGGTTAGTGTTACCGACTTCAACTATGCACATTTAATACAATTAATCTGAAGGGATCGCATATAAGAAAATTAATATATCCGTAATGAAATCGGTACACACAGAAGTGAAATAATTATATTTTTTAAATTTTCATACAATTGGATGGATCAAAAATTTAAGTAATTACGTTTCTTAGGTCTGCAGCGAAGGTTGAAGCTTCAAAGCTTCTACTTGTTGTGTCTTTATTTGAAAATAATTTATACTTTTTTGGAAAGTTTATTATTTAATATAATATGCGTAGCCCAAAAAAAATTTATAAATATAATTCTGATAGTAGTTGATAACTACCTAGAGTATTCGAAACCGTCGATTTAAAATCCATTAGATATTTATCCACAAAACATGATGTTTCTTATAATAACTCATAATTTTCTAGTATTAAATATGGAACGGCGATAAATAACTAATACTTGTTTATGCATAAAGCAACTAGTGCGTAACATTTTTTTTCACTACTAGTAATATGGCGTAGCATTTTGACACATGATAGAATGCTGTAAAATTCAATTTCTCTACCTTTGCTCACTGACAGGTAACTAATTTTTCATTATTAACCACTGGTAAATAATGAACAAATTTATATTTTTTGATAATCCTGTGACAGTTTTAAAGAGAACGTTTCTATAGCACGATTTAATATAATGGAGAGATTCTATTTAATGATATTTTATGCATAAAATAGTTGTTTAAATAAATTAATTTAATTTTAAAAACTTTGGTGTATTTGAATATACGTTTTTCGCGCCGTAATAAATGACAACTCTGTCAATATCAATTTCGCCTATAATACAACCATACAAAGTAAAAAAGAGAAAATTGTTAATAATTTCAGTCTTTTAGATGAAACCAGTTCTTAAAAAACAATGTTTCTGAACAATTATAAGAGTTTATATCACTAGTAGTGAAAAAAAGTATATACGCCTCGATAGAAAAGTCTTATAGCCCTCGGGCCTTACATCTAACCTTAGCCCTCAGGCTATAATAGTAGACTTTTCTACCTTGGTATATAATATACTATTGTATGACGTACCTGAAACTTGTACCGTTATATTTAATTTTTGAATATTTAATTTTGATTTGTAACAATAATGAGTCCGAGTGGTGTAGTGGTAAAGGACCAGACTCACAATGCGTGAATTCTTGGTTCGAATGTGCATGAAGAGTGGTTTAAAAGTCATATAGTCCCACTACCTCCTATTACACAAGCGAAGAGCCTGAAAGACTACGACACCCAACGCCCTAAGGGCAAAAAGGATGACTAAAGAAGAAAAAGAGGAAGATTTGAACAATATATCCATCATGGACTCGTAATGAAATGGAATGTTAATAGAATAAAACACCTAGTCGAACTCCACAAATTAAAGAAATTAAAAATTAAAGCGATACGAGTATAAGCTCGTGCGTTTTATTTGGAGCGAGCGGTAAACCATAAATTTGTTTGTATTGTACATAAAACAATTATTAACTTCAACAGGTTTT
This sequence comes from Ctenicera cuprea, assembly GCA_958336395.1. Lineage (NCBI taxonomy): Eukaryota > Metazoa > Arthropoda > Insecta > Coleoptera > Elateridae > Ctenicera > Ctenicera cuprea. The sequence continues at coordinate 30,787,295 of OY284494.1, read as the reverse complement.
GTATTTTAGCTTACGCATTTCAATGTGTTTACACGTCATTATCAAAAGCAAGATTAAAAGTAAACAGTTGGTGTTGCTGTAGGAACAATAAATCTTCATAACTTGATCTTGGTTTTCTATATCTGCGTCCAGATGACTTGATTTCTTGTTCCAAAACGTCTAATAACGGTGAATTTAAGAGACCAATTTGTTCATTCATTAAAGGTACAGATTTTAATTGTTTATGAATTTCAAATGCCTCTAGTATGTCCAACTTACGTTTGTCATCACAAAAGTGTAAACATTTTAAAACTAAAATACAAAATCTGTTGAAATTAATAATTGTTTTATGTACAATAAATTTAATTAAACTTCAACGAAGTAATGCTCGAACTTATAAATAAAACCATAAATTACCACAATGGAGCAATATTAAACTAACCGGAGATTTGAGGTTTGGTAGGCAAAATAAATAAATGTTGCATTTTTGTTTTTTAGAAATTTGCAATGAATCAGTATTATTTTTAGGTAATGGGAGTAGTTGTGGCAGTAACTTGCAATATGACTACCAGAGAAGCACAACGAACGGCAAGGGGTTGCTACACCTTACTTTTGGATGTCCCCGCAGCCAGTAACAATGTACAGGATCGCATTCTACGAGAAGAACTGATTTTACTTGCACAACAACCTACTTATCAATGTCCGCCCTAATCGATGGATAGGTCGCAGTGGCTCTCATAATAGGCCATCTAGGTCTCCAGACTTTACACCGCTAGATTTTGACTTCGAGTGCATAAAAAAGATGCTGCAGCTCGCTTACAGAACAGTCGCAATCAAGTTAGACAAACAGCACGCGATATTCTTGTTTGTAACTATCGCCCGTTGCAAGGTGCATTGTGGCTAAACCTGAAATTTTCAAAAATGTTGTGTAAATTAGTTGCCTGTTAAAACTAATAATTTCTTCTATTCTACATTGGTTAACATTTAAAATTCTAAGGTATTACAAGTTTCAAGCAGCCACAGCTCTATATACGATCAGAATTCAACCAAATAAACTTTGTTACTCAAAATAACCGCTAGTAAACATTTTAAAACTAAAATACAAAATCTGTTGAAATTAATAATTGTTTTATGTACAATAAATTTAATTAAACTTCAACGAAGTAATGCTCGAACTTATAAATAAAACCATAAATTACCACAATGGAGCAATATTAAACTAACCGGAGATTTGAGGTTTGGTAGGCAAAATAAATAAATGTTGCATTTTTGTTTTTTAGAAATTTGCAATGAATCAGTATTATTTTTAGGTAATGGGAGTAGTTGTGGCAGTAACTTGCAATATGACTACCAGAGAAGCACAACGAACGGCAAGGGGTTGCTACACCTTACTTTTGGATGTCCCCGCAGCCAGTAACAATGTACAGGATCGCATTCTACGAGAAGAACTGATTTTACTTGCACAACAACCTACTTATCAATGTCCGCCCTAATCGATGGATAGGTCGCAGTGGCTCTCATAATAGGCCATCTAGGTCTCCAGACTTTACACCGCTAGATTTTGACTTCGAGTGCATAAAAAAGATGCTGCAGCTCGCTTACAGAACAGTCGCAATCAAGTTAGACAAACAGCACGCGATATTCTTGTTTGTAACTATCGCCCGTTGCAAGGTGCATTGTGGCTAAACCTGAAATTTTCAAAAATGTTGTGTAAATTAGTTGCCTGTTAAAACTAATAATTTCTTCTATTCTACATTGGTTAACATTTAAAATTCTAAGGTATTACAAGTTTCAAGCAGCCACAGCTCTATATACGATCAGAATTCAACCAAATAAACTTTGTTACTCAAAATAACCGCTAGTAAACATTTTAAAACTAAAATACAAAATCTGTTGAAATTAATAATTGTTTTATGTACAATAAATTAAAATAAACTTCAACGAAGTAATGCTCGAACTTATAAATAAAACCATAAATTACCACAATAGAGCAATATTAAACTAAGTAAATATTCTCAAAAAGTAACATACAGTTTATTTGTCAACGTATTACATTAATTACAATTCCTTACAATGATAAGCTGTTTATAAATGCAATGCTTCAAGACATTTTGTATAAGTAATTCAATATTAACGTATTTCTTGAGTTTTTAGGCAGTCTGTAACGAGTGTAACGTAGGGCACACCTTTATCCATAATCGTGCTGTTGTTATTTTCTAGTCAAGTGTTAAACGTAAACATAATCCATTATGACAGTTATCAAAAAATGTTGATGAGAGGTAACATGACTTTTTTAAGACAACATAGAATGCAAATTTTTGGAAACAATTGTTATAATTATAACACACTATCACGCTCAAGTTAACGAACACGTTTTCTTAGTAAATGCCAGTTTAATACCAAAATATTTGCATTATTTGACAAAAAATATACAACAAAGCATAGTGCGTAACTGAAAACCTGCGATGTTATGTTTTACCAAAAAATAATATAATAACAATACAACACAAAACAGTTATTTGTTTATTTGTATTAATACAATAATGTAAGAAGTTACAGTACCAAGAAGACCAAACAGCATGGTGTAATCAACATTAAAGAATCCTGCTGCAGAAAAGTAAGGGCACTGATGAGTAGCTTGTTGTGCAAGTAAAATCAACTCGTCTCGTAAAATGCGATCTTTGACATTGTTGCTTGCTGCGGGAACATCCAAAAGTAAGTTGTAGCACACCGTTGCTGTACGTTGTGCTTCCTTCGTGGTCATGTCACAAGTTACTGCCACAACTACTCCCATTACCTGAAAAAATAAGTGAATGTTAGTACGAACAAAACCTATTAAACCATAATGTTCCCGTTATCATACAAAATCATGTAAAATCACTTATATAATGAATTATGTTAACACATATTTGATTTTATAATTACTATGAAACTTTATTGTTATGCTTTATGTATGTGTATACTTTAATTGAATTCAAAGCTGAAGTTGTAGCATTAAAAATAATAATTATTCATTTTAAATACAATATTAACAACCTGATTGTCTTTCAACAGTAATTACAAAAATAAAAAAAAAAACAGACATCAAAGCAGGCGCGGACTGGCTTTGTTTTCAGGAGCGCAGCTGTAATAGAGGGGCCGCGGACTGGGTTTAGTACAAATACAGAGTGAGCATAAAAAGTCAAGAACCATGTGACCACGCAACACAGGCAACCCATTGTACAGAAGTGGCTACCTTGCTTCAGGAAACTAAATCTGACAGTTGTAGCAGTTACCATTGGCGTACGTACAAAATAGAGTACAGAAAATATATATTTATAAAAAAAATGAATTTCGCAGGTAACAAATAAAAAAAACTCCGTAAAAACATTTAATAAAGCAAAAGGTTTATTTTAGAATATTATTGTAGAAAAACATATTTGATTTATAAATTACAACAGCTGCTCAAAATGAGTGCACGAACGCCAATGAAACACAATGACATTGCAAAAGGAAATCTGCACGGTAGGCAACATTGGAAAATAAAATCACTATATTTAAATTAGTCAATGGTCACGTGGTTCTTAACCTTTTATGCTCGCTCTGTACAAGCGAAACTATTATAGTAGTTTGTACCTACTTACCGATTAAAATAATTATTTTACAATTCTATAGAACCTATACTAATTTTTAATTTGAAATGTTCTATCACAGTTCATTTGAGAGCAGGCCAATGTTAATACATATTAATAAGCAATATACAAAGCAATCAAATAAAAATTTAGTAGCAGTCGCCTAGGAAACAAGCTCGGCAGGTCGATGATTAGCTGGCAAATCATGGAGCTTTTATCATAGTTGCGAGGTTTATTATTTTACGGTAATTGGTCATATTTAACATTTTTGAACCATTAGCAAGGGAGCATTCTAAATTATTTTTAATAGTTATTATTTTTCGTTAACAAACGTGCACGGTAAATGTCAGTTGGCAACCGTGACACACTTAACTAACATATTAGAAACAATTTTAATACGACAGACACCGCCGTGTTAGTTTTGCCGGTAAAGGCGTGGGCTTGTAATTCGGCCGCCCCAGTTCCAATCCCGTGGCAGACCTGTTGATTTTTCTTCTTTTTTGTCTTACCTTGTTCTATGCTTACAATTTATTTTAATTATTATCTTTGTTTTATTTTAAAAAGAGGTAACTTGAAATACGTTTTTATTCAATTTAAATTTACAACACTAAACAAGCAAAATGATATAAGTAACAAAAAAATTAAAAGTTACAATAAATGTTGTTAATTTGTTTCTAGGTATACGAGGGGGTATTGATATTTAGTTAGCCTGGAAAATTTCTAGTAAAGAAAAGTGAATATGGTTGCTAATGGTTACAACTATGATGTTTTATAAATAAGTTGTCAAAGTTTGACAGCCATAATTTGAACGGTGATCAAACTGTGAATTTTTGAAAACAGCATGTCTGAGAAAAAGATAGAATTTCAAAAAATCGAGTTTCGGTCAGTTATTAAATATTTATTTTTGAAAGGGTTATCGGGCAAAGACCTTTTTGCTGATATGATAGAAACCTTAGGTGATCAGTGTCCTTCATACGCCACTATTAAAAACTAGATTGCGGAATATAAAAGAGGAAGATCAGATGTGAAAGATGAGCACCGCCCTGGAAGACCAATTGCTGTGAGAAAGATGGGATATTTCTGATAGATTATTTGGAACGGGGAAGAACTATCGCGGGAGCATATTATACTGAGTTGCTAACTAAATTACCTAAGAAAATTGTGGGAAAAACGCCGCGGAAAACTTGCCAAAGGTGTGCTGTTTTTGCAAGACAACGCTCCTGCTCACAAGTCGTTAATTGCACTGCAAAAAATTGATGAAATTGGTTTTGAATTGGTTGACCACCCGCCTTATTCTCCGGATTTAGCACCGTCAGACTATTATTAGTTCCCAAAACTCAAGAAACATTTGAAAGGTAAAATATTTTCCACAAATGACGAAGCAATATGTGCCGTTGAGGAGTGGTTTGCAGACCAAGACAAAGATTTTTTTTAAGTGGCTTAGAATTACTTTATGAACGTTCTGCTAAATGTATAAGTCTTAAAGGAGATTATGTTGAATAAATAAAACTTTGTTTTGAAATATTGTGGCGTTTTATATGGTAGGCTTATCAATACCCCCTCGTAAACGATCTCTGTTTTTTCTTGTTTTCAAGACTCTTAAATAAAAACCGGTATGCCACGGAATATGAACTGGGGCCGCCAGATGTAGCCTTTACCGCTAAACCTACACGTCGTTTAAAATGTTTTCCATTATGTGAGTTAAATGGGTTGCGGCTGCCAACTGACATTTACCATGCACCTTTGTTAAAGAAAAATAATAACTATTGAATAATTTACAATGCTCGCTTACTAATTGTTTAAAAACATTAAATATGAGTAAGTACGGTAAAATAATAGACCTTGCTCGATTTGCAAACTAGTCATCGACATCCTGCGTTTGTTTCATAGACGACTGAGATTAAGGTTTTATTTGATTGCTCTGCATAGGCTTCTGTATGCCGTAGAATAAAAATTATATTTATACAGGGTTAGGCATAAGTACAGAATAATTGCTATAACTCGTTAAATAACATAAATTGAAAAAAATCTCGTATAGCGATTTTGATATTTTGCAACGTTTTTTTATCTTTTCGATGACGTTTGACGTTATTAAATAGATGATTTTTTCTCCATTCATCTAAAAATGTTCATAGTTTTACATGAAAAAATTTTTGAGAAAACGTGAAAAAGACTTATTTCGAAGTAGGCTTACCCAGCAATGCAACGCAAAAATAACAGCAATAAAAAAATTTGTTTTGGTTAAATTAAAAAAAAACTGCTCCACTTCATAATATACCGTCTGTCTATAAAGTAACCCCCCCCCCCCCAAACTAACTTTTGAACGACTTGATATTTTACCACAACATTTGGTGTGCTTTAATGAGCAATTAAATACTATTTTTTAGCCAATACTTAAATTTTGTATCATATATTTTATTTTTAAATAGAAAGGAGGTTCTTGTGACACCTCATTTGAAAGGTCTTTTAGTTCTGCCTCTGATCCTAAAGTTTCAAAGAAAAATATTGAGCCATAACAAAATGGAGGATTTTAAACAAATGGACTCGCTCAATTCAAAATTGTTTTGATCTTTTTATCCAGTAGTCCACTTTTTCATTTGCAGGACAAAATTTTACAAGAAATATCTCAGGTAGTTGGAAATAATATTGAGAACGTTATGTTCCAACAAGACGCTGCGCCGCCTCAGTATTATAGGCCTGTTTCTGACTTTCTCAACGGACATTTTCTTGGAAGATGGATTGGTAGGCGGGGGCCTGTACAATAGCCGGCTGGTTCTCCAGATTTAACTCACTTAGATTTTTTTCTATGGGAATATCTGAAATCGATAGTGTACAGAACCCGTCCAGAAACTGGTGCAACGCATTACAGAAGTTTGCAGAAACTTATGAAAATGTAAGGCAGGAATTTCATAACCGACTTTTTATGTGAAAAGAAGTGAATGGTGAACACTTTGAACACTTAATTTAATTTTTTTTGCTATAATACTAATTTTTTTTATATAGACTTCCTTATCTTCGAACATTGTCATTTTGTTATGGCTCAATAGTTTTCTTTGAAACTTTAGGATCAGGGGCAGAACTAAAAGATCTTTCAAATGAGGTGTTAGTCGATTCCCGTTTTCATTAAAAAATAAAATTTAAAATGGTGCCCAGCCGCCATTTTGAATGATGCAAAATTTAATTATTGGCTAAAAAATAGTATTTAATTTCCCATTACAGCACACCAAATTTTGTAGTAAAATAGCAAGTAGTTCAAAAGTTAGTTGGGGGGGGGGAGTTACTTTATAGACACAGTGTATATGGTTTGCTGGGGGTTAAATCAAAAACAAAGTAGCTACAGTCTGGCGCCCCTTTTATAGAACAGACTTTGTACACGTGCAGATAAAAATTAAATTATAGTTATTTAAGCCACAAGAAATGTAAGGACGTAATAACATTCGAGGAAGGGTAATATAAACTAAGGCGGAGCCGAGGTTTATATGATCTTCCGAGAATGTTGTATGCTTACACTGCGCGTTGTTTATTATATATCATATATTTTCCCAATACCGGCTCAAAATAATAAAAAAATATTTGTAACATTTGCCAATACTAAGTTAGCTATGCCTGTTGCTGTAAATCTAAACTACCATTATTTTCCTAGGAATGTTATTGACGCTATTAAGTTCCGTTTTCAAGTGTAATTGAATAAACAAACGTTATGAGACACTTACGTGTTTTGTAGCTACAGAAGTAAGGCGTACATACGTAGCCGGTAGTGAGAAAAATAATTATTTGTGATTATCTTTCATAATATTATAAAGCTGGTTTATTCTTATTGTTTAATTACGCTTAGAACCGGGGTTAACCATTTGGGAGCCAAAAGCGCCACAGCGCCCATCGCCCCTGGCTAGTTCGCGTCTGCATCAAAGATTAAACTCAACCTCTGGCACACGAAGCAGGTTCATTACCAGTGCGCCACGGGTACACTTGAGCATCGATTTCGTAACCGGGTAAATAGTCTATTTGAACACTTATTTGTATTCAATTATCAAATAAATAGCCATCGGGTCACGTAAAAAAATGTTATCCTACCATTTAGGGTGACTGCAAGCAAAAACATTTTCATAGGGACATAATATACAACTATTTCATGTTTTGCATGCCAAACTGCATTGTTCCACCTAACTTGGTATTCTCTGTATAATTTATAATTATAACAAAGCACGAAACGATCGTCATGCTTTAACCACAAATGCCGCCAGAACCATGAGGACCGTGGAAACAAATTAACTTGAATCTTGGTTTGAACGAAATCTTCACAATTATAATAAATTTTTTTTGTGTTTAGTCTCGCTAAATACGCACTTCTTAATAAAATCATTCAAAAATTTTTTGCTAAAGCATTACTCGTATCCCTTGCTTTAAAATAAAAAACCAAGCGAGAGTCACTCGTTTACTTTAACAAAAATTGAGTGTAATAATAACTTAATAAATGGTACAGAGTTAACCGAATCATTTTTAACTAAAACAAATTTTCATTTTGCCCAATACATTAATAATCCCATCTTTAACTCACCGCTAGTGTGATGCACCACATAAAAACAAGAGTAATAAAATCAATTTTCAACTCTGTATCTTCCATAAATGCTCCATTTTCAACAAATGTTACAACAAGAGCCAAATTGACAATCTCCAAAACGCCCATAAGAATAATCGCACAGAGGAAAAAAATTTGCCATCCGAAAAGGTTATTAAAAAGTACAACGAGAGAGCACAGTTCTGTGTAAAGTTGTCGTACATCTTTAACCTTTTCCCAAATTTCCTGTTTTTGTGCACTGACATTAATATCAACTTTAACCTCAGACACAGCAGATAAAGGCTTTGCTGGTTCAGTTTTTAAACCGCATGCTGTTAAGAAATCATTGACTTTTTTAAAACGAATTTTCAGGTGCACAGCATAGCTGTAAATTACCAAGACCATAACCATGTTAGCATATTCACATACATCTTTCAAAACGTATTTGGAAAAAATATGCAAGCCCACTGTTTTCGTCCAAATAACAGAATCATACACGATGAGGAGGAGCATAAAAAGATGGCATAGAATTAATTCGAAATAAAAATGGCGACTGAGCGAGAGGCTTTTCTCTTCCAAACATTTATCTATTTTGCACAAAACTTCGAGCACCGTTTTAAATTTTTGTACGTTACAAATTGATGATCTGACAATTGCAACCACCACACATACAGCTACCGCAGTATAAAATAAAGCATCCATTATGGCAACCGTATAATTTTGTCTGGGATAGGTTTCCTCAATTTTTCCGTGTAATGACGCAAAGTAAGCACTGATTAAAGCTATTACTAGAATGGTTGCATAAAATCTATGCACTTTTAATTTAACACCATCAGTGTAAGGCGGCGGCACTAAAGCCAACCACTTTGCTAAACGATATATCGGTGTTAAAACTTTAACATGAATTTCTGACATATTTAACATCCCGTATTTTTAGCAATGAAGAAAACAAAAGTGGGACTAGTTCTTTATATAATTTAATAGTTTAATTATGTTGATGGCGTGCGTGTTCTCATTACATTGTGTCTATTACGTACTAACAATTATTCTGTTTTCAGCTAATAGTAATTAAATTCCATTCCAAATGAAATTATTCAGATAATAAAACTAATATGTCTGTTGACAAAGTGAAAGTATACACACTCGACATTCATAAATTCAGAAAAATAAAATATTTCAGCAATAATTATCCTAGAACAAAATATGAAATGAAAAGGGAGTTTTTACCTTAATTACCTTTGTTCCTAAAATAATACTGCTATAGATTATTCACGTCATTTAATAAAAAATGAAACAAAATTAAAACACAATTCCTAATATTACAATCAATAAAAAATACTGTATTTAAATAATTGAAAACAATTTTTGACAATTATATTTTAATTAATGACATTTGACGACATTAATAATTTTTTCCTATTTTAAAATGGGCTTCAGTTTCAATAATTTGTATAATTATTTTTTTTCTTCTTCTTGTGATGGTGCGAAAACCTACAGTGCCTAATTGGCTCATAGTTCATGCACCCCTTGTTTAACAGTTATCTTTATACAGTACAGTATTCAGGCCAAAAACTATTACCATGCTGATGGAGATATATCGTAGTTCTCCTGGCTCCGAAAGTAGGATGTCGTGCCTCAGGATCATTAGTCTGGGAAAATAGGTAAGAAGATATAAGGAAGGTTCTACTTCTTCTCATCAAAACCTACACAGGCGACATTGACTACTCCCATGGTGTTAGAGTGTTTCCGGAAGAAACCTTGACCAGTCAGAAAACCAACCACGATCCTGATGTGGTTTCTACTTAAGCGTAGGAGTTGTGTGGAACGCCTCGATAATGGAGTTTTGGAATAAGAAGCTTCTACTGGCGCAATCTTGGATGCAATGTTCATATGATTTTAAACTGGCAACGACTCCAGTTCTGAATTTTCTGCCATGTGGTAGCCATGAGGAGTTTGGGGCGAGAAGGGATTTTTAAAAGCCCTTGGCTCTCCTGGCTAAGAAATCAACGTCCTTGAATTTAAAATAGTTTGACTTAAATATGTAAACAAAGTCTGCTTAGGGCCTCATGACAGTCATTGATCAGCATTGATTTGGCCATGACAGAGATATGTTTGTTGGATATTCTCCTGAACACTGGCTGACATTGCCCTAGATTTAACTCTATAAATCTCTCTACCAAAACCGCCTACCGTTTACGATCCGCCTGTGAAGAAGACTAAATGCGCGGACCTAAGAAAGCCCTCTATTTGGGTCTAGTCTTTCCTGCTGGAGATATTGAATGGTTTGGTGAGGGAGAATAAAAATGGCATGCAGTTGCTTTTCGCGCGTGTCTCCGTATCGTGCACGGTTTCCACTAACCATTATATCTTATCCTGTAAGCTTCCTTTTCAAACCTTTATCTCAATCAAAATATGAACAGACGGTAGGCCCAGAAGTGCCTTCAGAGCCGCAGTAGGTGTTATGCGCGTCGTTCCTGCCACCAGTTTTTGACGCTGAGCGAAGTGTAGTTTGATGCATGATTGTTGGACTTCAGGCCAGATCGGTTCAAAGGTTCAAACCAAAAGGTTGTAGTAGTTCTTTGTATTTGTCTGCCGACATGTTTTTTTCGGGATAGCTTAGCGTCCAGGACCACGTCTAGATAGTTAGATACTTCCTCTGGTGAAGATGACCAACATGGCATTTGTGGGGTTAATTATAAGGTTTTGTACAATCCCCAGGTCTTTTTGTAAAAGAACTTTATCAAAAATTCAAATTACAAGGTAGTCTGCATAGTCTAGCGTTTATAAGCCGGCAAGTTCAAGTTTCAAAAATAGGCCGTCAAAAACGAAATGCCACAGTGGAGGTGTTCCTAAGGACATCCTCCTCTGACTGACGCCATAACGGCAGTTTTATCGAGCGTGGTTATTACTTCTTGCCCCGATAGGATGTCGCTGACCCACCTAGTAATGATGTTGTCTCAACAGCTGCAGAAGTAGAGTACAAGGAGGTGTTATCACAGGCTTTTCCGATATCAAGAAACGTCTCAACGGCACGTTCCTTGCTGTGCAGCGTCTTCTTGATTTTACGTAGTGCTTTACCACCGGGGTCAGATGTCAAATTCAACGTTATGTCAATAACGTCTTGCTTTTTTTTTCATGTTACAAAGTTGGCGAATTTTCTCGATTAAGATTTTTTAAATCCGTGGAATATAGATAGTGTAGTAGACTTCTGCCCCTTGGAATTGACAACCGAACTGCCCCAACAAGTATGGTGCGTGTTAGCGTCTCATCTAATATTCAAAGACAAACCATTAATATTGCAGTACTAAATCAGTTCTTTCAGCGCAGCTAAATGCAGAAGCCGTTGTAGAGTCATAGGGAAGATAGGCAGAACTGAAAATTTTTTTATCTTGTTTCTTTTCCGCTTAAGACTAACCTTGATGGCTACCAGATCTCTGAAACTGAAATCCAGCTCTAGTTTAGCATTAATGCCTTCAGAGACGTAGATGAAGTCTTAGGAATAGCCTCGGGGAAGCAATAGTATAGTACCCTGCTATTTCCGTTTAAGCGTTACATAGAGCTATGGGAAACCTATGACTGTTAATCAATACCAGTCTGCCCCAAAACAAGCTGTCGAGATAGTGTAGCAGATTAATTTGGAAAATATAAAATATAATTATTATGTGTCTAACATTGATAATTTTTAAGTATAAAATTATAATACTAATAACTGAATGATCAGAGGTTAACTTCGCCGTTGAAATCTAAAGCTCTGGCAATCATCGCAGGAAAAATAAAGAAAACCGGAAGAACAACATTTTTTTTGTCTATGTAATAATAAAACACCTAAAAAGATTAAAAATAGATTTTGATGTCATTAAATAAAAACAGTAATAATAGACTGGTTTAGTAATGATGGAAATTACACCCCTATTAAACTAGCGTAGGTCAGCAACACTTTGAAAAATTTGCCAGACCTAGAAAACTTCCCGGAGTCCACTGGAACACCAGTCTGCTGGATTGTGTGTCGACTATAACCAAACCAGCGAGTGGAATGTTGTGAGTCCACAACTAAATGCACTAAACCAGCTTAAAAAAATACCTAATTAACTTCAAAAATTAGCACTTAGACCAGTCAATCGAGAGGTAGAACTCAGCTAGCACCAGTGCGAATTTAATAATACAGTCAAATGTAATTCAGAATTAGGTATCAATAATACTAAGAGTATTACCTAACCTAAATAACCGAAGTCTGCTGTGAAGCGTTTCACGCGCTTTTACGTCAATATGTCCAAAACCGCCAACAGTAATTCACGATGAAAAAGACATAGTGATAAATTTTCCAAGACGGTCGTATAATTTACGAAATTCCCGTAACAAATTCGGTGCACGCGTTAGTAAGTTAAAACAATTTATTAACATCGGACCAGCTTGGAAGAGTTCCAGTTTTGGTGTTCAATGGATAACTAAGTGTTTGGTAACATTGTTTATAAAATTTAACCGATAAATACGATTCTACTACACCACAGCTTAGCTTAAGTGCAGGGTTAATTACCTTTAGTTCAGATCGCACGTGGAGAAATAATAATTTCTTGATTTCGGGATTAATTTTTAGTTAAAGCATTAAAATATTTTATTTCAGTAAGTATAGTATTAGGTTTAAATGTTTTAATTTTAATAAGGCGAAACCATTAAAACATAAAAGTTTCTTAATGCATATTGTACTAGGTACTTACCCCACTTAAAAATACCCACAAGAGTAAAACTATAGCCACCTTTTTATCAGGAATGGCTATTATTAATTCGTGATAAATCAATTGTAGAAACGTTGTTGTAAAAACTGCAGTAATTAATAAAATATGCCAGCCAAATGTTTCATTAAATATATTCACCAAGTCTGTTAACTGCTTGTGAATTTTTCTAGCTCGCACAACTTTTGCAGATATTTGGTCTATTTTGATTATATTGTTTTCAATTTTTAGTCCGTTTCTATTGAAATGCGGAACTAAGTGTGAAAGGTAGCTTTTAAGGAAAACTGAATACTTTCTGTTAATTCATTATTCAATCTTTGAAATCTCTGTTTTACATGCAATAATTGCAAATTAAGAGTTCAATAATTGCATTTAAGTACTGTTCAAATTGTTTCACAAAATATTTAGAATAATTGGGTAGCCCTATGCGCGGTATGGCTATAATTGCGTTGTATGCAGTCAGGCATACAAAAGCAAAGTGTACTAGCAGTAATTGGAAAAACATTTGGACATATTTTTTATTCGTTTCTTGTTTTCGTCCAAAACTCATATCAATGCCACTAAGACTGGTAGTAAATAACTGAAACTTCCGAATGTTCCAGAAGGCCGCTACTAAAATTGGGACAATAACTGATACTGTTGCCGTTATATAAGCTGTTTCAAAACAAAATTCAGCAATTGGGTTATTAAATGTTCTCCCTCGTGTTATAACAATTGTATAAATATATAAGCTGAAAATAGTTAGGGCAACAAATAAAGAGTAACCCTCATGTTTAAATAAATTCCAATCATCGTGTGTTTCATAAAGTGGCACAAACGCGAAAAACTGGGCAATACAGTATATTGGTTGTATAACACTCATGCTAATATTGCGTTTTTGGAACATCTTGAAATACTTTCATTTTAACCACACTGAATTCCCATATCCATTACACAATAGCGCCTATCAAAAATTTTCTTCGTCTGTTTTTGTTATTTTTAGCGAATATACGCTTTTAAATATTTTTTGTTAAATATGACGTGGATGTCGTTATGGCTTTTAGGTGGTATTAAGATGTCAGTAAGTTTTGCTTATAAAAAGAAATTACATAGCATATGTTGCACATATGAGCACTTTGTTGGTCAAATAATAATAAAAGATTTTTTTTGACAAACGTGAGTAAAGTTCTTTTTTATTTTATTTATAAATTCCAGCTTTACTTCGTTAAAGTCCATATGTAATGAATATTTATTTATTTTAACCTTATACGTATTTCGGCATGTTTACATGCCATTGTCAAAGGTTATATGAAAAAGTAAACAGTTAGTGTTGTTATAGCAATAGAACTTGGTGACTTAATCTCGGTAATCGTCTGCAGATGACTTGATTTCTTATTCCAAAATGTCCAGTAGAGGAGAATTTAAGAGATCAATTTGCTCATTCATTAACGGTACAGTTTTTAAATGGTTGTGAATTTCAAAAGCTTCTAGTATATCTAACCTGACAATTACGAACACAACAAAAAAAAATGAGCCAAATCGGCCGAGCCATTCTCAAGTGATGATGTACCAAACATGCGGCAATTGATTTTTATTTATTTATAGATGAATGCAAACAGAAGAATTTTATTGGCATATCAAAATTATCAAACATGCTTTTGCATAAATTCCGTGCCGTTGTCATTACATTTGCGGTAGTACAAAAAAAAGGTTAGAAGTAAATTACCCTAAAAATACAAACAAATGTCTTATTTCATATTATTACTTACCCCAATTAAAAACAACCAACTGAATAGAATTAACGACTCGGTTTTTAAACCGTTTATTATTGCTATATTAATTATCTCCACCAACGTCAGTGCAAACACTGCAATATTTAATGAAATTTGCCATCCAAACATTTCATTGAATAGGTTTACTAAACTGGTCAATTGTTTGTAGATATTTCTAGTTTTTGCAACTACAGCTTGTATTTCATTGTTATTGTATTTTGCGTTACCACTGCTTAACGTATTTGTACTGATATATAAGTCTAAACTGCGGCATTGCAAATAAAAATAAACACTCTTCCTTATTCTGCTATTCACTCTTTTTTAAGAACATGCAATAATTATAAATTGTGAGAACGATAATTGCGCCTAAGTAGTGTTCAAATTCTTTTACAAACAACGAAATGCAATTGTTAAGTTTTATATAGGGTAAAGTCATGGCGGCGTTGCATGCCCAGGTGAACAGGAACGCTAAATGTACTGACAATAATTGCAGAAAAATTGGGTTACATCTTTTATACCTTATGTTTTTCGTTCCAAAATTTCTATCAATGTCATCAAGAGTTGTAGCAAATAACTTAAACTTTCTTATGTTGCAGAATGCCGTAATTAAAATAGAAGAAATTACTGATGCTGTTGTTGTCGTAAAGATATTGTAAAAAGAATTATAATAGTTGCAGGCCTATTCCCCATGTCTTCCGCTTCTTTCATAACCAATGAATAAATATAAAAGCTCAATACTATCAGTGCAACAAAAACAGAATAGCACTTGTGTTTGAGCAACATTAAACGATTGCCTGTATCATAAGGTGGCACCAAAGCAAAAAATGGCAATATAATAGAGGGGCTTTATAAAACCAACGCTGTTTAAATCACTTTCTAACATTTTTGAAAGTTGATTTGGTTGACGTACGATACACTTACGATCTGTTTCACCTGGTAACAATAAACTTTCTAAAAAGCATCCATCAGTACAAAAATAAGCAGTTAGGTAACTCAAATAATCACTTAACTAATCACAAGCTATCTTGTTTGATATTACGTAAAAGCCCAAAATACCTACTTTTCAAATAATTATGTAGAAGTTTTCATTCTAGCTTAAATTTTAGACATCAGAGGCGTATTGATTTTATTAAAGCCATGACAATTACTTATTGGAACGGAATTTTTGAGCAAGACAGCGGATTTTAGTTTCATATTATTTTAAAGCTATCAGAGTCTACATTTAGAATATTGTACCGCTATAGTAATTTTTAATTGGGTTAATTAGCATATAAAAAATATGTAAAT
This sequence comes from Ctenicera cuprea, assembly GCA_958336395.1. Classification (NCBI taxonomy): domain Eukaryota; kingdom Metazoa; phylum Arthropoda; class Insecta; order Coleoptera; family Elateridae; genus Ctenicera; species Ctenicera cuprea. Next base: position 30,771,379 of record OY284494.1, on the reverse strand, counting down.
ATTTAAATATATTTATTTATCAATTCTAGCTTTACTTCGTTAAAGTCCATATTTAATGAGTATCTGATTAAGTATTTTATATACAGATACTCATTATTTAAATATATAATTATTCAATAGTTCAGCGTTCGTGACGCGACAAAACAGCACCAGCAGCTCCCGCTATACATTCTATAAATTTTTCAAAATAATGAGAAATTCACCCTCTTTACTTCTGCTCATCAATAGCCAATCAGTGCCCAAGAGGGCGTGGCTTTACTCTGCTACAAATTTCATTTTGTGTATGGAACAGAAACCGTTCCTTCTCTCTGCCTCCGTCTTTGTCTCTGTCTCTATCTCTGTTTTTATCTCTATCTTTATCTCTGTTTCTATCTCTGTCTCTAGTTCTGTCTCTATCTTTTTCTTTATCTCTGTATCTATCTCTATCTCTGTCTCTATCACTGTCTCTATCTTTGCCTCTATCTCTAGCTCTGTTCCTATCTCTGTCTCTATATTTGTCTCTATCTCTGTTTCTATCTCTGTCTCTATCTCTCTGTCTCTATCTCTGTCTCTATGTTCAGGAATTGAAAAACATTACTGTAAACTGCACGCTCTTGTGCCACTTTGGCATAACTCGATTATACCATTGGATCTGATGTAAAAATTTGCCCTACTGTATTGAAGATGCAAGGAGAATAACTTTGTCTTGTCCAGTTTGTGCTGTATTAAAGTCTAACTGTTGCAATAATAACAAAACGTTTATTAAATCCACGTTAACTGTTAAAAGGTTAATAGAGATTTTAAACAACCGTTCTCTACAGTAACAATAAATCAATTTATTGTAACTGTAACAGTAGATGTTGCTAGATTCCCTCTTGCTTTTCCTTGATCAGGCATGACGTCATCGACTGTGATTCGGAATTTTAGTCAACTTTTTGCAATATTTAAAATGCCATCTTGCATACATTCAGATAGATAAACGTCACTTATGTCACAAGAGCTTTTTCACTATTTATGAAATTGCTACTGTTTAAACCACACCATACAATCCCTAGCGAAACGGACAGATCGAAAGATACAATATTATCTGGCAAAATGTAGCCTTAGCACTCACATCTCGAAATTTAGATATGACTAAATTGAAATATGTTATACAAGACGCTCTTCACGCAAGTAGGATATTACTATGCGCTGTTACTCTCGGTGGATAGCTTCCTACTGGGGGCGCGAAAAAGTGTTGCCCCTATCCGCTACCTGGGATAGGGGGCCGACCTTTTCGTGGATGATCGTATGTGACGCAGAAAGTTAGTGTTGATAAGACCGCTCGCCGCGTGTAAAAACGATGGCTGGTAGCGACTTTAAGACCAGGCCAAGCTACCCAGCTCAACTCTCATGTCGTGGTCAAGGGTCTGCACTGAGTTTTAACGGCGTTGAATAGTGTCTAGCACTTTTGTTAAACCGTAAACCGCTCTGTGTTGCAAATAGCAATGCAGAGGGACACGTGAGTTTAGGCTTAACCACCCGAACAGCGTGGATGAGGCCACTATAAAAAACCTCCCAACTCCTAGTGGTATGGTGCGCGCAAGGTCGAGGGGAAGCCTGATCATAGCGATCAACCTTGGGGCACCGGGCGCATCCCGTTGTATCCAGCCTTCCACATCAGCCGGGGGCTTCTGCCGTGGTGATCTTTATTTCTGCTTTACTCGTGGAACTTTCATGGACACGCAGTTAACTCGCTAGGCAGGGATCAACAGGGCTCAACAGGGTCCTGAACCTGCATTGGGAGTATCAAGGAATGCAATCCGTAGCTATAACAGAGAATAAATCTGCAGTCAACTTAACATTTACTGGATCAACAGACCAGAGTTAACCCATAGTATTGCGAATCCCGAGTATGCCTGTATTCGTCCTGTGGCGAAAATATCATTGAAAATTTCGGCAAAACTCCAGCACCTTTGCGATGTTTCTACGAAAAAGCAGAAAACCTGAGTACCTCTACACAAAATTTACCTACAACTAAGCAGACACCTTCACCCCTATAACGCATGTTAGATCTTTCTCCAGTGAATGAATCCATTCCTGCAGGAATAGAAGAAAATTTGTAAAATAGCTATCTTCCATCAAGACGATTAATCCACCGCCCAGAAATTTTGCATGATTACGTTTTAAATTAATAGGAAATAATATAATAGTTTAAACGTTGGTATTATTTAATTCTTCAAATAACGATTTGCTCCATTACAGCAAAACAAATATAAAAATATTCTTTGCACTTACCATATTCAAAGACACCAACATTGCAATGGCTTTAATACTCCGAAACCCATCTTCTTTATTAAAATCTGTGAGTCCAAGATTAATTACAGAAAAGAAATCCATTATCGCGGCACCAAAAAGGAGGAAAATTTGCCATCCGAATAATTTATTAAATAAATCAATTATTTTGCGGATCTGTTTAAAAATTTTGCTGATTCCTTTACCCTTTTGTACTGTGTAATGCTTTTATACTTTAATTTCCGGATTAAAATCTACACCGTTGTTAACTTTTCCATTCAAGTGAAACATTAGACGATTTTGTAAAGCTTTAAATCTGTACTTTAGACAAAAACAGTGAGAATAGATCAGCAGTGTCATGATTGCGTTGAAATAATGTTCTAAACATTTTAGAAAATATCCAAATAGTACTTCTATGCTATCGTATTTTACGATTAAGTAAAAATGCAGTGCAAAGAAAACTGTAATGCCCAGATGCATCAAAATAAATTCAATTAAAATATTTTTTGATCGATTTGGTGATTTTATCTGTAAGTATTTATCAACTTTATCAGCTTCTACTATATTCTAGGCAATTATTAACGTCAGGTGTTGTCTAACGACAAAGTTCTATATATAAAAAACCACTTTGATACCCCAATAACCATTTTTATCTTCTTAGCTATACGGAGTATACCTAGAGACAGCTATTGTATGGCATGACCGTTGTAAGAATGTATAAAATCAAGTATTGACTAAAAATTAAGGTTCAATTTCGACCTAACTAGTAAGAAGTTACTTAGGGTGTCATTTAAGTGTTGCCCATTTACCATTTCCTAAAATAGTGAGAAATCCACTGGAGCTATCTACTGGGGCTTAATGAGTTACTTAATGCCATAGTCAAAAGTTATCATTGCTACTTTTGTTAAATAGCAGTATGAATATCTTCTTAGAAAGTTAGATAGGGATCTTTACTTTCCACAGTTAACGGACGCGGAAAGGCGTTTATACAAAGTGTGGTCACAATAAATTATCGACAAATGAAATATATAATTACTAGCAGACAGGTACTCGCATATTATATAAAAAGCGCTTATAACAGAAAAAAAGACTTAACCTTGTAACAATGAAAGAGAGTGTAGACAAAGCTGGGAAAGTATATCAACGGATATTACAGAAACCGCTAAAGGAACTCATGGCACCCAAACAGTAAATAAAAGTAAAATCTATAACACTAAAAAAACGGAACACTTACCTAACATACAGAAGTAATAAAACTGAAGAGGAACACAACAAATACAAATAAATAAGAAACCGCATAAACGACAGAATTGGAGAACTAAAGAGAGAATCCTGGAAAAGGGTCACATCAGACATGAAGCGGTGCCAAAAAGAAAATTTTGAAGATGTGGAAGATGCTGAACACAGACGACAATGGTGGTGAAGCAGAAATAGAAATAAACGATGTAGAGGAAACATAGTTTCAACGAAAGTACAAGTAGCTGTTGCTATTACGTAAAAAATGAAAGAAAAACATAATTATCCCGATTTTCAAAAAGAGTTGTAACGGTTCCAAAATAAATAAATATGAACAAGCATGATATTTAAAATTAGCTAATATTTATTTATTTGTTTACACTGGCGCTCGTGTACCGCACGTGAGAACGGACCGTGCGCAAGCATCTCTACTTTAAAAACAGCTCCCTCTACAACGACCTCACTTAACCTAGGAAACGAAAATTAAGGGTATAAAATTATTATTGCTGGACGGAAAAAGTCCACTGGAAACCGAGACGTAGATTCACATCCAGGTTGCAGACCAGTCAACCGAGTGGTAGAATTTAACAAGCACCAGTGTCGGTCCGAATTTAATAGTGCAGTCAAGTCTGAAATCTGCTGCGAAGGGTTTCACGCACTTCTATTCCTAAATGAAGGTTTAATTTCGTCGTAGAAGAATTTAACCCATTTTGATCCCTTTTCCCAACCCACGTTCATTACCTGAAATTCCATAAGGCATGCTTGAAAGTTTTTGACGCACTTCCATATCAATCCAGCAAAAACAGATTAATTGTTGAAGAGTTTCAATTTATTTTAATTCCTTTTTCTTTAATTACACTAACTACATTAATTAATTAAAATAAAAGTAAAAACCTTGTCCGATTCTGAAAGGTATTCATAATCGTAATCCATAATAAATTATTCGGAGGCACACTACGCTAATATGTACAAAATATTTAACAGTAAATCAAGATTCACTGAAAAAACTAAAAACCCGATTTATACTGTGCTCAATTATTAACTAAGTGAAATTATAAATCTTAACATTGTTTATAAAATTAAGCCGATAAATACGAATGTTTTACACCATAATTCGACAGCTGAATTGCGGGGGTAATCATCCTTTAGTTCCGTAAAGGTGGTTTATTTTCCAAAGTTATTGGACGGTATAAATGTTAAAGGACGTACAAAATTAAAATAAAGTAATTTGTTAATTTGTTGATTTCAGGACTTACACTTTAGTGAAGTATGTACCCAGGTGACTAATGCCTCATGTATTCTCTGTTTGCCAAAACGCGCTTCCTTTGCAGTGCGGCTTTAATTGTCGTTGTATAATACAACGTTATACAAAGATGTTTTTGCAAATACGGTAAGTAATGATATCTAAAGTATGGGAAAGCCCTGGCAAAGTGCTTTGACTACTTTATTTTCGTTTTGATAATATAAAACTTTCACAAAAATTTTGAAAACAATGTAAGCAGGCATTATAAAAAGAGAGAAAATTTCTATTTAACTGCGTAACAAACTATTTTTCTTTAAAAATAAAGTATCAATGACGTGGCGGAAAGTGGCTAAGTAGGATCCACACAAGTTTGATGAATGAAATTATAAAAATTTGATGTTCTTAATCAAATAGTAGGTAACTCCTAGAATAGTAAGGTATTTTAGCAAAAATTTTTTAGCAGTCTTTGCGATAAATTATTAAATTGTTGGTATGTTTTTCTCTAGATGTATTTGGCTATTTCTGATTAACAATGGAACTTTAAACCTACAACATAATAAAGGGACCGGTTTTATTGGTATCGACTGTACGATACCATAAAAAACTTTTATAAACAAGTTTGCGCTATATTGTCACTAAAATATCAAAATGTATCACATCAGCAAACACAGTTAAATTAACGAAAAATTGCCAAACTTATTTTGAGCCGTCAAAATAAATTTATTGTTGGTTCAGTAACCCTTAGTTAGAGTAGTTCCCTCTACAGGCCATTTTCCCTTTAAGACCCGCTTCACCATCAGAAAGATTAAAATTTTACGTTTAAACTTTAAAGATCTAACTAGCCCACCTGGGTTTTATTGCAAACTTGAATATTGGAGAAATCAAAGTTCGTTTTTAGTAATTTCCAAAAACTTGTCAAAACACTTTCAATTGTTATTCAAATCAAAAGTTAAACTTTTATCGATTGTCCTTGCCGTTCTTAATGCAAATTTGCATAATTAAAGGCTTATAGTTCGTTTGTAATATTATTCAGAAATTAATGACCGAGTTTGTTTCAAAAGTGAGTTATAAATATATCGCTAAAATATTGAAGTTAAAGCGAACAGCGTACAACGTCACATGTTTATTGAATTACAGAAAAAAATTTACAAAGTTACAAGATAGCTTTATCACTTGAATGTAGAAAGTAACCCATGTGTTGGGTTATTAAACTTTGTTAGAATATATTTTAGCTTACTTTGGAGGTTTTTACTCTTTTAAATCTCCATTATTAACTGATTACGCAAACATATGTGAATTGCATTTTGTTTACTTTTAATGTAGGATAAAAATCAGGGATTGCACACCCGTCCCTGTTTGTAGCTGCTGAAGTTTCGTTTAAAAAATATAAATCTTATAAAAATTTAAAACTGTGCTCTGCACTTACCGTATCGAAGGCCAGCCACACTGTAACGATTGTAAAACCCCAAAAGCCATCTTCTCTACTAAAGTCTAGACCGCTTAAGAGTGCAAAATCCACTACAGCAAGTAACTCAGTTATCACTGCAGCCTTAATCGCTGTGAAATTATTATCTTTTCCATTAAAGCAGTGATAGATTAGACAATCATTGAAATTTTTAAATCTGTATTTTATGCACTGACAGTAATAATAGATCAGCAGTGCTATTATTGCCCTGAAATAGTTCCCTACATAATGCATAAGATATGCGAATAGCACTTCTGCGCTAAACAATTTTAAAGTTATGTAAGTATTCACTGTAAATAAAGTTATAAAGCACAGATGTATCAGTATTAATTCTGTTAAAATACCATATGATCGATTTTGTGGCTTCATCTGTATGCATCTATCGACTTCATTAATAATTGTCGTAAGCAATTTAGAGCTTTGCAGATTTAGTAATGCTGATAAGTTAGCTGCAACCGTTGATGCAGTTGATGTAGCACCAGATAGTACATAAAGGACACGCGAAGATAGTGCTTCCTGAAAAGGATTGCTTAACGTATTCCATAGGATAACAAAATATGCAGAAATTATAACTAATGCAATCACAACATGAAGTATTTTGCAAACAATTAGCTGTAACTTTTTATCTATAGTACAAGGAGGTACCAGTGCTAAAAATGTGGCAAAAAAGTACAGAGGGTTTTTAATCGTACGGCAACCGCTTGGCTTAATATTGATCATACTTTTTCTATGCACAATTAAACAACTCGTATTATTTTATTTATTATTAACTGATAGACGCGCAGTGTCAGACTTTCAACAACAAATGTCAATGTAAAACTAAGCAGATAATATTGATGCTAGAAATTACGATAAAGCTAGACATTTTTTATAAGAAAACCCACTTTGTTAAGTAAACAGTCAAACTGAGTGTTATAGTTTTTCGTGTAGCTTAAAGTACCTACTAGTTTTCACTGTAATGACTGCTCATACACAATAAAAATATCTTAATATTAAAATCTCACATAATCAAGTATGTCTATTTTTCCCCCAAACAGAGGAAAACCTAGCAAAACGTGAAAATGTATTGTATTACTCATTTGTACTGATTGATATCAAGACTTGTCGCTTAAATACACTAATGTTCCATATTTTGGGTTACGAACTGTATATGACTGTAATAAATATGAATTCGTTTGCAAGTCTTGCAACTGCCCACGGAAGAATACTTCTCAAACAAGTATATAAATATAAGCTACCAATTTAGAATAAATCACTGAATTGTGTCGATAACAGATTTGTATGAATGTAAGAATTAGGTAAATTGATACATTTTTAGATGTAAGGCAATAAATCAGACGCATTTTATAATCTACGCCATGAGTGTAAACGGTATTAACTGTTAAATTTGCCTAAATACCAAATGACGTTTTACAAACAAAATTAGTTTTAACTTATAAATGTGATAAAAGTGTTTGAATTTACCTACGACAGAATAAACAAAATTGATTTCAATAAATCAAACAGCAAGTAATCAGATTAATTAAATAAATTAAAGTTTGAAGGTTTATAACTTATACATTTTTACAATAATTGATGTTTCAGGTGCTAGCAGTAAATAAACATTACAATTAACTGAATTTATAAGAAATTGGCTACAAGTAACTAGCAGATATACAGAACTCAAATATATACAATACAGAGTACATTTCTGAGCTAATGAAGTTGATTTAGGTAACAGAAAACCAACGTAATCAACAAAGCAAGTAGGACAGTTTTTCAATATCTTCTAAAAAATTGATTTCTAACTGAATCCTCACTACAGAATTTATCGAGCATTCTCAGGTCATCAAACATACTCAGAACGGCCAGTAATATATGTACAGAATAGTTTATGTACAACACACAGCATCGAACCCAAAATAAATTCCACCAGAACAGTTAATTAAGTAGGTAATTATGTGCATACAAAGAATCGTAGACAAACCATGTACAAACGTAGGGGTGTACCAATGCGAACTGAATATTTTATACACAAAGTGTAGCTGAGACGATGGTGACTTCAATACAAAATATATTTAAAAACATAAAAGGTGATTATTTTTAATAAATATTAAACTATTAAAAAATTTATTAATAATGTTTCACCATGTGCCTACCACACAATCAATTCAAAGCATTGATTATTTTTAAAGTATTTGTACATTTTTACCCCCCCCCCCCAAATATATTCAAATGAAAAATCAAAAATTTATGTGAATACCGACATAAATAATCATCTGAACTACCAACTAGGGCACAACAAGTTTTCACTTACCATGCAAACAATACGCCATAATCCACCCATCAACAGTGAATTGTACACTTGTCGATCGCCCATTAAGTACAATATTTGAAAATCTACCATTGTTAGCAATTCCGCAACAACGATTCCAAAGAAGAACAAAATTTGCCAACCAAATATTTGGTGAAACAATTCCACTATTTCACATAATTGATTGAAAGTTATTCTTAATTTTGACATTCGTTCCAGTGATGCTTGTTTCATTTCGTTCAAATTAACAGATTTAGTAAGCTTTACATTGAAACTGTTTAAACAGTGTCCGCCTGCTAGAATCTTCGCAATTTCTTTTAGATTGTGGTTGAATCTACGAAATCTGATATACAGTGAGTAACAGTAATTGTAAATTAACATAATTATATTGAAAGCAAAATAGTGCTCTATTGCCATTATTATATTATATTTAAAATTGTCTAACCCATATATTGATATAGAACAATACGCACGATATGCAGTTAAGGAAATAAATAAGCACTGTATAAAAATTATCTCAACCAAGAGTCTTTGGCTTGATTTATCAAGTTTTGAATTTGATTTTAAACATTTATCAACTTTATCGAAAAGCGATGTAAATAATTGAAAACTTTCCATATTCAAAACCGTTGAAGTCATTGCCGAAACTATTAATGTCGCTAATGCTACCAAGCGTACTGTACGAAGCCATTTGACAGTAGATGGAATTCCAACGAATTGTAGTTGATTAACAGAAACAGCAGATGCACATATTACCAGCAAAATTGCAACAGCAGAATACAATTTATATAAATTGCACTTTAAGCCTTTTTGCATTTCATAAGGTGGCACTAAAGCAAACCAAGACGCTAATTTCCGCAATGGATTAATGAAATTGATACCCTGATCTCGGTGGCACTTGGACATTTTAGGTCAAAATGCTACACCAAAACCTATTGCGACTAGCAACTGTGAGAAATATCGGAATACTGGAAAGAAATGACAATATCTAAATGTTTCAGCTTTTACTAAATCTCTGTTATTAAATAAATTTTTAATTGTTTTGGTTCATTAAGCAAATAGTTATTGATCGCGGTTGATACTTAACATAATAGACGTCATTTTTAAAACTGTTCAGTTTTTGGGTGTACTTTGAAATAATTTACGTTTTTAAATAATTACTAAATAGTTTTATTTTTTAACGAATTTGATAAAACTGTTTAATATAATATTTGGGTGGAGTATGGTATCTATCTGTGGAACTATCGCATTAACCGCCTTGAATTTAGTTAGTGTGTTAATGCTATTAATTAATATGTTCTGTCATTCTATGGGCGCTACTAAACGGGGTAAGTAAAATAAAATATGTAGATGTAACATATAGGCTTCCGGGTTGGAGCCGCGTTATCGGTGTTTGAACTGCCGACGTTTCGTCCTCGGTTGCACGGGACATCGGTCATGTGGTTGCTTTGGGATCTGGAACACAACTGGCGAGACCGGTGCAGGCACCGGGTTTATAAGGGACGGGTGGGTAACAGGGTGTGATTGCTGGCTCTGTGATTAGCTGTCAGGCTGTAGCGGTTGAGCGGTTGCAGGGCGGGGCTTTCGTTTAGTCGGAAATAGTAGTTTGTAGGCATTGTGGAGGAGATAGCGGTGTGTGGTCTCGGTTAATATTGTTAGGAGTTTTGTGTAGTTCTATGGATTCACGGATCACACGGTTGAGGTAGGTGGAAAAACGGGCTAGGATTTTGGTCTTGTCAAATTGAATGTTATGGCCTGTATCGAGTTTATGCTCTGTAATAGCCGACTCTGAGGGACGTTTCAGTCGAGTGCAGCGCTCGTGTTCAGAAACTCGAACGCTGATCGGCCTCTTCGTCTCACCGATATAGGCTTTCCCGCAGGAGCAAGGTACACTATACACACCGCAGGATTGGAGGGTAGGTAACTTGTCTTTGGTGGGAGGAAGGAAATTGAAAAGTTTTTGAAAGGGAGTAAAAACGGTTTTTATGTTTTGTTGTTTAAGTAGTCTGCTGATGCGGTCGGTGGTTTTGTGTATGTAAGGTAGAAATGCTATAGAGGTAGATGGTGTAAGAGTATTGGTACGTTCTGTGTTTGCGGGTTGGGTCTTTTGAGTAATAGCGTGTTGGATGTCTTGTTTGTTGTAGCTGTTTTGGGAAAGGACAGTGATAATGTGATTGAGTTCATTTTTCAGGTAGGATGGTTCAGAAATGGCAAAGGCTCGATTAACTAAGGAATTAATGACAGAACGTGTCTGGGCGGGATGATGGGAATGTGCGTTTATGTAGCGGTCTTTGTGTGTAGGTTTGCGGTACACGGAATGTCTTAGTTTGCCGTCAGGGCCACGACTCACTAGGACGTCGAGAAGAGGAAAGTTGTCATTTGATTCAATCTCCATAGTAAAATGGATACTAGCATGTTGGGAATTTAAGTGTGACAGACAGTCGGAGAGGGAATCCCGTCCGTGAGGCCAGATAACGAAGGTATCATCGACGTATCTAAACCACCATTTAGGTTTTAAAGGTCGGAGTCTAGGGCTTCCTGTTCGGATGCTTTCATAAAAATGTTAGCAACGACAGGAGAGAGTGGGGAACCCATGGCAGCACCCGACACTTGTTCGTAATACTGTCCAGGGAATAGAAAATAGGTGGAAGCTAGGCAATTTTCTACTAGGAGGGACAAGTCAGTGAGTTGGTTGTGTAAGAAAAATATGTCCTGGATTAAAGAAATGGAATCAGGAATAGCAACCTTAGTGAACAGGGATTCGACATCAAAACTGACTAAGATATCTTCAAGATTTATAGACAAATTGTTTGAAGTCGTTGAACAAAATGGTTGGAATTTAGGATGAAAGAATCAGTTTTGCCAACATAAGGTTTAAGAATTTTGGAAAGGTATTTCGAAAGTTTATAAGTGGGGCAGTTGATAGCACTAACTATGGGACGTAGAGGAATATTAGGTTTGGATTTTAAGTCCGTAGAGTCTTGGTGTTGAGAATGTCTGGGAATTAAGGTTTTTTGAATTTCTGTTGGAATTGAAGAGGATTTTATAAGAGCAGATGTGGATTTTTCAATGCGGGATGTTAGATTGGAGGATAATGTGCGGTAAGCGTCATCGTCAAGTAGTGAAAAGATTTTATTATCAAACTTCTCACGGTCAAGTACAACGGTAGCGTTGCCCTTGTCCGCTGCTAATATGATAATATCAGGATTGGTTTTGAGGTTTTTAGGGGCTTGGGATTCGGACTTGGTGCAGTTGGATTTGGGTGGTTTAGAAGAGTTAAGAATTTTAAAGGTTTCGAAACGTATGGGATCTGCTATAAGAGCAAGTAATTTAGAAATAAAAGCTTCAACACCGCACACGATTTCCTCTGCAGGAATTCGTTTTGGTGCTAATGCGAAATTGGTACCTTTGGAAAGAATGGAAATTTCGTCTTGGTTCAGTACGTGTTTGGAGTGGTTGATAACAGTGTGAGTCATAGCTTGTGGTTTGGAAATTTGTTTAGAAGAAAGTAAATCGTATTTCTTTAAGTGGGTTTGCGTAGTTAGTGCGTGAGTAGTCTGTGCTTGTTCGGAAGTTATTGTGTCAATGAGGTCCCAGTCACAAGGGTTAAGGATGTGCGAAAGTTCGAGGTGCAAATGGAAAAGTTCAGAGGACAGGTTGTTCAGGTCCCGTCTGGTGTGCTTGATGCGTTCCCGTATCAAAGCAAAACCAGCGCGGCGAAGAATAAGGTTCGATAAACGGGTATTGATATGGTGTTTGACAGTAAGGAATTTAGGAACTACATGGTTATCACGACATCTCACAAGAAAAGTTAAAGAATAAATAAATATCACCAATTTCTGTCGTAGGTTACCAAAATGTCTGGTCTTCTTCTGGATTTCCTCCCCGTAGAAGTTGGATAATCTAAGTTGCAGGCTTCCGCAGCCGTTGTTAATAACATCTAGGCTTCCGGGTTGGAGCCGCGTCATCGGTGATTGAACTGCCGCCCTGCAACCGCTCAAACGCTTCAGCCTGACAGCCAATTACAGACCCAGCAGTCACACCCTGTTACCCACCGTCCCTTATAAACACGGTGCCTGCACCGGTCTCGCCAGTTGTGTTCCAGATCCCAAAGCGACCACAGCCCTGAAGATGTCCCTTGCAACCGAGGACGAAACGTCGCCAGTTCAAGCATCGATGACGCGGCTCCAACCCGGAAGCTTAGATGTTATTAACAACGGCCACGGAAGCCTGCAACTTAGATTATGTAGATGTATTTATAGTTAGCGTTCAAATACAATCTGACGTAATTGGGCGCATTTGATCCTTATTCGTTGCCAACCTCGTAAACAAATAGTCGCTTGATCATGTAATTTTTTATTTTGTTTGAAAAAGATTGCCGTGAATTGCCAAAAATTTTAAGTTTATTAACTATCACAGTGTAATGTAGTAACTAAAATAACACGTGCAATAGGAAACTAATATACTTCATGAAAAACGAATTTCTGCAATAAGAAAATTTTTTTATTGTTAATTGGATAATATATTTTATCGCAAATTAATTTTGTTAGGATTTGTTGTTAATTTTAGTTTTCTTATTAGCAATTATTTTAAATGGCAATTTTTACGAAAAAAATAATTAGACAATGTGCATAGTATTAATTTCCACCTTTGTCTAAGCCACAAGGTTTTACTTTTTTAAAACTTACACGTGAAAGGATGTTCCTGCGACTTTTTTTTAATTTGAACACTGCTATGTGGCGCAATACACAATTTTAAAAATACTTTGTATTAATATATTATGTGTGACTATACTTTTATATACACTTATGCCGGGTTATGGACTAGAAAATTAGTTTCATGTGTTTGGTACAAATGGTCATTACTGCTTTATCCCTACGCTAAATGTTGTCTTAGTGAGAGAGAGAGGGAGCGTTACCTTCATATCTCTTCCGCTCGGCTTCACTTTTGCCTGCATTGCGTCACTTTCACAGCTTTATAGTTCTATGGTACAAAACCTACATTAACTTAACGTAAAGCGATAGGTTTTACACGAAATAGTGAGGCAGAAACAATTTTAACAAGTGCGATGTATAGAAAGGAGAACGACTTGGTGACGGTGTGTGGTTTATTACTACTAATGTTTCGTGCTTAAACAACTTAAAAAACGTAAACTAAAATGGCACGAAAATGCAATAGCACTATTGTCTTTATTAAACCTGTATATTATCTTACCAGCGTTTTTGCTCTGATACCACCTTACGATACTGACCAGCATTACAAATTACTTATGTATAGGCTCCACTCTACTTTCATTTCTGCAATAATGTTGTGTTTGTATATTTATTCGTTATATACAGCAACCAATGTGAGTCTTTTTACAATAAACTACACCGCAGAAACAGCGTTAATAATTAATCTTATTTTAATTTCTGCTTTCTGGAATATTCGATTGTTTAGTTTATTTCACACACGTCTAGACGACACTGATATATATTTCCAACTAGCTGGGCCCGGTCCGCTTTGCTGGTCCTAAGTAAGCCTTTTTTGTTGTATCTGCAGCTGCGGATATAAGCATTGCAATGTTGACAAACAGTGCTCATTGTTCCGAAGTCGACCGATTCATCTGCAGCGTAATCGACTGTTGGATCGTATCTGAACGCTAAACGCTCATATCGAATTGTCACGTTTGGCCGTCTGTTTTGTCGACATTCCAAATTATTTTGTGCGCGAGTTCCAACTGAGCGAGTCGAACCCGACTGTATCCGTTGTCTTGGAGTTATAATGGATCGCGCTTCAGAAATTCTTATTCGACTTGCCTCCAAACGCTGACTATCTATGCTCTTCGTCAGTCTCATTGACTCGACGATCATGTCGTTGGATTGCTATGCGCGTACGCCGCCGACCGATATTTCGACGCTTCACTGGTGGCATTTTTTCCAAAGAAACTATCGCTTTGAATTCAATTATTTTTCGCAAAATATTAATTTTCAATACGGAACGCGATACACAGCAGAACTGTCAAACTAAACGTCACACATTGACAGTCATATGTTGATATCGAGACTCAAATGTTTGTGAGGGACTATTTTCGTTCAATTTGATCAAAATAAATTAAAAACCATGAGAATTGTCTGAGTTCAAGTGGGAACATGACTTTTGCATTGTTCCATTCCGGTTTTTCCCTCCAAAAAAAAGAATAAAAAAATTTCGATTTTTCCTAATTTTGAGTTTTCCGAGTTTTCCACTTCGATTTTTCCATTTTTCTCTTCGACAAGCCATTCAAAAACGAAAACATACGAAATCTCATACAAAAATATCATACAAAATCATCTTTTGGATTTTCCGAATTTACCGGTGCATTTTCTTAAAATTTTCTTTTATACAAACCTTGTCCTGACAATTTTGAACACAACAAAAAAAAATGAGCCAAATCGGTCGAGCCATTCTCAAGTGATGATGTACCAAACATGCGGCAATTGATTTTTATTTATATAGATTAATAGATTAATATGTAAAACATCTAGAGATCACAGCAAATGTCTGGTGAAATGCTTGCTGACAAGCTTCGTGTATATAGCAATGATTGTCTACAACACAATAATAGGCTTACCTATTTATGGCTGTTATGAACACACCAGAAAGAAATAGATGAAAGGATTATGAAGGTAGAAATTGAAATTTGGGGACATGACATAGTGGTGATTGCTGCATACGGACCCACAGAAGATACGAATGTTACAATAAAGGACGAATTTGAAAGTAAATTGTCCTCACTCCTTGACAATATAGGAAGCCGGAAAGAAATACTATTAATGGGAGACTTAAACGCCAGAACGGGAACAGAACAAATAGATAACGTTGTGGGGAAATTTGGAGAGAATGTAGTAAATGAAAATGGCCTAAGATTAATTGAATTATGTCACCGATTTGAATTAAAAATTATGAATGGATACTTCCAACATCGAGATGCTCATAAATACACATGGATACAACCGACACGCAAATTAAAATCTATAATTGACTACATAATACAAAGACAAAAATCACAATTAGAAATAACGGATGTCAGAACAATGAGAGGTGCCGAATGTGGCACTGACCACATACTAATAAGAGGCAAAGTATATTTAAAATTTAAAAAACGGATAATGAAAGAAAATGACGACTACTCGGACACTCTAGAGCAGAAAAAGTATAAACTGGAATTGTTACAACAAGACTCCATTCAATTCCTATATAAAATGAGAATAACTGCAAAACTCAAGGAAGGAATACGCGGAAATGCAGAGGACAGTTACAATCAAATTAAGAAAGTGATACATGAGGCCGCTAACGAAGCACTAGGTGAGCAAGAAGAGGTCGAAAAGACGAAGTATTGGTGGAATACCGATACAGAAAACTTAATAAAGGAAAAGAAAAAATTATATCATAAATGGCTAATGACACAAGACCAAGAAGACAGGAAACAGTATGCTAGAGCCAATAGGGAAGTAAAGAAAACAGTAGTCAAAGCGAAGAACGATACCTGGAATAAAAGATGCAACGAAGTAGAAAGTTATCTAGGCGGAACCAGATCACAAGAAGCATGGAAAACGATAAAGCATATGAAACAAAATTGCCATAGTAGTACTAATATACAACTAATCGGAATGAAAGAATGGAAGTGCTACTACGAAGAAATGCTAAATGAAGACAGAAATGAATTTCAAATGGTCAAAGGAAAGCAAAGGAGACAAATACACGAAAGAGAAATAATAGCTAGTGTTACGAAAAAAGAAGTATATGAAGCCCTGAAGAATATGAAAAATGGAAAATCTGCAGGCCCAGGAAGTATTCCGATTGAACTAATAAAGAAGGCCCCCGAATGCCTCGTAGAAATATTAGTAAAAATTTTTAACAAATGTCTGATAGCAGGTGATAAAGTTCCCCAGGAATGGAAAATAGCTTATATCAGTTCAATTTACAAAAGGGGAAAAAAGACAGACTGCAACAACTATAGAGGGATCAGTGTATTATCTTCAATCGGAAGACTGTACGGGAAGATATTAAAAGCAAGAATAGAGAGAGAAATAGAGATAGGAGAAGAACAATCGGGATTTACCGCAGGAAGATCATGCGTAGACAATATTTTTCCACTGAAGCAGGTTATAGAAAAGAGAAGAATAAGAGGCAGAGAAACGCACATCGTATTTGTCGACCTAGAAAAAGCATATGATACTGTACCTATATCAAAAATGTTTGAGGTATTAGAAAACACGAATTTAAATGACAAATATATCGACACAATTAAAGATATGTATTACGAACCGGAAAGTATAATGAAGATCGGAAATAAAATATCTTCAAGCTTCAAAATCACCAAAGGACTACGACAGGGCTGCTGCCTATCACCTACCCTGTTTAAAGTGTATATCAATGAAGTATTAAAAGAATGGCAAGAAAAGTGTAAACCGATGGGTATAGAAATGGATGATGGGTATTTGCACTCCCTGCTTTTTGCTGATGACCAGATAGTGGTAGCCTTAGACGAAGACGACATCAAATACACGATGAGGAAATTGACGGAAACCTACGAGAAATGGGTTTGAAAATAAACTTTAAGTAAACCAAATACTTAGTTGCAGGAGGCAAGGGACAGGATCTAGACATAGAAGGAAAGACCATAAAAGCATGTAGAGAATACAAATACTTAGGAGTAGTTATATCAGAGGAAGGAAACAGCCAAAAAGAAATAGTGAGTAGAATAACGCAAACTAAACAAGTAACCCAAAAGCTTAATTCATTACTATGGTCAAAAGAATTACGAAAGCAAACAAAAATAAATATATATAATACCATGGTGAAGAGCATCCTCACATATGCTTCCGAAACGTGGGAGATTACAAAAAGGAACAAAGACAAGCTGTTAGCAACCGAGATGGACTTTTTAAGACAAAGCTGTGGTGTGAGCCGGCTGGAACATATCACAAATGAAGAGATTAGGCTGAGAATAGGAATAGAAGAAACGATAATGGAAGAAATAGAGAAAAAGAGATTGTTTTGGTACGGACATATGAGACGTATGCAACCCCACAGGTGGCCACGGAAGGTATGGGAATGGAATCCGTCCGAAAGAAGAAAGAGAGGTCGCCCACCTAGAACGTGGAATGTAAGAGAGGCAATGGAAAGGCGAGAATTGGCAGAGGACCTGTGGGAGGATAAGTATCTCTGGCATTTAGGATGCGAGACACGGCCCAATTAGGCTGTAAAAAACTCGCTATATATATATATATATATATATATATATATATATATATATATATATATATATATATATATATATATATATATATATATATATATATATATATATATATATATATATATATATATATATATATATATATATATATATATATATATATATATATATATATATATATATATATATATATATATATATATATATATATATATATATATATATATATATATATATATATATATATATATATATATATATATATATATATATATATATATATATATATATATATATATATATATATATATATATATATATATATATATATATATATATATATATATATATATATATATATATATATATATATATATATATATATATATATATATATATATATATATATATATATATATATATATATATATATATATATATATATATATATATATATATATATATATATATTGCTGTGTAAATGAATAAAAAAATTCATTTACAATTTAAGTTTTAAATTAATTTTTAAATATGAAAAGCCCCACGTTGGTACGATCATAAATTATGCTGTGTAATAAGAATATTTAAAATTCTTATTACAAATTAAATTCTTAAATAAAATTAAATAGCCCCACGTTGGAATCGTCATAAATTATGCTGTGAAATAAGAATTTTGAAAAATTCTTTTTTTAATTTTTTTTAAAAATTCCAAACATTTGAAAAATCATAAATTTTGTAAACTTTGAATTATTATTTATTTTTGACCCACATTTGCTAGCTCAGTAATAAAATTAATATAATTAAATGCTGTGTGTTTTAATTTAGTTTTAAGCATTTTCATAAAAAAATAAATTTCAAATAAATTTATAAGCATGGGAATTTTATTTTAAAAACAAGAGACTCTTATTAAAATTTTGACATGTAAATAATTGATTGACATAAATTCATCTTGTACTTAATCTCAGGGATAATTTTAAATTCTTGAACATCATGTAGCTTCACTATTGTCGATGGGTTATTTAAAAAAAATGAATTGCAGATTTCCAGAATACCACCTACTACATTTACACGCAAATACATCACCATAAAATAATATTTAAAACATCTCTGTACATTTATAATAAATAAAACAAATTTTTTTATTGAAACACCACGAAAATTATTACTTATCTTTTTACAATGTTCATCTTTGAAGTTCGGAATCTTTGATGCGTGCGCTTCCACGTATTTGAATGGTAGCTAACTCATACAACCAATTTTTCTTTCCTGTCTGTGATGTGCTTGTGCACGGTATGATGTGTGCTGTCCTAACGCTGCCTGTCCGATAATACTAAACCATGAGTTCTCCAGCAAAATCTTCAATAACAGTTTTTCTCAGGTATGTAATTCCCTTTTTTTATTAGAAATTATATTTTTCAATTTATAATTACTTTAATTTTTCATTTATTTTTAGCATTTTTATTTTTAATTATAACTGTTCAACTTTTATTATTACAGATTTATTATTATATCACACGAAGAAGATTAATTCCATATTATCTGTCAAATACAAATCTGCACGATTGACAACAAGATGTATTTCTCCACCTCAAAAACCGGAAATTCGCAGAACTATTTTTTATCATAAGATGGTGCTCAGGTACGCCATTTTTTATCAATTTATAATTTATTGAATTTATTTGTCGAAGAAACTTTCAAATTGTTCTTTAATTACTTGGATCACTGGTTATTATAGTTAGATTTTAATTTAGTTTCCCATTGGAATATTTAATACTTGCACAAATTAATATTTTTACAATAAAGAAAGGACGCTTCACAATTTTACTTTTTAATCTTCCAATAACTTTTATATTCTTCAACGGATTTTTCTCAACTTTCTTTAAATAATAAAACACCTTATTACTGTCACTTATAACAACAATTTATTTTGTTCACATTAAAATTTCTAGTTACATTATCAAAAATTTGGGAGCTAAACATTAACGCACCCACGCTATGCAAATTCTTACCGGAAGCTCTCTTGAAAAATTTAATCTCGAACCCCCAGACTAAATTTCCAAATATATCAAATTATACAAATATCACCCTTAAGTATCCTTTACATAACGATAACACCGGAAACAATTAAAATTCTATTGTTTTTACAAGATAGCTACGAAACCTTACAATCTAATCTAAATTTCACCCTTATTCAACTTATTACATAAATGTCATTATCCCAGATTAACTGGAATACATCTATTTTAAATACGCGATTCAAACATAAATCAACGTATGACAGGTACATTCAATGAAGAAAATTTTTCTTAAAATTTTAAAATTAACATATTTTTTTCATATTTATAAAAGCACATAAATTAAACAATACCAGCTTATTAGCATTAATAATTATCAATTAATTATTCATTAATTTAAAACCATAGTTACATTCCTTAATTAACATAAACCCTAGGTTTACAAGTAATTTATATGAGGTCATTGACTTCTTATCACTTTTATCTGTGACTATAGTTTATACAAAAACCGTCTGGCAAATTCTTACAACCTTGACCTAAAATACAGAAAACTATTTACATTACAATATTTTATATACCGACATACTCAAAAGTAATGTATACGGTTTGTTTTAAATATAAATAAACAATTAGGTTATCTAATAAAACTAAATTAAATTAACTCAATAAACACCTTAATTAAATTAATTCTAAATTAAAATTATACACGGTGCGTCAAAATAATTTTCTAAAAATAAAATTTTTTTTATTTTAATTCACTTATTCATTTTAAAAACACACTTTTCAACCAATAACATCTCAAATAAGGATTACCCTTTAATATTATACACAGTTCGACTCATATTTTTACACAAACGATTTTATTATTGATAAATAAATTAATTCAAGTTAAATTATTTATAGTTTGCGTCAATATTAAATTGCCTTAGCATGTTTTATATATGCTATAATTTTTTTAGTCAAGTTTTACTAATATAAATAATTCTATTCTAGGAATAGTATCCTGGAAAATCTCAATGCTACTTCAAATGCATTTAACCAAAAAGAAATACAAGAAATCAAGATTACCACTGCATTACCGTCGATATAAATAAACTTCAATGAATTACAAGACCACGAAGAATATCTCATACTTTAACAAAATCTCATACTTTTTTAAGTAATAAAAAAAAATTAGTAATAATTTTTAATTTTAAGTTAATAAATAAATTTTTGAATTAGAACACACAGCATAAATCCCCCTTTAATTTTTCAAAATTTGAAAACCCCTAATAATAATGATGGCAAATTTTGCAAAAATTAACAAAAAAATTTTTACTCTCCCCCTTCTAACAATTTCAGTCAAAATTAATATTTTATCTGTTGATCCTGGAGTAAATTTCCGATAATAATTTAAAATCCCCAAAAATCCTTGTAACATTCTTAACAAAAAAATATCCCCCTCTAACTCCTATCCTGCTTTTATCTAAAATTTCTTTCATTTTCACCCTCTTCTTAATTTTAAATTTCGCAGGCTCTTTCATGTACTTTCTAAATTTCATCTTGACCTTCTTTTTATTTTCCAAGGCCTTCGCATTAATTTTATTATTTGAAATTTTCATTTTCACCTTCTTTTTGTTTCTACAGGTATCCGGATATTTTTCATTAATTATTATTTTCATTTTAACTTTCTTCTTGTATTTTAAATTTCCTGGATCCTTCTTGTTATTTAAAATTTTCAATTTAATTTTCGCTTTTTGTTTAAAATGTTCTGGCCACTTTTTATTATTTAACCATTTTAATTTAACTTTTGCTTTATTTTTAAAATTCTCAGGATACATTTTATCATTTAATAATTTTAATTTAACTTTAGTCTTATGTTTAAAATTCTCCATCTTCTTTATTTTAGTCAATATTTTCATTTTAAATTTAGTATTATTTTTAAAACTCTTCAAGTACTTTATATTATTTAAAATTTTCATTTTAGTAATTATTTTATTTATCACTGACATCGGATAATTCTTATAATTTGTAAATTTTAATTTTACTTTTGGCTGATTTTCCAATAGCATTAGATAACTTTCATATTTTGAAATTTTTATTTTAACTTTCCGATTTTTAAAATAAATTTGATTATTTTTATATTTTGAAGATTTTATTTTGGTTTCCTCTTTATTCTCTATCCACGAATAAATTTTATTTTCTGAAAATTCTTCTTTTTCTTTCACTTTACTTTCCATTTGATCTTCATTTTCACTTATTTCAAGCTCTTTACCGTTATTTAGGTCATTAACAATATTACCATTTTTTATTTCATATTTATTCAATTCTGCTTTATTTATTTCATCACCATTTGTCTTCTTTTCTTCATTTTTACTTTTATTTAAATTTATTTCATTTTTATTTAATGATTCCTCCAAGTCTGGTTCTTCTTTTGATAACTCATGATGTTGCTTAAAATATTCTGTTTTATCCCCCTCTAGATAAATTAGGGTTTCACACTCCTTTCCTTCTTCATTCATAATTGAGGATGATTCTGGACACTTTTTAAAATTTAAACACACTTCATTGATTTCGGGTAATTCTTCCTTCATTTCATTACTTTTAAAATTATTATTCTGTATATTACTTATAAATGGAAATTTGATGTTTTTATAAATTAGACAATCCTCTTCAATACTCATTTTATGATATTCTAAAAAATCGCTTCCAAGCACCATGTCAACAATCATGTCCGGAACAATTAATAGTTTTGCAGATATTTTTACTTCATTGATACTTAAATCACAATCCAACCTTTCCTCAATACGACCAAACTTCATTTTATTTTCATCTATTAGATTAAACCCCCCAAATATTACAATATTATTCTCCAATAATTCATAATTATTAACGACGACGTCTTCACTTATAAGTGATAAATCAACCCCCATATCTATAATAGTAACAAATTCAATATTATTCAATCTAAGTCGTATTGATGGTAAATTAATTAAATCATTCTTCTCTGTATTATTCCATTTATTTTCTGCTTCAACATTTAATTCTTTATTTAATTCTTTATTTATCTCTACATGACCTGTCTCCATTTCTTGTACTAATTTCTCCTTAATATCCTCCACTTTTCCATGATTGCTGTAATTTACTTCTATTTTCTTTATTTCTTCCCTACTCTCTTTTATTTCCCTCTTCATTTCTTCCCTACTCTCCTCAATTTTTTTATTAGTTTTTTCACTATTCTCTCTCATCTCCTTTATCATATTCATTATCATGTATTCTAATTTTGAACTTTCTCCCTCCTTACTACTCTTACTTGTGCTTGCAGCACCTTCTTCTTCTTCCTTCTCAACATCTTGTTCTTCTTCTATTTTCTTTTCTGGTTCCATTTTAGATTTCTTACTCCTACTCCTCTTTTTCTTTTTAACTACTTGGAACTCTTCTCCTTTTTTATTACTTAAATCGCTGTTGTCCCAGAATGTTTTCATTTACCCCACATAAATTATTTTATAACCCCAAATATCATTCAAATAATCCTCAACTTTATTTATAAAAAAATATTACCCTTTAATTGTACATAAATAACCCAATCGAGCCCCACGTTGCCTGGCGACATAAATTATGCTATGTAATATGAATTTTGGAAATTCATACTACTTTTAAATTTTTGAATAAAATTAATTGCTAAAAAGCCCCACGTTGGTACGATCATAAATTATGCTGTGTATCTGGGTATTTGAAAATATCCAGACATTTTCATAATTTTAAGATAATTAATTAATTTAAAGTTTTTAATAGAAAAATAAATATAAATAGCCCCACGTTGATGAGCCATAAATTATGCTGTGTAAATGAATAAAAAAATTCATTTACAATTTAAGTTTTAAATTAATTTTTAAATATGAAAAGCCCCACGTTGGTACGATCATAAATTATGCTGTGTAATAAGAATATTTAAAATTCTTATTACAAATTAAATTCTTAAATAAAATTAAATAGCCCCACGTTGGAATCGTCATAAATTATGCTGTGAAATAAGAATTTTGAAAAATTCTTTTTTTAATTTTTTTTAAAAATTCCAAACATTTGAAAAATCATAAATTTTGTAAACTTTGAATTATTATTTATTTTTGACCCACATTTGCTAGCTCAGTAATAAAATTAATATAATTAAATGCTGTGTGTTTTAATTTAGTTTTAAGCATTTTCATAAAAAAATAAATTTCAAATAAATTTATAAGCATGGGAATTTTATTTTAAAAACAAGAGACTCTTATTAAAATTTTGACATGTAAATAATTGATTGACATAAATTCATCTTGTACTTAATCTCAGGGATAATTTTAAATTCTTGAACATCATGTAGCTTCACTATTGTCGATGGGTTATTTAAAAAAAATGAATTGCAGATTTCCAGAATACCACCTACTACATTTACACGCAAATACATCACCATAAAATAATATTTAAAACATCTCTGTACATTTATAATAAATAAAACAAATTTTTTTATTGAAACACCACGAAAATTATTACTTATCTTTTTACAATGTTCATCTTTGAAGTTCGGAATCTTTGATGCGTGCGCTTCCACGTATTTGAATGGTAGCTAACTCATACAACCAATTTTTCTTTCCTGTCTGTGATGTGCTTGTGCACGGTATGATGTGTGCTGTCCTAACGCTGCCTGTCCGATAATACTAAACCATGAGTTCTCCAGCAAAATCTTCAATAACAGTTTTTCTCAGGTATGTAATTCCCTTTTTTTATTAGAAATTATATTTTTCAATTTATAATTACTTTAATTTTTCATTTATTTTTAGCATTTTTATTTTTAATTATAACTGTTCAACTTTTATTATTACAGATTTATTATTATATCACACGAAGAAGATTAATTCCATATTATCTGTCAAATACAAATCTGCACGATTGACAACAAGATGTATTTCTCCACCTCAAAAACCGGAAATTCGCAGAACTATTTTTTATCATAAGATGGTGCTCAGGTACGCCATTTTTTATCAATTTATAATTTATTGAATTTATTTGTCGAAGAAACTTTCAAATTGTTCTTTAATTACTTGGATCACTGGTTATTATAGTTAGATTTTAATTTAGTTTCCCATTGGAATATTTAATACTTGCACAAATTAATATTTTTACAATAAAGAAAGGACGCTTCACAATTTTACTTTTTAATCTTCCAATAACTTTTATATTCTTCAACGGATTTTTCTCAACTTTCTTTAAATAATAAAACACCTTATTACTGTCACTTATAACAACAATTTATTTTGTTCACATTAAAATTTCTAGTTACATTATCAAAAATTTGGGAGCTAAACATTAACGCACCCACGCTATGCAAATTCTTACCGGAAGCTCTCTTGAAAAATTTAATCTCGAACCCCCAGACTAAATTTCCAAATATATCAAATTATACAAATATCACCCTTAAGTATCCTTTACATAACGATAACACCGGAAACAATTAAAATTCTATTGTTTTTACAAGATAGCTACGAAACCTTACAATCTAATCTAAATTTCACCCTTATTCAACTTATTACATAAATGTCATTATCCCAGATTAACTGGAATACATCTATTTTAAATACGCGATTCAAACATAAATCAACGTATGACAGGTACATTCAATGAAGAAAATTTTTCTTAAAATTTTAAAATTAACATATTTTTTTCATATTTATAAAAGCACATAAATTAAACAATACCAGCTTATTAGCATTAATAATTATCAATTAATTATTCATTAATTTAAAACCATAGTTACATTCCTTAATTAACATAAACCCTAGGTTTACAAGTAATTTATATGAGGTCATTGACTTCTTATCACTTTTATCTGTGACTATAGTTTATACAAAAACCGTCTGGCAAATTCTTACAACCTTGACCTAAAATACAGAAAACTATTTACATTACAATATTTTATATACCGACATACTCAAAAGTAATGTATACGGTTTGTTTTAAATATAAATAAACAATTAGGTTATCTAATAAAACTAAATTAAATTAACTCAATAAACACCTTAATTAAATTAATTCTAAATTAAAATTATACACGGTGCGTCAAAATAATTTTCTAAAAATAAAATTTTTTTTATTTTAATTCACTTATTCATTTTAAAAACACACTTTTCAACCAATAACATCTCAAATAAGGATTACCCTTTAATATTATACACAGTTCGACTCATATTTTTACACAAACGATTTTATTATTGATAAATAAATTAATTCAAGTTAAATTATTTATAGTTTGCGTCAATATTAAATTGCCTTAGCATGTTTTATATATGCTATAATTTTTTTTAGTCAAGTTTTACTAATATAAATAATTCTATTCTAGGAATAGTATCCTGGAAAATCTCAATGCTACTTCAAATGCATTTAACCAAAAAGAAATACAAGAAATCAAGATTACCACTGCATTACCGTCGATATAAATAAACTTCAATGAATTACAAGACCACGAAGAATATCTCATACTTTAACAAAATCTCATACTTTTTTAAGTAATAAAAAAAAATTAGTAATAATTTTTAATTTTAAGTTAATAAATAAATTTTTGAATTAGAACACACAGCAATATATATATATATATATATATATATATATATATATATATATATATATATATATATATATATATATATATATATATATATATATATATATATATATATATATATATATATATATATATATATATATATATATATATATATATATATATATATATATATATATATATATATATATATATATATATATATATATATATATATATATATATATATATATATATATATATATATATATATATATATATATATATATATATATATATATATATATATATATATATATATATATATATATATATATATATATATATATATATATATATATATATATATATATATATATATATATATATATATATATATATATATATATATATATATATATATATATATATATATATATATATATATATATATATATATATATATATATATATATATATATATATATATATATATATATATATATATATATATATATATATATATATATATATATATATATATATATATATATATATATATATATATATATATATATATATATATATATATATATATATATATATATATATATATATATATATATATATATATATATATATATATGAACACACCAAATACCTCATGAAACAAGTTGAAGATTATTTGAACACAATTGTAGCACTACTTATGTATAATTACTGTATAGTATTAAAACAGAGATTTAAAAGATTAAATGATTATCTAATAAACACTGTGGAATTTCATCTAAAACATAGTGTGCCAGACGCTATAACAATTGGCAAAAACTTAAGAAGTGACTACGCAATATCATTTAAGCTGCGGGAAGCTAGGAAAGCTTACTGTGAGTTAACCCATTTGATAAGACTGTTTAATACAGTGTTTGGATGGTATATGCTATCTGTTTATGTCAATATTGTTTTAACTTTGTTACATTTAGTCAATATGTTTATATTACGGATAACTAGCATTAATGCATTGCTCCTGATAAGTCTATGGGTCTTAGTAAATGGGGTAAGTAAAATAAGAAAAGGTAAAAATCGCGTATTTGTATTTTAAACAAAAATTTGAATTATTTATACTTTTTACGCGGTAGACATAGCATATTTAACCCTTTTCCTTCTGTAGGCATGTACGTGTACCAACAATGTTTTTTTTTACAAATTATGAGGCCGTGCGTGAACACGACTCCATGATTCCCATCCCACCCCCTTACTCGGGCTCAGCACACTCAGTGCTATACACCGGTCTAACATGCCCCACCCCTGAAAGACATGCAACCCAACATACACACTACACACAACGTCCATGGACACGCCGGATTTAACTTATTCAGAAAAATTTCCGGCGCGCAGAGGACTCGACTTAAACCATTAGACGACCCGCTGGCCCAACTATGTTTAAAAATTAGTGTTTTTAAATATTCGCTTACGAACTGGATAGCGATGGTATATTTCAGTAGTTTATGGTCTCTAGCGCTAAAGGTCTGGGGTTCGATTCCTCGCCGCAGCCATGCAGCAATAAAAATCAATGCCGCAACCCACCACTCACATTTCCCAATCTGATATAAGCAGCCGTAGGGTCTTAATGCCTGAAATTGTCCCTGGTATTTAGTCGTTCGGATTAGACGTTAAATTGTAAGTCCTCCGTACTCCACCTTAGCGTTAAGGCAGAGAAGAGCGCTGGAGTCCGGCAGTGGAACGTAACGGCCGATTGCGATTTTGATAGCTATGCTACAGCTGGCAACACTGCATTTAGTATAGAACGGTCACAATAAGGTATAGTTACCAACATGTTTCCTGGTAGTATTCGTATTATAAGCTTGTTTTAAATAATGTTGACAACAAAACTTAATATTCGTTTATCAGGATAACTATTAACTAAATTCAAATACAAACAATATGCTTATACATCTAGGACTCCATCTGTTTGACCTCCTATCTTTAAATTTATTTTCTAGATAATACTTAATGACCCTAGACTGTATATCATATCTCCCTTACATTACAAAGTCTTTTATGTATGTTTGTTTTTATACGACTCTGATCGAACTTCCTACACTATAAGTATCAACTGAAATATAAGGTGCAAGAGCTTGGTGTTCTGGTATAGATTAAAGATCACGGTAAGTTTCAGTAGTCTTATCTGGATGTACAAAAAAATCATGTTGTTATATTCTCTTTTTATAATGGTTTGATTAACGACTTCTTAATAAACGACGATTTCTTTCTATATCTTCTCCTTTTCTCATCCGAATTTATACTTTCAAATGGTGATGCACCTACTCTCTGTGAGTGAATAAAGCACATGTTTTTGATGAGAGCAGTACAATTTAATTTAGGGGACAGCTTTATTAAAGGTGTTGTGATGAAAGGCTGTCCGCAAGGCTGATTTTGTCTCCACTGTTGTGGAATACAGTGGTGAACAGCCTTCTAAGTTCACTTAATTTGTTCTTATGACCTAAACCTACGCCAAAGTATACCACTAAGCAAAATGGCCACTGTCTTCCAAGCAGAGGTAGTAGAAATAATGCATGGTGCAAACGCAATTCTTGAACAACAAATAAAGAACCAACGTATTGGTATCTACAGTGTCAGCAGGGCCGCTTAATTGGCCTTGGCAGTTGTAAAATTTGTAAGATATTGTTGTTTCCTTTGTATGACTGCAACTACGGCAATGAAGAAGCTGACGAGATTGCAAGACTGGCTTCCGAACAACCGCTCTGATATTACTGCACCCTCGACAAAGACAGCCAAATACTGCGTGCAACTGTCCCTAAAGAACTTGCGATTAGTTAACGGCATCTTATCTGAACACTACACCCTAAAACAACACATGCACAGGATGGGACTGGCGGACAGCCCAAACTGTCGTGCATGCAACGAGGATAACCAGACGGCAGAACTTGTCCTATGTCACTGCCCAGCTTTCGCAACAATCAGAGGATCCATGTCAGAGGACTTCTGGTCTGACAATCCAGTTGCGGATGTCCTCAAGTACATCCAAGAGGTTGGATGACTTAAGTGATGCCCAATTTGGAGGAGCTGCGGAGGAGGTAGAACAGTAGGCCTTCCTACTGTGGTCTAAGTCTACGTGAGGTAACTCACCCTCTAGATTCTTAATACAATAGAAAAACCCAAGCCGCATCAATCGTCGCTTTCGCATCAAATTAATTTTTTAGCTCAACCAAGCGTGAACTTGCAACTTTAGTTAAATCTGATTATTACTATTATTAAACCGGAGATTTGCGGTTTGGTAGGCAAAAAAATAAAAGTTGCATTTTAATTTTTTATAAATTTGCAATGAATCTGTATTATTTTTAGGTAATGGGAGTAGTTGTGGCAGTAACTTGTGATATGACTACCAGAGAAGCACAACGAACGGCAAGGGTTTTGCTACACCTGCACAACAAGCTACTCATCAATGTCCCCACTTTTCTGCAGCAGGATTTTTTAAAGTTGATTACAAATTGCTATTTGGTCTGTTTGGCACTCTAACTTTTTATATCATTGTACTAATACAGATTAACAAATAAATTTGGACACACCAATTTTCTTATGTGAATATTTTAGAAAAAAACTGTTTTAAATCCAAACTATGCAGGAAATTTGTTTGTGTATCTTGAAGAATAAAATATTTTTTTGTTTACTTGTTGTTGAGTTACGATGTCCCGCATCCCGATTAATTCCAAATCGCAACATTAACCAGACTCGTTGCCCTAATCGGTGGATAGGTCTCAGTGGTTCTCCTAATAGGCCATCTAGGTCTCCAGACTTTACACGGCTAGATTTTGACTTCGAGTGCATAAAAAGGCAGGTTTACAAAAGAAAAGTAAATACACAAGACGAACGATTTGCTAGCATTTTGGATGCTGCAGCTCGCTTACAGAACAGTCGCAATCAAGTTAGACAAACAGCACGCGATATTCTTGTTTGTAAATATCGCGCGTTGCAAGGTGCATTGTGGATAAACCTGAAATTTCCAAAAATGTTATGTAACTTAATTGCCTGTTAAAACTAATAATTTCTTTTATTCTACATTGGCTAACATTTAAAATTCTAAGGTATTACAAGTTTCAAGCAGCTCTGTATACGATCAGAATTCAACCAAATAAACTTTGTTACTCAAAATATCCTCTAGTAAAGACACCTTGTGATAAAGCAGTCATTTGTAAAACTTGCTCATATTTTAAATACATGTTTTTGAGCTAAACAACAAGTGTTGCAGCGCATTACTCAACTACTTACTTCGTCACTGATAGCAGCTTCAATTATATTCTATAGTAATAAATATTGTGATATTGTCGCAATATAATGATCAGTTGTATAATAATATTAATTATTGTTATAATTATTCTTAAATTCAGTAATATTTTATAATATTTTGCAATCTGTAAAAAATATTGATTTAACACCGAATGTTATAATTAGATGCGACAAATTGTTTCCGTTTCATACTGCACATTGCAACATTGATTAAACCATAAAAAGGTTTAGGTGACCTAATTATATTCAATGTAAAGAATTTCGTAGTTGATACAAAACAGATATAGTCAGTACACAGTTCACAGTCTAGTCATGCCAAATCGATTAAATCACTACCAAGAGCTACATACTTTTTCGTGTGTTAGCTTTTGGGCTTACGCTTCAGAATGTGGTCTTTACGTAACCTACTAAAATTTCATAACATGTTACAATTAATAAAAATCACTGATTTAACCACACCTAGAAATTATAATTAGATATGACAAGTTCTGTCTGGTGCATCTGTTCATTGCAATATTGATTAAATCATAAAACTCTTTGCGTAGAAGCTTTAAAAGGCTCTATAAAAATATGTTTCTTGCATGCTAAAGTCAGTTGACAAACCTCATCATGCCAACTTCTAGCAGGGCTACGACGTTTTCCGATATTTGTAGCCTTTGGGCTTACTTCATTATGTGGGTTCTGCGTAATGTACGCATAATTAAGCAAGTTTATCTTAGTTTAAGTATTCATACATCAATCCTACTAAATATATTATTTTGCATTTTAAATATTTATGTTCATTCCAGACATAGCCAGGAACTAGAAATTATTGATTCATTTATTTAAACCATAACGTGATAATATTAAAATTTAAATTTTGAGAATTGCGTTTAATGCAGACATAGCCACGATCTATATAGTATGGTTTATTTTGTAATAACGTGACAATTAATATCCCTAGTCAACAACTATTAAACGACAAGTTTTATAAGAAACCAAAATTACTATAACCTACTACAAGAAAAGTGAAAAACATAATTAACAATGACCTAGAAAAACTCCCAAGTTTAAATCGATCTAAATATTGCTCTTCATAGCTTGCTATCTATCGTTTCAACTACTTCTATTCAATACGTCTGCTATCTTTCGATTGTAGTCCTGCGTAGACGTACAACCGGGCAACGGACCTTAGCAATCCAGTAACTAGCATTAAGCGGCATTGAAATTAACTACGTACGGTTCCGAGTAATATCTGTTTAGATTTCAAAGACTTTTGGATTTATTGATACACCAGTTTACTAGCGGGACGGCCAAAGGCTTCTTTTGAGGGGTCCACGTTCTAACGGTTACTCCGGTGATTTCAACTTGGTAAGTCCACCTCTCCTCGGAAAGGTTCAAAGCTTACCTTAATTGGGACAGCGGAAAACTGGGTTAGTGATTTCACGAGGTGGGTGCCTAACACCTGAATGGCAACGCGTCTTCCGTAACAGGATATCCGCTCTCTGGCAATGAATATAAGTATACCTGAGTCCCATTCACTACGTCTGGGTGAGCCTACGGGTTATAAATTTGCCCAGGTGATATACTGAATTGTTAGAGGCCGACGATTTGGACAGGCAAAGGTGAGCTCCAGGAAAGAGTAGCATGGCTGCTGACATTAAAAACTTTGACCTTAGGAGTGAGTTGCACTTTGTTTGCTCACGCCCACTATAAAAGTGACGATTTACAAGAACTATTGCATCTGCACACCCGACCCTGTTAAGGTTAAGTCACTAAGATCAGACCGGTTACCGACCTATCTGGGCGGCGCGTATAACTGGTAGGGGCAGCTTGGGATATTCCAGAAAGTTCAACGATTGACTTTATTACTGGTACCACGAAAACCAAGTTCGAGTCCGCGGGGGAATAGCAGTTCCATTTTGGTTATAGCGTCAAACTCGTAGTGGCAGTGGTAAACCTATGCAGGCTATGGTTGTCTATCGTAGAAAATTGATGCACATAACCTATTTTATTATTGCTACAACTTTTTGCAGTTTGCTTCTAATGAGCGCTTTAGACAGGTATTTATTATCATTGACTTTGTTTTACTTACTGATATTTTCCTTATATAACGGGTGTCCAGAAAGTCTTTCAGTCAGAGCGGCTATGGATTGTATAACGCATGTCTTTTATTCAGTCATATCTAAGTAATTTATTTGACATAAGTCAAAGTCAATTTAAAGTAAAAGGTTTTTAATTTGAATTATTTACTTTCTGCATATTTCTTGCTATAAAATGTTTACGCAAGAACAAAAAACCTTTATTGTGAAATCTTATTTTCGCAATGGTCAACAATTAGAAAATGGAAATTGGAATTATTCCATCAATGCGTGTAAACAAGAATTTCGACAAAGATATCCAAAGACATACGTTATACAATCCATAGCCGCCCAAGACTGAAAGACTTTCTGGACACCCGTTATAATCTAGCCGTCGGCGTCGTGTTGAATTGATGGTGTAGTCTTTGCAGATCATCATTATTCGCCAATAATACGGCACTATCCGTATAGTATATAATGTTTTGTTTATTTATTAATAACAGCATAACATTATAAAATTAAAACTAGAAAACACCACAAAACAACACTGCCAAACGTATATAATAAAAATGTCCGTTTTGATTTCTCGCCAACTCTACACACCTATCGCAAAACATTTATGTATTAATTTGAATAAGTACAATAACATATAAGGTTACAGTTCCAAGAAGGCCAAGCAACATACTGTGATCAACATTAAAAAATCCTGCTGCAGAAAAGCGAGGACATTGGTGTGTGGCTTGTTGTGCTAGTAAAATCAACTCTTCTCGTAAAATACGGTCTTGGACGTTGTTGCTGGCTGTGGGTACATCGGAAAGTAAATTGTAACAGATTGCAGCTGTTCGTTGAGCTTCTTTTGTAGTCATGTTGCAGGTTACAACCACAGCCACTCCCATGACCTGAAAAAAAATTCTTTTAGTAAGTTTATGAGATGTACTATATATTGACACAACGCTGTTATGTCTCAAGTACATGTCGCCGATTTAGCTATACGTGCTTCATGAGAGAGCACTAAAGCGAAATCATGTTTTACCAGTTTATGAAAAGATTTTAACCAAAAACAAAATAAATAGAAAGTGTTTTTTTCATAGACACTGCAATTTACAATTATTATTTAAGTCCACAGTGGAGTAGTCGGATTTTCATAATCGTCTTGTTTATCTAAGTTTCTTATGTTATCCTAGGAAAGTACGCTGATTGCGCTTATATTCCTTGGCAATGGTGGCTGTAGCGATCGATGCCATAAGGTAGGTGACGCCATGTAAATGTATATCATGCGACTCCCTTGTTAGCGGAATGACCGAATGCTCTCACCCTGGTGAGAAGCGCCAACAAAGACGCTTGCGCAGGCGTTATATGGTCACTTCTGAGGATATCGACTTGGTACGTGAATTTCTTTTCGGAAAGGTTTAACGTCTTCATAACCGGACCCATGGGATGAGTGATTTTATGAAGTAGAGCGTTTTGTAGCCCTAAGAAAATGTTCCTACCCCCTGACCAATAGTAGAATCGCTCTGGAATGGTTACGCACTCATTCCATAGACGTGGCAATAAATACCTGCGTAACAGTTTTATATTTGGCTGATCTTACGGGTTTTAAAATTGACTAGAAAATAAACTGGGTGGTTGAGGTCTTTCAGTGCCAGATGAAAGAGTCTTTTAAAATAGAGTGGCATGCTTGTCAGCATCAGAAGTTTGTGGCTTAGAAATAAGGTTTTGTTTTACTTTTCTCGCTCATAATGAAAGTGTCGATCCAGGGGGCTGTTATTCCCGACACTGTTAAGATACCGGTTGTTATTATTAGACCGATTGCCGACCTATGTGGGCAGTGCGTAGTCGACCTCAGTACTGGTATAGGCAGCGCCTAGATAAGGGGTAGCTGTAAGAGAGCATCTACTAAAAACTACTTTGAAAACACATATTTTGATTATATTTGGGCTATTGAAGTTTTAGAAATTTTTACTTGAAGAACCTGGCTACAAATATTTCAAAATGTGTATAAGTAGCGTTTGAGTAACATTATTGAAATGATTTTAAAGCCTATTGCGTGGCATATTGCACATTCAGTTCTATTTTGCTTACCATATCTATAGATGTCCATAGAAATGCACTATTTTCAATATATCCGCCAGTTGCAGTGTTAATTTGTTTATTGATAGTATCTAATACTCCCACAAGTATACATCCAAAGATGAACAACATTTGCCATCCAAAGAGTCTGTTAAACAATATAACTAGCTCTGTTAAATCATTATAAATTTTTCTAGATTTTCTAATCATGTTGATTATTTCTTCACATTTTATATTTGATCTGTTTTTATCTCCAACATGCGTATCAGGTTTGGTACTTAGATTGAAGCACATAGGCCGTTTTAAATAAAGCTCCACATTGTCTATAAGATAATCATTTAGATTCCTAAATCTTTCTTTCAGTCTCTTACAAAAGTTACAAAGTATGAGGACCTGTAGTGAGATCAAATATTTTCCAAAGAAATTCATAAAATACTTGCTAGCGTTGTATATCCCGAGTCGAGACACTAGTACTGAGGTAGAGTAGGAAGTGGCACATATAAACACTAAGTGCGTTAGCAACAATTCCACAAAAAATTGAGTATTTTTCATTTTTAACTTAAAACTAAAATACTTATCTACATTTTTTAAACGTGAAATAAAAATTGTGAAATTTTGAATATTCCAAAAGGTGGATATTATAATTGCAAAAACGATTGATGCTGTAGCTACGGTGTAAGATAATCTAAATACAACAAAATTACGTATTCCATGTTCTTTAGCAGGATCTCCTGTTAAATTCACCGTGTAAATGTACACACATAATATTACTGAAACAACGAATGAAGCATAGCACTTATGCTTAATCACTTTAGAGCCATTATTAGAACCATAGGGAGGCACTAACGCAAAGAAATTTGCCAAATTGTATAACGGTTTTATAAAATTAATGGTAGTTTTGTGGTTCAGCAACATTATATTTAATTTGTACTAAAACCAAAACTATAGCATACGCATTCGTTACTTTATGTTGCGTCGTTGTTTAAACTCTGTAACATACATACTAATGTACCGCAGGATGAACGTGTATTACATACATATAAAAAATATTACATTAAAACATAATGTCCGACTAGCTTTTATTCTTTTTTAATATTTAAAGAAGTAAAACCATTTGACAATATTGTTTATTGAAAAACAACTTAGGTAAGTAATCACAGTTAGAGAGCTTTACAAAAAACGCCTTTACTTTAGTATTGTATTTAACAGTAAAGCCGAAGTTATCGAAATACTGAAAAAAGATTTGCTGTTAAATAACTGTAAAGGGATCTTAAGTGATGAGAAGTGAACGGTTCGCAGAGAGTAGGAAAAGTTGTGGCGAAAATCTTAGCGTACCGTGTCAGAGTCTTGCTGCAAAATTTATTTTGTGTGTGTTCTAATTTATTTTCTGTAACTTGTTTAAATGAGGGTAATTTAAAATAACTAATAATGTTCAGAAGTGAGATGCGAGCCAAAAGTAGAGATCATAAGTAGATTTTGTGTAAAGCAGCGGAACGAATAGAGACATCTGTGAACTAGAGTTAGTAAACGTTAGTAGCTTTGCGAAAATCTGGTAGTGACATCTATAAGTTAGTGTGCGTGTTTGAAATTACAGTGTTGTCGGATCCAAAATTGTGCGTCAGATTTAAGGAAATAACTAATGGATCTCACGAAGATCATAGCTGACAGTTAGGCAAAGACCATACTTTACAGTCCGAAATAGAAGAAATATGAAATTAAAAAATACCAGGTATAGCAAACGATTTCAATTTTAACTGTTTATTAAACCTCCAATGCTTGACGATAATAGAGGACCTGGTCGAATGTTTGAAGACATTTTGACGATAAACAGTCGAACCGGTAATAATTATCAGGTAAAACCAGACCTAATAAAAACATTTCAGCTTTAGATGGAAATAGGGACGCCAAAGAATGGATTGGCAAGGTAAAGATTATGCACTTATTACACAGTCGCCTGATGCGTTTGCACTGAAGCGGAGCGCCTTAATGGTGCTTGACAGACAGAATATTAGCAGTTTTGCGAAATTTTATGTAGCCCCTAGAAAAACATTTATAAAAGACGAAGGACTACCGGTAAAGTGGCAAAGAAAAAAAACACAGTGCTAGTAAGAAGTGGACGGTTAAACGAATACTATCTAAAGCTAAATTATGTATCGAAGTAAATGTGACGTACGGACAAAATTAATAGGATTATACAATAGAAACCTGTGTGCTGCAATGCTTGCAAAATATGAATTAAGACTTCGATGATTTACTATACAACCTAGTGAAACATGAAAGAATAAACAAAGCAAAATTGGAGCAAATCAGTGGGGTAGAGCCAGAAAAGAGAAGTATGGGAGCAACTCCTAAAGAAAAATCCAAAAACCAAGAGAACAAGACACAAGAGAGTATATTGTCAAGAGAAGATAGAAAGGACAAGTGTTACAAATGTAGAACAGAGGGCCGTTTAGCAGGGTCATGCACGTCAGAGGAAGAAGAAAAATGTTTTCATGGGCGTCAAGGAAGACACAAAATTAAAGACTGCTCGACCAGAAGCGAACTAACATACTAAATGTGCAATTAAGTAGGACATATCAGTAAAAAATGTCCACAACAACAGAGTCCAGCAACACAGGTTTTAGTAAACCGGACGGACGACACGATGATCAAATATTACAAAGACGCAAAGGTAAACAGAACAATTTCGTAGACTCAGGTAGCGCAATGACTACGATAAGAGAAGATGTAGTAGCTACTCATAAACTTGAGTGTATACCAAGTAAAGAACAGCTCTATAGATTTGGCGAGAACTTGCCGGTGATGTGCAAATAATAAACCACAGTAACAGTCCAGTTAGATGAATTAGAAGAAACGGTGAAAGCGGTTGATGTTATAGCCAGAGTGCGGCAAAAATATTGTTGTTGGGACGCACACTTACCGAAGCAGCAGGAATTGCGTATGTGAAAATCGGAGATATGTTACATTTCGGATATAAAACGGACGAACCATTCAGAATTCTTTGCGTAATGAACTTTGTACATAATTAAAATTTAATAAGTCTGGCAATAACTTAAAAATTTCGTTTTTTGTTACTTTGTTGGTATTTAAATCATAAAATAAGATAAACTCGCATTCTTGCAAGGTGTGAAGTAGTTTTGTAACGAATGATGCAATAATTACATTCTCTGCATTTATCTGTTTTTATTTTGCGTCGGATAAAAGTAGTAATACTCACCATAACAACTAATGTGTAATGAAGGGTACAAAGTCCGCACTTTTACTATAGTTATTTGCAAACCCACCTACTCGCGCGGCGTTGTGATCAATAAATAAATGTTGTATTGTTATGCTTTTCTTCTGCAATTGAAATTTATTCATTTAAACAATTTGAAGCACTTGCATTGCAACACTTGCAAATAGAAATAGCAGTTGCCATCCAAATATTTTATTGATTAATTTCGTAATTTTGCTCATTTTAATAAAAGCAGTTCTCATATATTTAACGTGTTCTATAACATGTCTCTTTCTCATAATAACACTACATTGCAAATCAGATTGTCTTACGTATCCATGAATAGCACATATAAGAAATTGTTTCATTACTTTGTAGCTATACTTTAAGCACATACAGTACTTGCAAATTAATAGTACTGTAATTAAACAACAATAATCTTGATATTAAATTACAACCTCGATCCGTAGGGCTTTTGTGCCCCAAACTACGATACTTGCGCCGATGTTATAAATAGTAATGCGAATAAAAATTAATTGTTCCAGCACTAACGTTTTCAAAATTTTATTGGTTTTGCTTGAGATCTGCTTTATTTTTAAGCGTTTATCGGCCTCATTAAAAAGTGTTATAAATAATTTATAGTTTTTCACTTTAAGTAATGCAGAAATGTTAGCTGAAGTAAGCATAGCATTTACAACTGTGTAACGTAAGAAAAATATAGCTGTAGTCGTAGAGGTTACAGGAATAGGTTCTATAATAATAGAATACATAGAAAAGAGATGTGCAATCAGTATAGTTACCGTAACCACAACATTATATAGTCTGTATTATAAACGTATTATATTTTTTATCTATGGTCTGTATAAAGCTAATTGCAAGCAATTGTTAATACTATCAGGAGGCAATATTGCGCAGAATATAGCAATTCGGCACAAAGTCTTTAAATAGCTGTTGCTTTATAATAAATTGATTTTGGTCATTTTGCTTTATATTAATATAATAATTATTTATGTCTATGCGTAGCAACGTCAAAGAAGTATATACAAATGAAGAGTAAAACTGTATAACCCCTTTTAAGTATGCTATATAATTATGTCTTTCAGATATACTTCAGGTATATTTCTTTTAGTATAAGTTTGTAAAAGTATAGATTTATAATTTTGTATCAGGTTGGTAAACAGGATTCTGAAACGCTCGATATCTTTTGTTTTGTAAATTGTTATCATGAATTCGGTTTCTTTGTTTCTTCAACCTTAAAGCATTCAGCAGTCTAACAGGGTTTATAGAATAAGCTATGTATCATTTTAGTCGTTAGGCTCAATAAGCGTTATTGGTCAGTCGCAATTACCGGAAATTTATTTCCACAGAGCGAGGTTAGCCAAATCCACAAAACAAAATAGTTAAACTAACCAAATTTTAGTTTTAACTATTATTCTTGCAGTTATATTTTGCCTATTTTATAAATCTTGTATACATATAGGAAACAATAAATAAATCTGTTAAATATATGGTAGCGCTAGAGGGAGAGGTAACCATACTCGTCGAACTGCATGCGTAGTAACACTACATAACGCACGACCTCAACTTTAGCAGGGTCACTTTTAAATCCTGAGCAAAAAAAAAATTAAGAATAGGAGAAGGAGAAGAATGGAGATAAACCTTCGCAGGCGATAGAGGTGGAGGGTCCCCAGAACCTTATAAGACTGCTGTAAGGGAACTTCGCTTGTCTTACAGGCTTATATAGCAAAAAAAAATAGTGACATTGAACTTGGAATGACCCGACAGTAGACACTGTGTAAATCATTTGAAATCAATCTTAGAATTTGCTTAATATCAAAGTTCAGTTTAAATCTGATTTTGAATTATCTTACAGAAACTTTGTAGCAGTCAAAGCAACACTTGAAACGGGAAGAAACGCGAGGTAAAAAAACACTGCAATCACTGCAGAGACAAGAATCTACAGACATTCCTGGGCTTTGATGCAAATGCACATTACTCAGTTCGAAGCAGTCGCGACGACTAACAACGTGAGTCGCTCTTAGACTATTGTTTAGAAGACTCTCAACGCAGGAGACCTTTTTCAGTTTGCAAACAAATACAAATGATGGGTTAGGTCAAATACCTAAGCGTCTTTATAGACACTCGTACTATCCTTAAACGGCATCTAAAACATGTTACAAACAAACCCACCAAGATATTCTCTAGCTAAATGCAATTGTTTGGAAAATCGTAGGGCTGAAACTAAACATGATACATTGGGTGCACACGAAAATGATAATCCCAACAATCACGTATTCTTCATTGGTGTGGTAGCACAAGGCTACACATATTTCAATAAAAAATAGTCTAAGAAAATTACAGGTACTGGCTTGCATAGGAATAACGGGGCAATGTCTACTATCTCAACAACCGCATTAGAAGTTCTAGTAGATCTACCTCCTTTCTACCTATAAGTGGAAGCAGACACGAGACTACAAGCGAACTGACTGAAAACAAATGGAAACGTCGGTTAGTTTCGTTATGCAGGAGATCATAATAATGTTTTCACTTATAATCTCCTGAGAACATTAATTCTTTCTGGAAATTTTTTGGAGTGCAATGCAGCAACGTATTAATCACCCTGCACAAAGAAATTATGAAAAAAAAAGAGCAAAACCAGAAATTAAAGAACTAATCCACCAACTTTTAAATTTATCCTACTAGTTGGACTTGCCAATTAAACGTTTTAAGGTTAACGAGATCCAGTCAGTATCCGCTTCCCAAAAAAGACCCAGAAAATAATTTGATCACAACTAGACTTCGGAAAGACGGTTTTACGATGATAATTATGATCTTTAGTGCCATACTAAGATTGGGCTATTTCCCAGCACAGTGGAAGGTAGCCCCCATTAGACTTATTCTAAAAGCCTGGCAAAAAAGTGACTGACGTATTACGAGGGTAACGCCATAATTATTGAGAATAAGAAACACGGTTAATGTTTTTTAGGATTTTATTTTAAATATGTTAAAAGTAATTCCCTTCAGCAATAATGCATTTCACCATTCTTTCTTTCCACTTCTTGAAAGCCCCCAACCAATCTTCTTTTGGAATACCTTTCTACCCCGTAGATTTCTTTTAAGCTCATAAAATAGCCAAAAGTCGCACAGAGCTAAGTCAGGCGAATAAGGCGGATGTTCTATTACTTTTATGTTCTATCTTGCCAAAATGATTCTAAAATGTTCTTTGCTTAATTCCATTTTTTCAGCAACAACACTACTTAAAAACTGAATAGCTTCGGTTCCAACTATCGTAACTTCGCAAAATAAACGTCAACTGACAGCTAGAGAAATATGTAAAATAGATGTGTAAATTTTGTTTTTCTTGGTCTACTAGATTTTGTGATTATCCATAATTTTAGCGTTACTCTCGTATCATGTTGATCAATTGGTCACCTTCCGATCCTGTAGAAGGTGTTTTTTCGACGATTAAAGTCAATAGTGGAAAAAATACTTAATCGGCTTATGCCTGTTTGCTGTTTGTGAACCCATACAAACTAAGCCTATTAAGTATTTTTGTCCTGGCAAACAAAATACAAGATCAAATCCTTGCCCGCCCAAGGTTTAAATAATCTAAGCACACGGCCCTGTTTAGGCAGGCAAGGCCTACGAACAAATATTGCTCAAACTTCTAGAGCAAATGCTTGTAAAGACAGACAAGCTACAGGTCGGTCCTTACCTAATTATGCTGGGCGTAGTTCCGAAATTACGACGCGGTCTAAGCCGAAAGTAAATTGTAATTTTGACAAACTTTCTACTTATTGCCTTGCACGGAATAAATTTGCTAGTTGGTGGATGTCAAAAAAAATAAAATTATTTGTTTTGAAATACGTTCTAGTTTAGAAAATATCATTCCAAGAAAATCGAAACCTTTCCGACTTGCGTAAAATTATTTATGTGTGTTTGGGGCTTATTGAGTATCAGCCAGAAGTCAAGACAGAACAAATCTCAATGTATTCTTAAGTCAATATTTCGGTGCCTTTATTTTAAACCTTCACCTTCAACCTTGGCCAATACCCAATAAACCCGAATACACATTTACCAGTCTTCGGTCGATACTCAGCTGCTGTCTAAAATTGTGTATGTAGCCACTGTAAAATACAGCTCATTGAAATAAAACCTTTAAACTCAAAAAAATTGTTTGAGGTAACCACGTTCAAGCCCTTTTTACATAGCTTTAAGCTTAAAAGAAATTGTAAGTAGGTATTTGATTTCACTTACCGCGCGATAAGTCAACCACAATGGTGGTCCCAAAATGTGGCTATAAAGTTTTTCATCTACCATAAATTGTTGGTTTAATAATAAATCAACAATTTGAAACACTTGCATTCCAACACTTGCAAATAGAAATAGCAGTTGCCATCCAAATATTTTATTGATTAATTTCCCAATTTTGTTCATTTTAATAAAAGCAATTCTCATATCTT
Source organism: Ctenicera cuprea (assembly GCA_958336395.1). Taxonomy (NCBI): domain Eukaryota; kingdom Metazoa; phylum Arthropoda; class Insecta; order Coleoptera; family Elateridae; genus Ctenicera; species Ctenicera cuprea. Next base: position 30,728,983 of record OY284494.1, on the reverse strand, counting down.
TAACATGTTCTATTACATGTTGCTTTGCCATAATAACACTGCATTGCAAATCAGAATGTCTTACGTATCCCTGAATAGCATATATAAGACGTTGTTTCATTATTTTGTATCTGTACTTTAAGCACATACAGTAATTGCAAATTAATAGTACTGTAATTAGACAACAATAATCTTCAAATTGTTCTAAAACTTCTATCCATATTATGCCCCAAACTACGATACTCACACTGATATTGTAAATAGCAATGCAAATAAAAATTAAATGACTCAGCACTAATGATTTCAAAAATTTAATGTTGTCTTCAATCTGTTTCATCTCCAAGCGCTTATCGACTTCATTAAAAAGTGTTATAAATAATTTATAGTTTTCAATGTTAAATAATGCAGAAACGTTAGCTCAAGTAACCGTAGCACGCGTAAATGTGAAACGCAAGAATAATATAATCGTAGTGGTAGAGACTGCAAGAGAAGGTTCAATAATAATACAATACATCGAAAAGAGATTTGCAATCAGTATAGTTAACGGCATCACAACATTACATAATCTGAATAAAGCTGATTGCAAGCAATTGTTAATACTATCAGGTGGCAATAATACGCAGAATATGGCAATTCGGCACAGAGACCTAAGTGGCTATTGCTTTGCGTTAAATTAATCTTAGCCATTTTGCTTTATATTGATATAATAATTATTTATGTTTATGAATTTTATTGCATTTTACGGTTTACGTTGTTTTTACTGCATTATAACATATTTCGGGTTTTTATAAAACGTAGCAACGTCAAAGAAATATATGAAAATGAAGAGTAAAGCTGTATAATCTTTTTAAAATACATTGTCTTTTAGACATCATATAGCACACGTTTTGAGTATATTTATTTACTAAAAGCTTGTAAAAGTATACATTTAACTTTTTTTTTCGGGTTGGCAAACAGTATTCTGAAACGCTCGATATCCTTTGCTACGTAAATTATTATCATGAATCCGGTCTCTTTGTTTATCCAACGTAAAAGTTTCCAGCAGTCTAAAAAGATTTATGGAATAAACTATGTATTGCAATGATATGCGTGTGTATGTACTCACTAGAAAACAATCCCTAAATGCCTGTAATTCAAGCAACTGTAATTATATTTTGTATGAGACTCTTATTAACTTTCTCAGGGTCGTTATTTAGCTATTTAGTTTTTTAATAAATAAATAAGAAATATAATAAAACACAAAACATAAATCAACGTTACAAAAAAAAGAAAAGGTTTTATTAAATCGATTTCTAACTGAAGTTTTTGAAAGTAAAATTAATTTTACTAGGTGCTATCGTCCTTTTAAAAAAACACTTATCTTAAAGTTTCCTTGTTGGGATATCCTTTACTCCAACAAACAATAAATGTCCAACTTCTACGTCATTTGCCTGCAGGTTTCTCAAGTAACCACAAACACTTGCCTTTAGTTTGAGTCTTCCTCTGGATTGTTTTATGTTATATTAAACTTGTTTTTACCACCATCACAATTTGAAAAACTTTCTATGATCGTTTTATGCTTCTTACTCTCCTGGACCTTCCACAATTCGTTGATAATTATTTATATTTTCTTCTTTTATATTCAGAATCACTTTACATTACGTTTTAAACCGTTCTTTCCCTCTATTTCTTCAGAGGATCAAAATTCTCTGTCCTTATTTTCAAAGACGAGCTGTAACTAATTAAAACAAATTCTCGATTTTTGTCTTCCTTCTTTGATTTCCATTTTTATAACAAACAAATAAATCTCACGTCCATGAGTATTCTTTTATACGTTTGTCATATTGACACTGACATCCTGGCTGACATTTATCGACGCACAATCAAGTAAGTTTAAAACTTCTTATAAATTAAACCTTTTGAACAAATCTGAACTAAACTATAATTACAACTAACATAAATAAAAATCGTATCAATCTGATTGTGTTTTTCTTTTCTTTCAGTGCAACAAACCTCACAAAAATATGAAAATATAAATTATTAGAATAAGTAACAAGTAATTATAGCAAAAATACGCAACCCTGAGTTTAAAAGTTAGAGTATCAAAACCTTACAAGTCTTCATAAAACTCCAATCACAAATAGAATTGCAGCAAGCATTTCAAAAGCTGCTTTCCAGGAATCACAATACTTCAGACAAATCAAACACCTCTAAATATCATAGCAGTATATGTTAGGCTCAAAACGCGCAATTAGCCAGTCGCGATGACCGAAATTTATACCGACAGAGCGTGTTGTGGTCAAGCAAAATCCACAAAACGAAATAGTTAAACTAACCAAACTAATTTGGTTTAGTTTTAGCTATTATGTGGCAGTTGATATGATTTACCTTTTTGTAAATATTGTACACATATAAGAAACACAATCAATAAATTAGTTATTACATGTAGTAGCGTTAGAGGGAGAGGTAACTATATTCGTCGAACTGCATGCGTAGTAACACTACACAACGCACGACCTCAACTTCACCAGGGTCAGCTTTGAGATCCTGGTTAAATAAAAGGAAGAGGCGGAGAAGAAAAGGAAAGAAAAACTTTCGCAGGCAATGGAGATGAAGGGGTCTGCAGCACCTTCATCACCCCAACCCCAAGATGACTAAGCAAACGGAGCCGTAAGGCTGTTAAATTTACTTCACTGTAAGGCAGCTTTACCTGACTTACATAGCCAAACAAACAGTATTGACATTTCTCTAATTTAAGTCACTGATTAGACTTTTCGGAAGAGCCAAAGCTGCCCCTAGCAGTTGAACTACTCTCACTACCCAGTACTGGTCAACTACGCTCCGCACAGATAGGTTGGTAGCCGGTCTGATCTTAGTAACCGGTACCTCAACAGCGTCGGGGAGTCGACACTTTGATAGTGAGCGTGAGCAGGCAAAGTGCACCTTACCCCTAGAGCCCAGGTCTCTAATGCTAGCAGCCACGCCACTTCTTTCTGGAGATCATCGTCACCTGCCTACACCATCGACTCCCAACCACCCAGTATATATATTGCCTGGACAAATTTATAACGCTTATGGTTACCCAGACGTAGTGACTGAGACGCAGGCATATTTTACGATCTTCGGTGGAAATAAGTTGCCTATACAGTTCAGCTCTAAAAGGTGTGTCGTTTGACTCGAGCTCAGTGATTTTCTAATAAGTGGGCATTATAAATTGGTTTAGGTCATTTTATGTTGGGAAGCTGGTTGTTCTGGCTGTCTATCATTGGCACTACGGTTTATAGTGGTAGCGATATGTGGATTAACGCCACATTACCGTTTCGACGTTGGCTATTTCGCCGTAAACCAAACATACAATGTTTCCCAAAAAGGATGCAACAAATGGAAAAGTATTTTATTCCTAAGTTTTCAAAAAATTCTACTCTTTATAAAAGTTATAAATACATATTTATAAATTTTAATATTAACCTAACCTAACCTAAGAAAACGTAAACCAAAAATTCAACACTAAGCGCCTAAATACATTTATTAACTAAACAATTAATTACAATATTACAAAAATTCTCAAATATTTAAACTAAAGACAATTGTTTAATGGCTTCGCACAGAAGTCTTAATGGTGTAAGTGGTTTTTGATATTTGAAGAAATATATAAAGTTATTAACTGGAAGAGGTCGAAACAAGAAATTTTTGACGGAGAAACGACGACGGCGAAACGACCGACGGCGAAACGGCGGCGGCGAAACATCCCATTCCGGCACGTAACAATGTGGCCAAAATGTACTAAAATATTATGTGTTGGTATTGAAATAGAGCTAATAGGTGAAATTAATCGAGACGTATTTTATAATAACCAGACAAAAACTATAAAATTTTTATTGTTAGAAATGGACGCCCACGTTTACTGTTTATTAGGAAGAAATGTCTATGATGCCTTCAGAACTGTGGTCACTTTGGGATCTGAAAAACAACTGGCGAGGGAGGTGCAGGTAACGGGTGTATAAGGAGCGGATGTGTAAGAATGTGTGACTGCTGTGTCTGTGATTGGCTGTCAGGCTGAAGCGGTTGAGCGGTTGTAGGGAGAGGCTGTGGTGTGTAACGTTGTATTGTAGAAAATAGTAGTTTGTAAGCATTGTGGAGGGGATAGCTGTGGTCTCGGTTAAAATTGTTAAGAATTTTATGTATTTCTATGGATTCACAGATCACACGTTTGAGGTAGTTAGAAGAACGAACTAGGATTTTGGTCGTGTCAAATTAAATGTTGTGGCTTGCATTGAGTTTATGCTCTGCAATAGCCGGTGTGTATAGTGTACCTTGCTCCTGTGGGAAAGCCTACATTGGTGAGACGAAGAGGCCGATTAGCGTTCCTCTGAACACGAGCATTGCCCTCCACTGAAACTTCCTGCAGAGTCGGCTGTTGCAGAACATAAACTCGATACATTACTGTTTAAGTTGCTCCTGAGTGATAGTAGAATAAGGTTCACAACTAACTGCTAATTGCATTAATATTTAGAAGAGTTAAACCACCCCCAACCGAATTTTGGTTTTGTCATAAAACTACTTCAATTAGCAGATTCCTAGCGCACGCTGTCACTACCTAAGCTGGTACAATAGCAGGACTAGTGCGATATTGCATACAATTGAAAGTATAGGAAAGTCCAGGTTCTATCTGTTTGTCATTTAAATGGCGTTGGTTTTTTTGATTAGTTTGCTTATATCTCCCGAACGGATGGTCCAATTTTGATAAAAAATGCAAAAGTTAGCTATGTTTTTTTGGTAACATTTCCCAAAAAACAGAATTTTTAAAAGCTAAAAAAAAGTCTGTTAGAAGACCTTAAGGCAAACACGAAACGCAGTTTGGGTACTGTTATTACCCTAAAGAGAGAGGGGGCACAGTGTTACCTACTATACATAAAAAATTTGAATCCATGAGAACTGTTTTGCTAATTTGTCAAAAACAATTATTTCTACGACAGGCGACACAATCATTTTTTAACTTTGTAGATTCGTACAGTTGAAAACGGATTTCAATTTAATTTTGGTCTTAAGGCTAAAATTTCTCTGCGACGCCTTCTATAAATTTTTTATAATTGAAAAATATTGCTTTTTTATTTAATAAACAATGGACGAAAAACCACTTTTGTTTAGGCTATATTGCTCATTACTATTAAAATATATACAGGATGTATCAAATTGCGTGTTTACTATGGGGATTTCGCTTATTTGAAAAGATATGACGATGGTTAAATTAGAGAAAAATCCACAATTTCAGTTTTTTTCGAGTTCTTTCAGAAACTAAGCAAGATAGGTTTAATATCTTTTTAGATTATTATTAATGGGCATAAAATTCCACAACTTTTCTCTAATTTAACCATCGTCGTATCTCTTCAAATAAGCGAGATCTCCATACTTAACACGCAATTTGATACATTCTGTATAGATGTGATTTTGATGTTTTTTTAATTTAATGTTTAGGTGAGCTAGTCTTTTCTTTCACCCAATTTTAAGCACACAAATGTAATTTTGGTTTATTAAATAACTGTTATTTCTCACAAAAAACTTTTGAATTCTGACTACGGTATAGCATATCGCCGTCCACTTCCACTACAAAAATACATTTGTAAATATAATAACTGTAACGATTTCTAAAGTATAGCAAAATAATCAAGCGAAGTGCTTTGCTTATTGTTTTCTTATATTTTTACGGAAGACTTAAATAAATTGCTTTTTCAATATGAGACTAAACTATTTGCTTTGTAAACAATTTGAATACTTCAGAGTAAATTTGAACTTTAATAATTAAGTAGTGTACTATTGTCACGTTAGGGGGTCGTAGCGTGTGACATAATGTCTAGGTATATTATAAGAACAACCAAAATTGAACAGAGATATATTTAGTTAATGATTATTAGTAGTAAGTTTATTTATTTAGCTTGTTATATGCTATTATACAGAAAACATATAAAATAGGTAATATAAGTAAAAACATGCATCATTACAATTAACACAAACACACTTACTTATAAAATACTCTTGTAAACCTATTAAGCTATAAACACAGTCTGGAATTATATAGATTAGCTATTACATTCCGCTCTATGCAATTTTAGGTACTCCCCTTTAAAAGCAGCGATTGTAAGTCACCATTGTTGCGGGTATTATACGTGTGAATTTCACTGTTACGTTGGAGAAATTCCGTAAGATAGTCAGGCAACCAACTATTACTTATTTTGTAAATAAAAAGCATAACACTAAGAATAACGCGCTGTTTAATATTCAACCAATTAAGAGTTTCTAACATTTTGTTTATCGGAGTTAATTTGTTACAACGAATGATAATGCGCATAGCACGGTTCTGTAGTAATTGAAGCTTCTTAATTTGATATTCATTGAAACAGAAGAAGACCGTGGTGCAATATTGAAAATGTGGAGCTATTATAGTGTTGTAAACGGTAGTTCTAGCTAGACCAAGTCGACAGATTCTCAGCGACACGACAAAAAAATCCGATTTTTTTACTAACTGTTTTACAAATGAAGCAGTGTTTACCAAAATTTAGTTTATCGTCTATAACAATTCCGAGATATTGTATTTCAGTAACAAAATCTATTTTCATACCTTCGATCACCACATTATTATATTTTAGTTCATCTCTGAATTTTGACTTATTTGCCTTTGATGAAATGAACATACACTTAGTTTTTTTAACATTCAATTTTTAAATTATTATTTTGTAACCACACCGCTAAATTATCCAAGTCACGATTCATATGAGAAAAGGAGTTATTAGCTTTATCTCCAGACACATAAATTAGTGCATCATCAGCAAATAAAACAATTTTACATTTCTTGATTGACAAATATATATCGTTTATATAAATAAGAAAAAGAAGGGGGCCAAACACACTGCCTTGTGGGACTCCATACTCAATTAACGCTTCTTTAGAGCCAATACTATTAAATTTAACAATTTGTCTTCTATTTGTCAAATAGGAAGTCAACCAAGCAAGTGCTGTTCCATTAACCCCATACTTGGCTAGTTTGTCGATGAGAATCTGTCGATCTACAGTTTCAAAAGCTTTTCTCAAATCAACAAATGTAGCTACAATTACTTTATTTGAATCAATGTCATTTTTCCACTTCGTAATTATGTATTGAATTGCTGTCTCGCAAGAATGTTTGCTCCTAAACCCAGATTGCATTTCATAAAATATTCTGTTAATTTCAAATAAACTACGCAACTGTTGGTACACTACACGTTCTAAATTTTCTCGCAAAAGGGTACCTAATAAATTTATAGGTCCATTTCGCTTACCTTTTTGGTATTAATTACTTTGGGTATTGGCACAACAGTGTTAATTTTTCAGTTTTCAGGAAAAACACCCGTTCTTATCGAACAATTAATTAAGTGCAACAATGGGTCCCCTACAAAGTTAAAGAGTTTTTTTATTAAAAACGCTGTTATTTCGTCTGGGCTATGCTTACATTTTTCAGCTGTAACTAACTTTTGTAATTCACAAATGTCAATTTTTTCAAAGTTTTGTATATTATTCTTATTTTCTGATTTGCCAAGTAGGCTGGTTCGCACAATTCTTGAAGTACTTACATCTTTTACTGTATTTAATACACTGTCTATAAAATAATGATTAAGCCCATCTGAAATTGAATGATTACCAACATTAAAATTTTCAAAGTCAATATTATTAGAGATTGCAGTTTTAGGTTTTCCAATAATTGTTTTTAATGTCGCCCACATTCTACGAGAGTCAAATTTTTGGCTATCAATTTTCTTATTAAGATACGTTTCCTTTTCTTTGCGAATAGCGCGTACAAGTTCATTTCTCTTTTTTTTTGTATTTCAGCCAAAACGTATGCTCTTTTGTGTTCTTAAAATTTTTGTAAGCTAGGTCACGTTCGCGTTGAATATTTCTAACATTTTTATAAACCACGGATTTGACATATGTTTTATTTTACTGATTTTCAAAGGTGCAAATTTATTTAATACGTTCAATATATTACTAACAAAATTATCTAATACGGAATTCACATTATCTGATTCGTAAAGCCATCGCTTTCCTACAAGTTCGTTTCCCATCAGCTCTAAATTTTGCTGATTAAGAAAACGCTTTTTGCCTGTATTTATGTTACTCATCTTTAATGTCTCTAATAATTTGGATTTTATTAAAATGATATCATGATCTGTTATTTTAGGGAAATCTAAGACTTTAACATCCAAATAGGAGACATTACAAATTACTAAATCAATTAACGTATTCGTTGTAGATGTACTTCTAGTGGGAACGTTTACCAATTGTTTCATTCCATTAGTTTGGATTAGTAACTTTAATTGCTTAGAATAATAGCAATCTTTTAATAAATCGATATTAAAATCTCCAGTTAGAACCAGCCTACCTGTAAAATCTATTAAGTCGTGGATCAAAGTTTCAAAGAAATTAAAATAAAACACGTATTTTACTACTGAGTGATCGATAAATTACACCAACTCTTGTATTACCAATCGTAATTATCAACACCCAATAATTGTTGTCGACTCCTAAATTGGAATACACCTTATATTTCAGATTAGTATTAACATAAATGATGGTACCACCTGTAAGCCTACTATTTGAATGACAAATTACAGCCTGGTAATTATCTATACAAACTTCAATATCTAAAATTGCAGACGTAACTCTAGTCTCAGATACACACAGTACATGCGGTTGTAATTGTACGATAAACTGTTCTATTTCACTTTTATGCGCTAATAGACTTTGTGCGTTCAAATAACAGATATTTAAATTGAGTTCGCGTTTATTTTTATTGGAGCGTTGTAATTTGATCTAAAAACAAAATGTTGTTTAGACCGTCATCAGTTTCGGGCAAGCGAGGATATATAGACGATTGGGATACCGATGGTTCATTCATACGACATTCATCTCTATACTCGACAACAGTTTCTAGGTCTTGAGATTCTACTGCAATTGTTATTAAATTTTTATAGTTTATATAGCGAGCTCTGACACTATTGCTATTCTTTACACCTTTATTCGTAGAAACTAACGTTATTCTTCTATTGATTAGGGCTGGCAACCGGATTCGGATTTTCGGATATCCGGATTTTTTTTATGCGAAAATCCGGATTTAGTGTAAGCTAAAAATCCGGTATTCGGATTTATCCGGATTTCGGATTTTAGGTTCAGATCCGGATTTCGGATTTCACATAGCAATCCGGATTTCGGATTTCACATAGCAATCCGGATTTCGGATTTCTCAGAGATCGGGATTTCGGATTTCTCACGGAGATCCGGATTTGGGATTTCTCACAGAGATCCGGATTTCGGATTTCTCACAGAGATCCGGATTTCGGATTTTCTTAATGTCAATTTGGAATTAGGATTTCTTATGTCGATCCGGATTTCGGATTTTGTTTCTATGCAGGTGTTGAATTTTTAAATTTTATGCCGGATCTTAGAATATCCGAAGAATATTTTATTTCATACTTTTTAAGGAATGCAACATCTTAACTCCGCGAATTCGTATTTTAAAATTCGAATCTTTAAAATGCAGTTTTAGAATACTCAGATTATATGATGGTATGAAATTGAATTTTGCATGTCGATTAGAGCTATTACTTTTTAAAAATTAAATTTTATATTAATTTGTTTTTATTTAAATACAGTTTGCTAGTTACCAAAAAATGCGTGAATTAGCTACTTGAATTGTGTATCATCCAATTCAGTCTTATAACGTTATCCTACTAAAAAGACTACACTCACTAATTTTATTTTGTGGCGATAAGTGCATATACTTTAATTGCTTACAATTCTTTTAAATAAGATTTAATTAAACCAATAGTTATCACGTCAATATTTTTGTTTTAGATTTGGCATTTTTACTTTCCCACACTTCCAATAAGCGAAATATTGTGATTACTATCTTATATCTATCCTTCTATATGAAATATTTATGGAAGCAAAAAAGATAATTATGTTAAAAGTATGGGGAAGTCTAGGCGAAGTGTATCGCCAGTTGTTTCATTTTAAACCTAATGTAGTGTAAAGGCTTATTTAAAAATTAGCGCTGGCTGTATAATTACACAGAAAAAAGTTATCCAAAACATCCGTTTGAAATTAGCAAGCACAGCACAGACTACCTGATGCTGTTGGTTAGTTTCAGCATTTACCCCTGTAATAAAATAGGCATTTTTGCAACACTTGGGAATATAATGTTGGGGGGAATTTCCATTTAGAAGTTTGAAGAGACCTAAACAAATTGAGTATTAAGGTTTTACGTATTTTACTGTATGTCTTTTTATTTAATATGTGGTTGTTATGCTAAATAATAACACTCACGTAAATAATTATAAAACTATTTATTTCTAACAAAACAAAACAAATGTACAGACAATTCAAAGACACAGAATAATTATACGCACGAAATCAGTTGCGTTCGTAACGCCATCACCCACTGTGTTCAGTACAATGGGTGATGGTAGTGAGGGTAGCGCGCGTCGGAAACCCTTAGTCCATCAGGGTTGGTTTTCAGCTTCCCCATTGATTGCTTCGTACGGTAGCATTTCCGTAGAATCTTCTAGAATGTTCTAGAATAATTTATGCTACCGCGAAATTTAAAAGCTTGGAACCGGTACAAATACAATATACATCTCTTTCAGAAAAACAATTTAAAATTTCAATTAGTTGATATTTCTCTTGTTGCTGTTTACTAAAATTTTGCTTTTACAAAAGTTAAAATAAAGTTATTATAAAATAGACAAAGCAAATAAGTAATATATTTATTAAAACAAAATAAATGTAGGCAATGAAACAATAAACGAATTAACTATGTGTTTATAGTTTATACTGAAGAAGTGCGACGTCCATTGTACGGAAAACATAATCAGAACGAACAAATCCACTAAAGAAAGTACAGGAAAAATAACCCAAAAAAAACATTCAGCAGAAAAATAGTCCACGCCAAAAAATGCAGTTGTTTATTTTATTATTATTACTATCACTCTTTCAATGGGTAAATAAAGTGAATCCCGAATAACATCGAGTGGAAAATTGCGAAAAACTAGAATGCATTTTTATAAAACAAAAATGCCGTTTCTTTGAGTTCTACGCCGTTCTAGACCGGATGATTTGAAAAATGAATTGAATTTAAAAATATATAAGCTACAATAAAATTAATACGCAATTGAAATAAGATAACGCAACAAGCATTATTGTTTATTACTAAAGCAAAATATATTGCTTAAAAGGTTAACGTATAAAACAACCTAAATACAAAATATCTTCATATTTAGTAGCACAAAAAACCGCATTTCTAGAAAATTATCAAATACTCTACTAGAGAACATATTAGTAAAATCACAATCTTATGAAAAAAGAAAATTTTCTTATTGTTAATAAATCAGAGGACCAAAACCAACAAACCTAATAACATTGACTATACCAGGTGTCAACGAAACTATTAGACAAGTCATAACTTCTAGAATATTAGGTGTATCAAAATGAGATTTGGTACAGGTAAATGGTATGTGAAGAGGAGAGTTTTCACATATTTTTCACTTTCCGGTCACTTCCGGTTTCACCGGAAATGGCTCCGGTTTTGAATTTTTAAATGGAACACCCTGTATATTGTAACATTTTTGGATTTCTGAGACAATTCTGGATCAGAATGTGACATTTTAAAAATTTTTTACGCCTACTTCATTTTTTTAGAGTCACTTTTAATATTGCATCGAGGTGGCCGTGATCGGACGTAAACTAATCTGAGGACCTCAGGTGATGTCAGAAAATTACAATCGCAAAGTTTTAGTGACTAGTATGATAGATAGGAATAAGACAAGTTGGCAAAATTACATTTTCGTGTCTAACTATTATTTTTCAAATGGCGACCATTTTTTGACAAGCACTTTCCGAAAAAAGGATTTTTTGACGAATCTAACGATACTAATTTATTTGCGATTGCATTAAAAATAAGAACATAAATTAAATATTACTAAGGAAAATACTGGATAATAATTTATTTACTTTTGTCAAGTGTGCCATGGATAGCCATGATGCATAATATTTTGCAGTTATTTTTATCAAGTCTTCTTTGGAAAACAAAACACTCACATAGGATCCCACCCCCTCATAATACCAGAAAAGTTCTTAATTACTTAATAGAGCATTTTAATAATCAAGTTATTGCAACCAATGGTCCAGTACATTGGCCTACCCGCTCACCGGATCTCACTGTGCTCGATTTCTTTATTTGGAAATATGTTAAAGAAAGGGTCTACTATGCAACAGCCCCAGCCACTCTTGAAATCTTAGAAGAAAGAATTCTACGGGCATTTAGAAGTATAATGCCTCAAATGTTACGAAACGTGTTGAGAGAAACAATTGAACGAGCTGAAATGTGTCTTGAACAAGGAGGAATGCACTTTGAAAATTTACTACAGTGAAAGTTAATAAATTATTATCCATGGCACACTTGACAAAAGTAAATAAATTATTATCCAGTATTTTCCTTAGTAATATTTAATTTATGTTCTTATTTTTAATCCAATCGCAAATAAATTAGTATCGTTAGATTCGTCAAAAAATTCTTTTTTCGGAAAGTGCTTGTCAAAAAATGGCCGCCATTTGAAAAATAATAGTTAGACACGAAAATGTAATTTTGCCAACTTGTCTTATTCCTATCTATCATACTAGTCACTAAAACTTTGCGATTGTAATTTTCTGACATCACCTGAGGTCCTCAGATTAGTTTACGTCCGATCACGGCCACCTCGATGCAATATTAAAAGTGACTCTAAAAAAATGAAGTAGGCGTAAAAAATTTTTAAAATGTCACATTCTGATCCAGAATTGTCTGAGAAATCCAAAAATGTTACAATATACAGGGTGTTCCATTTAAAAATTCAAAACCGGAGCCATTTCCGGTGAAACCGGAAGTGACCGAAAAGTTAAAAATATGCGAAAACTCTCCTCTTTACATACCATTTACCTGTACCAAATCTCATTTTGATACACCTAATATTCTAGAAGTTATGAATTGTCTAATAGATTCGTTGACACCTGGTATACCTACACGCTAATAACAATAGCACAATTACAAAACAAAATAATTATAGGAGACATTTATTTTATATTTGCTATGAATATATAAAAGGGTCTATGTTTGAAGTTTTAAACGGCAGGAAAAAAAATCACGGAAAAACGTTACGGGGAAAAAGATCCTGAAAAAAAGCCTGTGCAAAAAAGCAGAGGAAAAATAAGCAGGGAAAAAAAGTCAACTTTTGTTTTTATGTCAACTTTATTTTTTAAATGTGGGCTTTATTTAAGCAGACTAGGTTGGGTTAGGTAAGGTTAGATTAGAAGAATTAGAAATATTTTTTTGATCCCAAGTCTACATACAATCTGCCCTATATATTTGTCAAGTTGCAAGTTATTTACCAACATATTATTAAAACTGAAAATTCAAATTAGAGCGGGAGGTTCAGGGTTCGATTCCCGACCAAAGCGATTTTGAATGTGTGTCTATGTTTGTGCATTCATACAACAAACAGTTGGTATAAAAAAAACTTAAAAATAATTTCATATTTTGTAGTTGGCTTTGTTTTCTCGCCTTTTTTTCGTCGAATTTTTTCCTCGGGTCTTTTCCCTGTTTTTTTCACTGAACTTCTTTTTCATGCTTTATTTTCGTTGCTTTTCTTTTCACGTTTTTGTTATCTTACATTCCTTACAGGCAGAGTACACAATCTGTGTAACATAAGTTTGATAAGCGGCAACATATTCTCGATACATTTAACATAAGCAGATTGTGGTAATTTAACATCCAATTTTGGTTTTTCAGCTACAGCTTTTTGCTAGTGTTTTAACTCATAAAATAAACTTTTTAATGGTTTGTTTAACAATTTAATTTATTCAAGTTGTCTATGGTCGGATTGTAACTGCTCTTGGACAACCCCTTTCATTATCAACATTATTAATATTAAACTAGGGGGAATGAAAAGCGAGGCTGTGCAGTGCATTGCCCTGCGATAAAGCAATTTCAGTGACTAGTCTAGTTAGTTTAAGGTAAATCATTTTGGAATTATGAATGTCTACTTGTACTGAATTCAACTTTACATTTTTGCCGCTAAGCTTTAAATATTTTTGATAAATTTAGGTTAGCATTGGTGGACTTTCCAAAAGATTGCGAAATAAAGCGGCTTTGGGTTTGGATTTCTTAACAGGGTGTTAATGACCCTGACAGAGTGCGTCTTCGGCCACTTCATTGTTCGACATCGGGATTGGTTTTTCCAGGGGAATGCTGATATTTCTGTGTCCCTACAAGTTTAAATTTTAATAGGAGTTGCAAGCTTACTATATTTTTTCTGCAAGAAAGTTTCTAGGTAGTTGGTTTGCTTTGATCATCACATCTATGCTTCGCTGTAGGGCATCGGCTAAATAGTGGTGTTGTCAACTGTCAAGCGCCATCAAATTTCGTTCAATAAAATGTTAATACAAAAAGTAACTATTAATTTTGATTTTGAATGTACGGAACTTGCTTGGGGGAGTTGGAGCGTTTTTTTTATTATACCCCTATAACCTTCTACGAAAATCGCGCTTGTTTGATAGTTGTAAAGCATTATTTAGGTTTCTCCAATGAACACATTATTTGCATCCGATATTTTTGTTTTCAGCGTTATTGCACATGACACTATTTCAGTTTGTAAACAATTATAATAGGTAGTATTATATATCATGGGCTTGGTACATACATATAGATGTTACATTTTTAAATTGTGTTTTGTATTAACAAGACGACTGCTATTTTTTAAATAATAATTTTTACTATTACAAATAAACAAACGAACTTTATATTATGAATTTTTTTCGTAGATTTTTTGTGTGAATTATTTTCTTGGATTTTGTTCCTAGATTTTTTTCTTAACTGTTCTTTTAGTAGCTATAAGGAATAATGTCTAAATTTACAATCGCAAGGCCGACGCTAGGAAGCGTTCTTGGAAATGCTTAGAGAAATATACAAATGAATGACCACTATCCCAGCTTAAAATACCTTTTTGCCAAACGAGTGAGACAGGTTTATTTAATACAGGTAGACCGCCATTGTTTCAAAGGGTTACTTAAGAAACTACATTACACATTTAAAATTTAAAAAAAAAAATTTATCTAACCCAACTTGCTAACCTGTTTATTGTTTATTTGAATTTTAATATTCAGAGTTACGTTTTATTTGTTGGGTCATCGGGTGTAATACTGTTTCTGTTTATAAGTAGTTTTTTGGTTTATTTTATGGTTATAAGTAGTATTTTATAATAATTGAAAGAATGAAACTTATAACTAATAAGTTCTCTTATAAATTTTTAATGTTTTTTGTGTACTTTTATTAACATTTCCGTCATACCCATCACTATTTAGTGGAAGGACGGTAATAGCCTCATTTGCCAGGAGCTTTGAACATCCATTTTTTGTCTTGAAATTATACGCTTTATAGATTTTGCGCCGACGCAGAACAACATATTGAATGACACACTACTATTCTAACAATTGAAATACTGAATAATTAAGTTTGCACATATTGGATTCATACTTGCCACCAATATGTAATTTTTTTTATTTAAATAACGAATACTTACATCCAGATAATATATTTATAACAGATTTATCGATGATTTTGAATATTTAAGTTTAAAATGTATTAAAATGAGGAACTTAGACATAGACAGCGATTTACTGAAATACGCATATACCTACAATTTTTCTCATGTTTATCTGAATTAACTGCATATTCATACAAATTCTAAATGCCAGATGAAAGCAGACTGTAGATATGTGGATTTACTGGAATGTTTAATTTAATTTAATAAATAAACGCACGCAGATAAATTCAGAAAACGGATTTTTGCTTAAATCCGAATACGGGATTTTCTTTAAAAATCCGGATAGCGGATTATTTAGGGTAAATCCGGATATCGGATTTTTCGGATAAATCCGGATATCGGATTCTTCGGATAAATCCGGATATCGGATTCTTCAGATAAATCCGGATAGCGGATTTTGAGATAAATCCGGATAGTTAATTTATCGGATAACGGATTTGCGAGACGGATTTTATCCGGATAGTAAAAATCCGACGGATTCCGGATTATTCGGATACCGGATAATTTAAAATCCGAAATCCGGATTTTTAAATGTAACGGATTTGACAGCACTACTATTGATTACTTCACACAGTTTGTCGCACAATTTCTTTTTGCCATTCTTATTCACATGTAACCCATGTTTAGTAAAGTCAACTGGGCTTAAAAAAGTATTTAAACCCGAAAAAGATACATTATTATCATTATTGTTCGACGTTACGAATTCATTATAAATTATACTGTTATTCTCATAAATGAATTTATTTAGAATAAACCGGCGCGCGATGCCAATACGGTGTTGTGGTAATTATAATGTTTGTATTGGTTAAACTGCGAATTGTAGATAAAACCTCTTTGTCGATTCTTCTTCCCAACAAACCATTGTTTGACCCAGCCATTATTACAACGTAATCTGCTGTTGTAAATTGTACACACAATTTTTTAATGTTTTTGACTACCCATTTAAAATTTGCGTTTGGTTTAATTATACTAGAAATATCAAAAATTTTATTTTTAAAGTTATCCGACAATACAGTTGTCAAATCACGCCCGTGGCTATCAGCAAGTACTAGAATTTTAGAACAAATGTTACTCACACAACTGCTATCGATGTCAGTTTCTCGTGTCATGCCTTGATTACCTTTTGACGGTTTTTTTGTAGTTTTGCCATCACACGCACTAGATGTGTTAGGTTGACGTTCCATATCTGATTCCTTTTTATAAGCTTTCCGATAATTGTTGTCGTTGTTGCGTACTTTCTCTTTCGTTAACTGCAGTTCTTTCTTTAGTTCGCACTGATTCTTATAGATGAACTTGATAGCAGTTTCCCATTCTAGTATTTTTTCTTCAAGTTTTATAATTTTCTTCTTTGCACGTTGTTTCCGATTTCGGTTACTTTTTTTTACCATCTTACGTTTAGCTGTAACCTTCGATTCATCTTCGTCCGACGATGTATCTATATAATCGTTCTGATTATTTCCTGTTTCCAGATAACTGGAGTTTAATGCAGTGTTTAAACGGTCAGCGAGTACTTCTTTTGTACCCTTAGTTGGGATTTTTCTTTTTATCAACTCTTCTTTCAGCTGCACAACTTTTAACGTCGAAATATGTTTATTCTTATCGCTACTCATGGTTACATTACTACATTTGTATGCACACAAACACTATAAAATTATACAACATTCACTACTTAAAACCAATACAAATTTAACAGCCACCTAAGAAAACACGTCCGTTCAGTACGGCTGCCACAAATGTATTGATTTACAATATTATTTAATACTAAGTTAAAATTACTTACATGAGTTACAATAGAGTTTGTTAATCTGGGGCTCAAGGCACCCAATATGCGAGAGGTATTTGAGTCGTAGCTATAGTAGATGGTAGAGACTCATGTCGATTCTAAGCTGAGTTTGGTCGTCAACTGTTCTTGTACATTCCCTTGATATTCTACGAACAACATGAGGTGTGTCAGGTGACCAAATCGTATTGATCTGTATTATGTATTGTGACAAATAAGGAATATTTTAATTACTTGAATAATTAATATTAAATATTCTAAATAAGACTAAGTCAACTCGCGACACTATTACAAAATCTTTATTAAATGTCACTTACCGCATAGGCAGCTAGCCATAGCGAGTAAAATAAACGCAAGTAGTTCATCGGGAAAAACAGCACATCAAAATTAATCAGACACAGCAGTACTAATGCAGCAGTTCCATAGAGAAAAAGAGTTTGCCAAACAAATATTGTATTAAAAATTTCAGCAACCTTACACATCTTATTGAAAGAGATTCTTGCGTTTAGCACCTTTTCCAGTTCTAGCTACTTTTTTATATTATACATTCCTTTTAAATGGCAAACAAAATTTATATTCACAGTAAAACTATTGACATCAGTTCCTTTTAAATACACTTCTGCTATACTTTTCAGATTTAATTTGCTAAATCGTTTCTTTACTGAAATACTATAGTTGTGAAATAGCAGTACTGTAATTACAATGTTTGATAGATTGTACTATAATTTCTTTAACAGCAGCTCTATCTTTCAAAAGCATGTGCGTACTATACAGGGTGTTGATAAATTGTAGGGACAAACTTCTAGGGCTTGCACAACACAACAAAGCAAACAACGTTTGTTAATAAATGTGTGGTCAAAAGTGTTTCCTTTCAGGGATAGAGCTTCTCAAAGATACTTTAAGAAGCGCCTAAATTTAGGCAACTTAATTTACTACCTACTATTTGTTTCCATAACGACGAAAATTAATACAGGATAAATAAAGCCCTCTTTCTCATTTTTCAAATTCAAATTAAATTTAAAATAAATTAATTAACAAAATATTTCAAAACTAAGCAATAGGAAAAACCAACATTACAAAGCAAAAATCAACTATTTGAAAAAAAAACGAATTATAAAAGGCTATTATGTGATTTTATTTTTATTCCGGCCCTGCGCTTTTCTAGAACTCGGGAACCGCGTGACCGGTTTCTGACCGTTGGAAAGTAGAGTAACGAACTAAGACTTGTCCTCCGACCATCACAACGTATAGACGTGTACAACACACGCTCTTGTTCGTTGTTTCAAACTATACGGTCGAGTATCGTTATGTGAAATAATTAGTTAAGCCGGGATATCGTGAAGTTCTTCATAAGTGACCTGCTCGTTTGTTTAGTCGTATCACGTCAAATTACCGTAATTGCGCCGACTTTGCCAATATTTGTACGCAAGATTAAAGTGTTTTCGCTAACAAAAGGAAGAGCCACATTTGAATTTCGATTATCGATTCCTACTCGAATTCTAACGTTTAAAACGGATCCAATTAGTCACTACAAGTTCCAAGCTTGATTCCCGAGCTATTTCACATCTTTATCGCCCATCTACCGTTGGCTGCCACCATTTTACCAGTACTTTTCGCTGGACGGCGCCTGTGAATCTTTCCGTCTCGTACCGTCTACCATTCCGATTTCGCTGCCCCAAATTACCTGCTGAGAGCAACGAGTTCCCGCTTGGAAGTACGTCATCTCCCACGGCTTTATCGACAATAAATAAAGGCCAATTTTCCACCAGGTGAACGACATTATTGTAAGTAACTTTAGACATTACTGATTATCACCTGTGTTTCGTGCTGTGTGAAGAAACCATCCGATTTGGACCCAAGAGTATAATTTCATGTTATAACCTGTTGCATGCCTTGTAAATTGATTTAGATTTACAGATTTCCTTTGTTCTCGGAGTCCGGGTCGATAAGCCAATACCTTGTTTCTGTTAAGGAAAAGCTTGTCGACGTGGAACAATCGAAATTACGCAACGGTGCAAAGTAACTATTTGTGTTTATATTAAATTGTTATTCATTTTACAATTTGCTTTCCTCCGTGTTTTACGGTTCATTCTGTTTGCTTTTGATATACGTTGTTTCAATATTTTATTTCATGCTACTGTTCATATTTATACATATTGCTATGTAATACCCCACACTTGTGGAAATTAGTGATTTAAATAAACTTTATCACAAATTGATCTATTTTATAACCTCGGCTTGAGTACTCCTTCTCAGGGTTCTTTTACTTGTATTAACAAACAAAACGTGGCTTCCCTTTTAGATTGCAAGATTTGGTTCTTTCTTTTTAAATGACGTTAAGCATTCATGCATAATCTTTTACAATAAAAATTAATATCAAACAATTTTAACATTTAAAATTAAATTAGATAACAAAGCTTTATTTATGTTTTTTAGGTATTATTTATTCTCTTATTGTCACTCACTTTTCTTTTTAACACAGTACCTTAATTTCTGCTGTAGCTCTTTCTCCTTGTGTAGGTCGCATTTCTCTTCTTTATATTAATTATCTTCTGCTTACGTAGTATTTATCTTAATCTTCTTTCTCCAGTTGTGAATTTTGTTTGACATTTAAAATTAAATTTATCTGTCATTTCTTTCAATCGAAGAATCACATTATCCTAGCAACTTGTCGACTCAGCTTTCAATGTCAAAACAATTGTTTTTTTTTATGTAAATTTTTCTATTACCTTTTTCGGCGTTGAACTAGACTTTATTACACTTTACTTCAAGTAAAACACTGTCTTACAAACAGGCAAAACTTTTAATTAATATTTTGTACTTCTTTATACAAATTTTACATTTTCTTTGGGAGCGTTACAAAATGACGTCACCCTCACTTCGATGATCTTATACCGCTCTCTATCTCTATAGTAACCTAAATTAATTAACTAAATTTTAACATATAAAACAACTTGATTACTTTTTATAATAATTAAATTTCTTTTATCGTCTTTCCAAACTAACTTATTCTACACTTAAAAATATAAATTAACAAAACCAACTTATTCTACACTTTTTACATATTTGAACTCCCCCCCCCCCCCCCCAAGATTATGCATGTTTTATTAGCATATCAAACTAACATAAATATTTCAATATTTCAAAGTGAAACCACGCCAATTTTTAATATTTTTATTTAATTCAATTATTTAATTTATAATTAAAGAATTCCTGATCTAGAAACGAGTCGTCATGCCAAGGTAATAAAATAATAATTTTAAAATTAATCTTTTTATGAATATTTCGCCAGTGTAGTCATAATATCACAGCATAAATTCCCCTCTAAATTTAAACAAAATTTAATGCATGTAATGTACTAATATTTTGTTAAAATTTAAATTCGCAATACCCTATAGTTTTTTTTTTTTTTAATTATTTTCGTCGTTTGTTATATACGGATATAACATTTGTATATGAAACTTTCCTCTTATCCTGTCACTATCCAAATGCTTTAACTCGTAGCTATCCCCAAATCTTCTATGTACCATATATGGTCCTTCATAAGGAAGTAATAACTTTGCATTTATATTCATTCTTTTATTTGCTACCCTTAAATGTTTTACGATCACCTGATCTCCAATATTAAATCTTACATGTTTTTTTATCTTTCTATTCTCACTTTGCAAATACGTAGCATTTTTCTTTCTAACTCTATTCTTAACCTTCTCTAATAAATTATCAAATTGTTGATCCTCTATTTCTTCTACCTGCCATGGCCTTAATGGTTTTATCTTTTTCATTAATAAATACGGAGTTTCTTCTGTAACTGTTGAAGGTACTTCATTTATAAATCTCTCTATTTTCTTTACATAATTAAACCAGTTTATATGCCGATCATAATACACTAATATTCTCAAATATTTTGTAACCTCCTGTATATACCTTTCTGTTGGATTCCCTTGAGGATGGCGTATAGAACAAAACGATATTATAATGTTCTGTTCTAGAAAATAATTTTTAAATCGCCGATTTGTAAAATACGTTGCATTATCTGCTAATATTCTTTTAGGTTTTCCTACCTCCTCTATGAATCTAGTCAAACAATTTATTGCTGCCTCTGTATTATTTCTTTTACAAGGATAAATCTTTGTAAACTTTGTAAAACTATCTACAATCACCAACATATGCTTGTATCCTTTACTTCTCACTAAATTCGATAAAAAATCTATTGCAATTAACTCTAACGGTTGATCTACCCTAATATTCTTGACTTCATTTCTATTAACATGATTTTTATACTTTGCGAGACAACATAAATGACATTTATTTACCACATCCTTTATTACACTTAAATCATTCTTGCTATAATACGTTTCCCGAAATATTAACCACAACTTTCTAATTCCTATATGTCCATACTCCTTATGGAAATATTTTGCTATCTGTTCTGTATGTACTCTATTTGTTACATAAAGCTTTAAATCTTTCATATTTTTACATAACCTCCCCTCTACTATCGAATATGCTCTCGTTTCCCCTTCATCAATAATCTTATTTTTTATTTCCATTATTTCATTATTATTTTCTTGTACATTTAACAAGTATTCATTAGAAAATATCCCATCCCTTTCATCTAACATATTCAAAGCTATCATAACTTCATTCAATCTTTCTACATTAGCAATATCTTTTCTGCTTAAACTGTCAGCTACTATATTCTTCTTCCCTGGAATATGCTTAAGTTCGAAACTAAATTCTTATAATAACAGTGTCCATCTATAAATTCTCCCATTGACAAACCTGGTTTTCATTAAATGTTGTAACGCACCATGATCTGTCTCTACTGTAAATCTGTTCCCCATTAAATAAAATTTTAACTTTAATACGGCAAAAACTATCGCTGCCATTTCTTTCTCAGTAACCGTATAATTCCTTTCATGTTTTCTTAACGACCTTGATACAAAACTTATCGGTATTTCAACCCCCTCTCTAACTTGTGTTAATTCAGCTGCTATTGCACTGTCTGAAGCATCTGTTCTTAATATAAAAGAAAAATTATAATCCGGATGATAAATCATTATATTTTCATAAAAACTATCTTTCAAACATTTAAAAGCGATCTCATGTTCCTCCTTCCAATTCCATTTTACTCCCTTCTTCAATAACTCATGAAATATTAATGTTTTTTCTGCTAAGCTGGGTACAAACTTTCTATAATAATTCAATATTCCCAGAAAACCTCTTAATGTTCTTAAATTCTTTGGTCTAGGATAATTTTCTATTTCTTGTATCCTTCCCCTATCTATTGATATCCCTTGTAAATTAATTTTATAGCCCAAAAATTTTATTTCTGTTTTAAAAAACTCACATTTCTCAATGCTTAGTTTTAAACCATTATCATTTAATTCTGACAAAATAATTTTAATATGTTCTAAGTGTTTCTCATAATTTTCACTATAAATTAATATGTCATCTACATAATGGCTACAAAACTCATCATACTTATTTAAAATTTGTTGCATCGCCCTTACTAACGCTGCACAAGATGTTGATAACCCAAAGGGTACCACTCTAAATTGGTATACGTTCCCATCGATACTAAACCCTGTATATTTTCTAGAATTTCTTTCTAAAGGAATTAACCAAAATGAATTCTTTAAATCTAGTTTCGTAAAAACACCCTTGTTTCCTAATTTTCCAATAATGCTTTCTATCGTTAAAGGAGTCTCAAATTGTGGTATCGTTTTAGCATTTATCTGTCTAGCATCTAAACATAATCTAATATTTCCATTACTCTTCTTAACTACAACTATAGGATTTATAAACGGTGTTCTAGCAATTTCAATTATTCCCTTTTCTAACATTGAACTAATTTCTTTTTTAACTTTTTCCCTATATGCATAAGGTACTGGATACGTTTTACAATTAAATGACTCCTCATTTACAACATCTAATTTGTGTACATAACCTCTAGCTAATCCCTGTTTTTCATTCGTTAAATCTTCAAATTGCTTTAATGTTTTACCTATTATTTCTTCATACCCTTCTCCACAATTTAATTCTTTTTTCTCTTCCACTTCCACTTTATCAGCTTTCTGGTCCCTATTATCCCCTACATAATTCACATTCATTGTTACTTCCTCATCCTGTATTTCTTTCTCATCTTTTACAAATGGTATTTTAATGTTTAAATATTCTAATACTTTCTCTTCTAAATTAACTATCATATTATAAGTATTTAAAATATTCATTCCTATCAATAAATTTATTGTCATATCAGGTGTAATTAACATCTCTGCCTGTAATTTATATTCTCCTACTTCTATTACATGGCTTAATTGTTTCTTAACTGTATTAATTTTCTTTTTATTAACAGTAACCAAATTAACATTTTTAATTGGAATAATACTTCCACGTGAACCCCCTATATTTTTATTTACAAAATCTTCATTTACCAACGAAAATTTCGAACCTGTATCAATTAATGCATCTACCAAAATATTATTTAATTTAATTTTAACATACGGCAAATTTTGAATAATTTTACTTTGTTTTTCATCTGTACCATTGTCAAGACTTTCCATAAACTCCCTAGGGTGCATATAAGTATGTCCAACAATGGTACAGCTATCTAAAAATTTGTATTCTCATGTACATCTGCTACTACTTCTATTTTATCTTCATCTTGTATTCTTTTCTGAACTACATTGTTTACCCTCACATTCTGCCTTTCTTTTTCTGCTTTATTATTCCCACTGTTTCTATTATATACTCCTTCATAATATTTATTCCTGTTTTCAAAAATCCTACTCTGTTCTTGACCTTCATATTTATTATTGTTGAATCTATCCCTTTTATAATTATCAAATTGTGTATTGCTGTAGTTTCTATTATTATTGTAATTATTATTAGCCCCATTAAAACCACTATTCTGTCCCTGATACATTGGCCTATGAAATTCTACTTTATTATTTTGTTGTGAGTATCGATTATAATTATTGTTAGCCGTATTAAAATTATTACTTCCACCCTGATGTCGTTGATACTCGGGCCTATAAAATTCTTTGCTGTTATATTGTTGCTGATTTTTATTGTAGTTTTGATTTCTGTCTACATAATTGTACCCTCGTTGCCTATAATAAACCTGAACTTGATCTCTGTGATCGTATGCTCTCAATACATTCAAAAATTGATCATAGTTTTTAATATCATCTATAATTACTTTGTTAGCAATTGCTCCCTCAAATTGGTCAGCTAACACTCTTATTATTGTACTACTATCTTGTAACTCATCTAACTGTTTAAATAAAAAT
Organism: Ctenicera cuprea; assembly: GCA_958336395.1. Classification (NCBI taxonomy): domain Eukaryota; kingdom Metazoa; phylum Arthropoda; class Insecta; order Coleoptera; family Elateridae; genus Ctenicera; species Ctenicera cuprea. Next base: position 30,704,288 of record OY284494.1, on the reverse strand, counting down.
ATTTTATTAAGGGCATATCTCTCCCTACTAATTTCTCCTCTGCTGTTGAATCTTCCCCCATATAATTCTCGTCTAACCAAACTCTGATCCTTCATTCCCCAATATGTTTCTAAAAATCCTACCTTAAATTCTTCAAAATTTTTATATTCAAGTTCTTTTGTTCTATACCAAGCCTCTGCTTCACCCCTCATTGAAGCTTTTATAATTCCCTTTTCTAAGATGTCATCATAATAGTATCCCAGCTGTTTCTGAATTCTTTCTAAATAATTTTTTAATTCAATTATAAACGCTTTTGGGTGATCTTCTGTATTTTGTTTATATCTGGGTGCATAATGCTCTAATTTCCCTGGATTGACAAATACACAAGCATCCCTTACTCTTGCTTCACCCATTCTACTTTTAAGCTCTTTATCTACTTTTTCTACTTTATTAATTAAACTCTGTTGTCCATTTTCTACATCAATTATTTTTCTTTAATAAATTTCTTTATTTTCCCATATATCTGTAGTTATTGTCTTTATTTTATCATCTAACCTACTCTCACATTCATCTATTTTTATTCCTATCTCAACACTATTTTCCTCCCTTACTTTACCGCACATTTCTACCATCTCCTTTCTAATTTCTCTATTTTCATCTTCGCATCTTCTATTTACCCAACCAATCTTTTTCTCAAGTTCTTTATTATTTTCCTCCATTTTTTTCTCCAACTTCATACCTAACCCATTGATACTATTTTTCGTATCCCTACTTGTAACTTTTATAAATTTCATCAAATCATTCAAGGAAATTTCCTCATCTTCGCCATCTGACTCTACCCCAGAAATTATTTCTTCTTTTTCGTTCTGTTCTAAGTTCCTATTATCCTCTCTTTCATTAACCAATTCCTCAACTTTATCTATTTCTACTTCCTCACTATTATTTCTCCCCTCTACTTCTTCACTATCTACACTTTCCCTTAATTCACTCATATTTTCTTCCCTTTTTGATTTCCTACTTCTAGTTTCCATATCCTAGCATTTTATATACTAAAACTTACTACCTTATCTGACCTTACCTTATCTCACCTGGTTGTCTAGCAGCCCCACGTTGTCGGCGACATAAATAGATGCTATGTAATACCCCACACTTGTGGAAATTAGTGATTTAAATAAACTTTATCACAAATTGATCTATTTTATAACCTCGGCTTGAGTACTCCTTTAAATTCTCAGGGTTCTTTTACTTGTATTAACAAACAAAACGTGGCTTCCCTTTTAGATTGCAAGATTTGGTTCTTTCTTTTTAAATGACGTTAAGCATTCATGCATAATCTTTTACAATAAAAATTAATATCAAACAATTTTAACATTTAAAATTAAATTAGATAACAAAGCCTTATTTATGTTTTTTAGGTATTATTTATTCTCTTATTGTCACTCACTTTTCTTTTTAACACAGTACCTTAATTTCTGCTGTAGCTCTTTCTCCTTGTGTAGGTCGCATTTCTCTTCTTTATATTAATTATCTTCTGCTTACGTAGTATTTATCTTAATCTTCTTTCTCCAGTTGTGAATTTTGTTTGACATTTAAAATTAAATTTATCTGTCGTTTCTTTCAATCGAAGAATCACATTATCCTAGCAACTTGTCGACTCAGCTTTCAATGTCAAAACAATTGTTTTTTTTATGTAAATTTTTCTATTACCTTTTTCGGCGTTGAACTAGACTTTATTACACTTTACTTCAAGTAAAACACTGTCTTACAAACAGGCAAAACTTTTAATTAATATTTTGTACTTCTTTATACAAATTTTACATTTTCTTTGGGAGCGTTACAAAATGACGTCACCCTCACTTCGATGATCTTATACCGCTCTCTATCTCTATAGTAACCTAAATTAATTAACTAAATTTTAACATATAAAACAACTTGATTACTTTTTATAATAATTAAATTTCTTTTATCGTCTTTCCAAACTAACTTATTCTACACTTAAAAATATAAATTAACAAAACCAACTTATTCTACACTTTTTACATATTTGAACTCCCCCCCCCCCCCCCCCCAAGATTATGCATGTTTTATTAGCATATCAAGCTAACATAAATATTTCAATATTTCAAAGTGAAACCACGCCAATTTTTTATATTTTTATTTAATTCAATTATTTAATTTATAATTAAAGAATTCCTGATCTAGAAACGAGTCGTCATGCCAAGGTAATAAAATAATAATTTTAAAATTAATCTTTTTATGAATATTTCGCCAGTGTGGTCATAATATCACAGCAATATACTTAACCTTATTTAATATATTTGATTTGTAAACTACCGTAGCGTGATTTATTCATTATCCTCGTAATTAAGCTTTGATCCTACTTTGTAAGCATATACTGTGTTGCTTGATCTAGTGGGAAAAGGCCAAGGTAAGTCACGTCAAGATTAACGAGCCGCCCAGGGAGGATTTCCTGCTTCTCAGCCCCGGGACTAGAACCGCTGGCTTCCTTCCCCTTACCTCAACCATCAGAGCAGGTGGCGCCCTTTAAATACCTCAATCTCAATGTTGACAACCCTTGTGTTAATATTGGAAGTCTTCCGATCCCTTTACAACCCTCCCTTCTCCGGCTACGAGTTAGCTGCCAGGCACACCTTTTGCTACGGTGTCGAAATACCACCCGAAGCGCGTAACAAGGCACAGAAAGAAACGAATGCAAGAAAAGTCAAAAAATATCACAAACATATCGAATTGTGTCAAAATTGACGTTAGTTGAATGCATGTATGTTTAGATCGTTTTTTTTTTCAAATTCCGTGTGACCTGTGCAAAATAATTGAAAATGCAATTTGGGTTGAATATTTTCAGGTACTTCTTAAGGAATCTTTAAGAGGCTCTATTTTCTAAAGGAAACACTTTTGACCACACATTTATTAACAAAAGTTGTTTGCTTTGTGTGTTTTGAAGCCCTAGAAGTTTGTCCCTACAATTCATTAACACCCTGTATATGATTAAGCAGATAAACACGAAATGTACCAAACATAATTCTTTTGCCAACTTTCTGCAGATCGTGACCGGTTTCGAGATTTTTAAGTGCATATCCACGTTGTGTAAAAGTTCCCTCAATAATTTAAAATTTTCAATAATGAAAGCAGTTGAAATCATTGATGAAAATGGTATCAATGCTAATACAGCAGTATGTACAATACGCAATACTTTGATGGTGAATGGTTCATTAAATTTAATAACACGAATATAGTGAAAGTACCATACAATATTTGCAGTATATGAACATGTTATAATTAGCGCCAGCAAAATGGCGTACCACTTGTATAAAGCGAGACGCAAACCTTTGTTTACTTTATAAGGCGGTGCTAAAGCAAAACAACTGGCAATCGCATGTGATGGTTTAATAAAAACCGTGTTTTGATTTTCAATGAATTCGGCCATTGTAAAGTATAATTAAGAAAAGAAAAATTCAAGAAAACATGAAGTAAGTTTTTGCACAAGTTTTTAAGTGAAAAGTGTTTTAAAAAGTAACTAACACCAATACTAACATAATTTTAGAAAACTTAGTCTAAGATATACATTTACTCAGTCATTGATTGATTTTACCGGTACATTGATAGACAATTACCTGGGATTTATCTTTAACCGATTAACAATTGTATTTTAATTATAAGAGCAAGTTGACTATTGTAAGCGAGACGTTGAGAGCATTTAACAGAAATGCTTAAAAATAATCTCAACTAACTAATAGTCAATGTGTAGGTAACTTGATCGCTTTTAGGCCCCCTAACGTAAATAAAACTGAACTTTAACTAATAATAATAGTGAAACGTCATTAGTAAATGTCAAGTGACGAAGATCGTGACATAGTAGCTCCGTTACAACGTTTAAATTTGCGGCCTGCAATACTTAATTTTGGTATCAACGCACCTGTAAATCAGATTCCAATAATGGCTTTACCACCATTATTCCCCAATGGTTTTGTACCACAAATGTTTAACGATGTCCCAACTTTCAGTGGAAACCCTCAGTCATTGCCCGAATTTATCAGTTCCATTGAAGTCATAATACTTCAATTTTAAGCGCCTTTGATTCCCGATCAACCTATTCCTTATATTAATAAATATCTCATATCAGCAGCTCGTAATAAATTAAGAGAGAAAGCTAGTGAATCTGTCACAGGTTATAATTATGATAACTGGAACGAATTAAAACAAACCCTTATAGAGACATTCGGAGATCAAAGAAGCGAGCTTAATTTAACTATCGACTTAGCAAAAATGCGACAGCAGTTTAAAGAATCCCCAATTGACTTTTACAACAGAATAAGAGCTCATTTAGCAACCTTTAATGCCAAAATTTCATTGAGCTGTGACCCACGTGCAATAATAAATTATAAACTCCAAAATGCTAAAGCCTTAGCTTTAAGAACCTTAGTATCCGGTCTAACCGAACCATATGGTACTTTAATTAGATCACGTAACCCACAAAATTTGGAAGTTGCAATTAATATCATTGGAGATGAGATGGACATTAAATACTCTCAATCAATTACTCGACCTCTTGCTAACCCTAATACAAAAAAAAAACCAACAGGACCAAAGACAGTATAATACTCCAAAATCTCTCCCTTATTATCCAAATTATGCTCCTCAGTTTCAGAATCAATTTAGGACGCAACAACACAGTCCCCCACCGAGGTTTCCGAATAATCCTCAAAATAATTTTAGATTTCCTTTGAATAATGCATTTACTTACAAACAACCCATGCAAATTCAAAATGTGGCTCCAGCACAATTTCCCATGCAAAGACCTTTTAATAAAAATGTTTTTCGACCTAACCAAGGTCCTTTTAGGCCAAATAACCCAGCGACCCCCATGGAAGTCGACTCTACCGTAAGAGGCGCCGTGCCTAAACGAAATGCGTCCAATCAAAATTTTAATAATAACAATAAACGTCCTAATTTCAACCAATCGCAAAATAATTATTTCAAAGCAACCGGCCAACGGAATTTTAATTCAGAAGAATTGTATATGCATGAAAATAACCCTTCTAATTATGACCAATATTCACAAGAGTTCGATCAATACAATTTGATGAACAATGACGACTTTCACGAACAAACTGAAGGTGACGAACACCCTATCAATGACACGGACTGTACTAACGATTATGACGAAACCGATAATGAAAACGAAAATTTTCATTAAAGGCCTCGGAAAACGTTGAAACATTTAACCTAAATTCAATAAAATCTAATTTACCTTTTGTAATAATACCAGCTACAGGAGATAAGCTCCTTATAGACACAGGCAGCACCCGCACCTTGATTTCACCCTCATTTGCAAAAACCTATTTTCCCGATAAAATTTATAAGTACAATTTTACAATTACCACGTCTCATGGTACAACCAGCCACAATGAAATTGCAGACATACCCATTAACCAACTATTTCATGACCCAGGCACACATACCTGCTACCTATACGATTTTAACCCCCAATATATTGGACTTATTGGCTCAGATTTACTGGCGAATCTAAATGCATCCATAGACTTCAATTGGCTCCACGTACAAACAGAAAATACCACAGTACCTTTCTTTTATAACAATTCCAAAAGTCAACAAGAAAAACAAAAAAGAAATCAGTGTAATTTCTCGAAGGTTATACCTCAGGTAGAACCAATCAAAAGATTATTTTTACCGGCAAGAACCGAATGTTGCCTGTTACTAATCGCAACGGAACTTTCCTCTGCGAAAAAATAAAATTTAATAAATTCTGTTACACCCTCACCTCTTTAGTAAAAGTACATAATGGTATATGCCATACTACAGCTGTCAATACCTCTGATAAAGAGTACCAATTTAGAATATATAATCCCCTAATATTAGACGACTATATCAAGAAACAAAGTGACGTGACTGACGATCCCGACGCAAACAACTCATTACACGGTGTAAAGTATGACAAAAATATCATTACGAATAACCACTATATTGATGACAATATAACTCCCAAAATACACAATCAACTTCTGAACGAAAACTTAAAAAAAATTAATACATCCCATTTAAACGAGGAAGAACGAAGTGCAATCAATAACATATGTTTTCAATATAAAGACGTGTTTCATCACCCCCAAATTCCCCTAACAGTTACAAATTTATCAAAACATCGCATTGGTACAAAAAACGAACTGCCTATATATACTAAAAGTTATAGATACCCCCACGTCCACAAGGAGGAAGTCAAAAAACAAATTTCAAAAATGTTAGCTGAAAATATAATAGAAAATTCTGAAAGTCCATATAACGCACCAATTTGGGTAGTCCCTAAAAAACAAGACCAATCCGGAAAAACAAAATGGCGAATTGTCATCGATTACCGCAAGCTTAATGAAAACACCATTGAGGACAAATACCCCTTACCGAACATAGAGACAGTATTAGACAATTTAGGAAAGGCAAACTATTTCACCACCCTAGATTTAGCATCTGGCTTTCACCAGATAGAACTGGACGATAAAGACCGTGAAAAAACCGCGTTCAGTACTGAGGAAGGACATTTCCATTTTAGACGAATGCCTTTTGGGCTCAAAAATGCCCCTGGGTCATTCCAAAGAATTATGAACCAAGCATTAGCCGGGCTCACACCTGCCCAATGCATGGTCTATTTAGACGATGTCATTATTTATTCCACGTCGTTACAAGAACATCTCACAAAATTAGGAAACGTCTTCGAACGATGCCGCAAATCCAATCTCAAAATACAACCCGATAAATCCGAGTTCCTAAAGAAAACCATCAATTATTTAGGACACATAATCACTAAAGACGGAATAAAACCTAACCCAGATAAAATAGCTGCCATTACTAAATTCCCCCTTCCTAAAACGAGAACAAAGATAAAATCATTCCTCGGCCTGTTAGGATACTATAGGAAATTTATAAGAAATTTCGCCAAAATTACTAAATTTCTAACTCAATGTTTAAAAAAAGACTCTGTCATACGACATGATCAAAATTTCGTACAACAGTTCGAAAAACTCAAAACAATTTTGACTAACGACCCGGTATTAGCCTACCCTGATTTTTCAAAAACTTTCGAGTTAACCACGGCTGCTAGCAAATTCGCTATTGGCGCTGTATTAACTCAGGATAGCAAACCAATATGTTACGCCTCACGTACACTTAATCAAGCTGAAATAAACTACTCAACTATAGAAAGAGAACTTTTGGCCATAGTATGGGCAACAAAACAGTTTAGACCATATTTATATGGTTTACACTTCAAAATTTTCACAGACCACAGACCACTTGTCTGGATTCAAAATCTAAAAGAAATAAATTCAAAATTAACAAGATGGACGATAAAATTATCGGAGTATAATTTCACTATACATTATTTACCTGGCAAGCAAAATAAAGTCGCCGACTGCCTTAGTCGCGTATTAATTAATCCATTGAGCATAGACCGACTCGACACCCCAGAACCAAATTTTGATACCAGATCTATTTTGCCTAATATAAATGAACCCCCCGACCTTGAAGAATTCACTATTCCAACCTTACAGTTACCAGAAGAACTCGATAAACCCGACAACGTGGTAACGCCAAAAATCAAAATTATATCAGACGTACAAGTCAGACCACCGTTACCTGGACCAAAGCAAAAATCATCTATGCCTTTACCTGCATGTGATGAAAGGCATGTCGTCTCAAAATCGGACAGTATACATTCCCAAGAGAGTTCCACCCCTACCATGGACTTTAGTGAATTACCACTACAATACCACAAAAATCAGATAGAATTTTTTTCTGTAACTTTACCTAAACCTATCAGAATTACCACCTTTGATGGTTACACACATATGGCAATATTTGTTACACAAGCAAGTATCATAGAACGTTTCACGACACTACTAATGGAACATTGTAAACCAAACACCCACTATTTTTGTCTCTTCCATAATGAAGACCTGTTTGAAGATTTTTCAAAATTTATTTTCGAAATCTCTAATGAAAACTCCCCGAAATTCCACAAATGTACCAATACAGTTATATACGTTACGGATACAGAGACAAGACTCCAATTAATTCAAGACTACCATTTAGGCAAAACAAATCACCGTGGCATATTAGAAACCCAAGAACATGTTAAGCGCAAGTATTTTTGGAAAACTATAAATAAGGGCATTGACAATTACATACATAATTGCGATATCTGTCAGACTGAAAAATATAATCGCAAACCACATAAACTTCCCCTTAACCTCACCGAAACATTTAGCAGACCTTTTCAACATTTGAATATCGACATATTTCACGTCAACAGACTTAAATATCTTACAATAATAGACACATTCAGTAAGTATGCACAAGCTTATTTACTAGAATCTAGCAACCAAATTGATATAACAGATGCCTTATTTAAATATTTCACGCAGTATATGATACCCCGACAAATAACCGCAGATAACGAATTTGATAATGCAACCCTTAAAGAATTTTTAAAATTACATAACGTAACACTGCATAATACAACCCCCAGACACCACGAGTCAAACTCAAATATAGAACATTTACATTCAACCCTTTTAGAACATTTTAGATTAATAAAAAACGTTCAAGAAACAAAAAGAATGCCCTATTGCATAATGGCGTACAACAACACGATCCATTCAAATTTAAATCACACCCCTAACGAAATTCTATTTGGCCATACCGAAACACACGACCCCTATAAGCTATGTGACCAACGCTACTATGAGACATATGTCACAGACCATAAGAAAATCATGGAAAATCTATACCAAGGCTTGCAAGACAAACAACAAGGGACGAAAGAGAAACGAAACGACAAAATTAATAAATTGCGCAAAAATCCCACCTTTTCGCTTAACCAGAAAGTGTACTTAAAGACAGAAGTTAGAAATAAAAAACTAAGCAAATTCAAAGGCCCGTTTAAAATAATAAAAATTCTAGAAAATGACGTATACGAACTCAAAGACGTAGTAACTGACGCAAACGAACTTAAGACCACTAAATTCATTTTGTCTGATGCAGGAACTTCTACGTTATCACAATAACGTACTTACTTGGACTCACCTATGGAGACGTCACTATCAACGATCTATCGGATAATCCTGGTGTTTATCCCCAACACTTAGGTAATGCTTTAATTAAGGAAAACATATGGACATTAATCCAAATCATTGAATATGAAACTATAATCAATAATTATAATTCGCTTATTAATAATGTAAATATGCTTGTTAATGAAATAGAGCTTGATAAAGTTGACGCTAGTTTTAATACCAAATTACCCTTCCATAATCTTCTAATCACGGTACAAGAGTATATATAAGAAAACTCGATCAAATCAAACAACAGATATTCCCTGATATTAGCTCTAAAACCAAGCGTGGACTCGTAAACGGTATCGGAACAATAATAAAATTCTTAACCGGAAATTTAGACTCAGAAGATGGGAAAAGATATGAAGAAACCATAACAAAATTATCTGGCAAAACTGACCTAAATTCCAAAATTTTACTGGAACACACTCACATAATAAATGAGACCCTGAACGACATATTAACCTTGAGTACCAACCAAAAGATACTTACTGACCATATTGATAAAATTTTAGTAAACAATAAAAATATGAAGATTCGATTCACTATAGATAACATTAAGATTACCTTAATAGAAGTCTTATTCTCACTGCAACTATTCTTTAATAATTGGTCCGAGCTCGAGAATGCCCTAACCTTCTCTCAAAATCAACAAATGCATCTCTCCCTATTAGAAAACGAAAATCTTCTTAAAAACCTAAAATGTTCAAAGTTTCAAATCACTTTTCACGCATTGTAACGAGGTTGATGCACAATTTGGAGAAAAAATTAAACATTTTAAAAACTATTCAATTTATATTAAATTGTTTCTTGTACACTTTTCGATGGTATGTACCGTCGCCTATGACTTATCAGTAATATTACCGCAAACTGGGTTGGAGTTTTATTATAAGCACCTTGTCAAATTATTTGAAGTTTACTTGTTTATAATTATGTTACTCTTGATGAATAAGTATTGCAAGTGGATCAAGCAGAGATATGAAATGTTGAACGGTGACCTCAGAGACCAAACAAAATATTATTTGGCACATCCACTATGTAGCCGAGTCAAAGTTACAACTTTAAGTAGTGAAAGCATGAAAACCGCAAATAGGATATATTTATTGATGAATATTCTAAAAATCAGAAAGATTTATACGAAATTGGCGGTTGTGGTTAGTTAATAAAATATTTGGATTTGCTTATTGGCCGTTTGAAGTGACACTGCTGAACATAATTAGTTTGAGTATTTTGGGCCATTTAGATTTTGTTATTATAGAATCTATACTAGCATGGATGTTTATACTACACGTAAGTAGAACACAGTAACAACAAAAGCCTGTTTTCACCGTTATCGCTATACGAAGTATAGCTACAGAGGAAGGTAATTTGATCGTCATGTAAGTTTTGCAGCACGTGCAATAATTAAGCGAAGTTTTTTTCGCTTTGGGCTTACGGGCCGATATACGAGTTCTGCCTGAAAAAAGATACTTTTATGGCAAACATTTAGACTAATAAACAGGTTTTAAAGCCTTGACAGACCGATAAAGCGGACGCTGCAGCGGTGTGTCTCTGTCTGTCTGTCTGTATACAATTTGCATTCCACACGCTTTAACGCAAAAAAACCGATACCTACAGTTGGAATAACTGCAGTGAGTGTACATCAATGGCGGAAACAAATGAGGAGGTGGTAGGCGTTAACCATCCTCATCTGCAGTGAAATGTTTCGACCGAAACTGCTTCTACTTTACGCGAATCGAAACGGTTCAAAGACTACGTAGGTAAAATGAAACGGGAAAGTCCCGTGCACCGGGAACTGAACAATATGCTATTGAAAAACGCGTAATCATTGTGAGCGTATTATGAGGGGTTAACTAAGCGATGTACATTATTTTAAAAATATAGTTCTTCAGCATTCTCATGTTCCAAGACATAAAGAGTGTTCAAAAACTCGCGGATACGGATTGTGGGACGCTATTCCACCATAAAAACTGAATAAAAAAAGGTTCATCTGCGTTTTTCGATTTAACTATTAAGTGTTGGTTTAAGTACTGAAAATCAAATCATGATAAATTACAAAAAACAAGAGATAGTTCAAAACGATAATGGAGAGGAAAAGAACAAATGTTGTTTAAAGTGTCTGAAAAACTCAAATTCATGTGTTCAATTAATTAGCGGCACGCTATTGACTGTTGAAAACAGCACGTCATTTTTTATTTGTTTCATAGTTCGTCATTTGTTTGAATTTACTTCTTAATTTTGCATTGTGTAATGCCACATAATATGCTAATATCGGTCCAAAGTGTGGACAAATAGTCGCGCATAACCGTACCGCTCGCCCTGCTTGTTTATTAGAAGCCCCAGTACTATCAGAATATCATCATACTCTTGGTTGCAATAATTTGCGCTTATTCTGTCGCACTTTATAACTGAATTTAAACAAATGAACTATGAAACAATTAAATAATGAAGGGTTGTTTTCAACAGCTGGTAGCGTGTCACTGCTTAATTAAACACACAAATTGGAGTTTTTCGCACACTTTAAACGACATTTGTTATCTCTTGTTCATTGTAATTGATCATGAAGTGATTTTTAGTACTTAATCCAACACTTAAATTTGAGTATGAAAGTTTTTTTTTCTATCATTATTATATTTTTCAAAACTTGAATAGCTTCAAAAATATTGGTTAAATTGAAAAATCGTACAGAAACTTTTAGTTCAGTTTTTCTCGTCGAATACAGCGAGTTTCGGAACACCCTGTATAACTATAATTATGTTGATGAACTGTCTATTAATGTATTGTAAATTATTGCGTGTTTTAGCTCAATTCGGGCAATGTATCGCTACAGATGCCAAAGCTTGGTATGATCACTTCAGAAATGAAAACAAAACGTACACCCATTTTAACAAGTCAACCGCGACGATTTTTAGAGCACAACAGAATTGAAGAAACGATAGATGAATTAGTAGACAATAGTATCACAAGGGAATCTAATTTACCGTAATGCTAATTTAGCATTATTAGTAGACAAGATAAACGTTTGTGCGTAAATTGTAAGGCTTTTAACAAAATAACTGTCGTAGAATCTTTTTCATAGCTTTAATAGCGGACCAGTTAGATTGACTTGCAGGTCACAAACACTTTACAAGTCAAGATTTGAAAGGCGGCACTATTAAATCAGAATGACAGCAGAATCCGTTCCCTAACCGCCATTATCACATTTACCTTTCGGTTTAACTAACGCCCCTTCTGTTTTTCAACGTTTAATTAATACCATCTTAAGGAATTTATGGCGCAATAGAAATCGTGATTATATCGACATCTTATTCCCTGCAAAAACAGTCTAATACCGTATTACATAAAAATTTAGAAAAGTTACAATAAAATAATCTAACCCTTAGGAGAGTGTCTGAGTTATCAAATTTCGGAATTATAATAAAATAAGTTCACAAAAAATTAAAATCTTTTTCTAAAAAATAATTCATATTACCGGGTAGGACGTTGGGTTATGGAACTGAGTGAGTACCAATATGAAAGTGAATGTGCCATTTCGATTTATTGGTTATAACTGTGGGGGATTAGCTACTTGCGGCTTAACAGCACGATAAAACAAACCAGAATATAACAACGAATTTAAAAACAGGAAACATTCAAGACAATAAAACCTTATTCAATAGGTACGAACTAAACGGTAGAAAAGTTTAGAAAATTCCTAGTACGTGTTTACGTTAGGTGGCGCTTTAGTTAGAAATTGCAAATCGTGGAATTAATTACGATAATATTGGATACATTGTAGTGGAATAGACTTGCGAATTACTAAAGAAACGATATAGCAAATTTAACAGAAAAAATAAAAGGAAAGAATTAACATCTCCAAATATTCCTGCACCTAAGAAATAAAATGTTAATCTTATTTTACTATCACTTATAAATTTAGCCGAAACAAATTGTTTTATTAAATAAAACGGAATGAAACTTTAGAAACCGTTTCTTAATAGATATTTAGGAATTTTAAAATAGACTTGAGTACTTTAGAAGTTTGAACAGATATTAGCAACGTGATTAAAATATGCCTAGAAATAAACAGTAAATCAATTTCAATATATTATATTAAAAATTACTTGTATTATATTTTTATTTTAGATCATGGGAGTAGTTGTAGTAGTAACATGCGACAACACCACAAAGGAAGCACAGCGGACAGCCACTGTGTGTTACAATTTGCTTTTGCATGTTCCTGACGGAAGTAATAATGTCCAGGATCGTCTTCTAAGAGATGAGTTAATATTACTGTAGCAACAAGCTACTTATAAATGTCTTTACTTTTCTGCAGCAGGATTCTTGAATATTGATTACATTTTGTTGATTGGTCTCCTCAGATCTGTAACCTCGTATATTATTGTATTAATGACAATTAGTAAATAGTCTAACCGTAGGTTTAATTTAAAACAAATATTAAGATATCTAAATAGTAAGATTACATTAATAACAAAATTTTGTATGATCTATTTAGGAGTATAAATATTGTTGCTTATAAGCTTCGTAGAGGCTTTGTAGTGTGTTACTGGACATTGTGTGTATAAGTGTTGGATAACAAATTTTTCCTTGATTTAAGGTTAGATTAATCATCTGCATCTGTACATATTATATATACTGTTTAATAATAAATAAAGTCCTCTTCTTCTTAATTACTAAAATGCTATCAAGTGTAGTATAATGATTCTACTACGTTCAATTACGTTATGTTACGCAATGTTTTACTTATCTAGGTTATTAATTAAGTATATTGTTGTAGCTCCCTATTAAACTGAAACTCGAATCAACCCTACTTTATTTGTACGAATAGAGCTAAAACAGTACGTTAAAAACATCTTTATTTCAAACTGTATTTGCTTTAACTTACTACTTACCTCCATCATCCTTATCACTTACTGTAGATAATAATCTTTAATAGAAGAGATTGAACATTGTCTCTTTTACCTGGACCTATAGAACTCACAAAACGCCAATACTTATAATATTAGATTTCAGTATGAGTTGGTAAGTATTTTACGGGTTAAATTATATAAATATTTTTATTTAAAATTTCTACATATTTTCCTTAACTATCTGCATATTAAACCCGAATCCCTTCCATCGTTGAAGCGGCATTTCATTTCAAAAGCCTGCGTAGATCGGTTCGTCAAGACTGTCGTTAGCTACTAATACATAAATTTGATACACTGATAACAATAACAACGATAATTAAAAAAAACTTAAAGCGTTAAATAAATAGAAAATAAAAATACAATCGAAATTGTGTAGTATTCGCAATTTACCAATTAGGAATACAAGTGGACGGTGCAATACAGTACAACGTTATACAAAAAATATACTGTACTAAATATTAATATACAAATACGGTAAATGATAAAATTTAAAATATGAGAACGTCTAAATTTGTATTTTAATTTACGAACATAATATACATTTTCTGTATTAATTTAGTTAGATGTTTTATTTGTGCCGGAATCTTTGCATAAAGGTAAACAAATTTTTACTGCATGTTATGGAATAATACTAATAACTACTGTCATTTTTCATATTATGCAGTATATACTATTTTTCAAAATTACAAACAGAAATTTCGTTTGTTAGAACATATATTAGTGCCAGTATGTTAGTGCATATTTCGTGCATACATTGGTGGTTGTTTCGGCATATTTTAGTGAATATAATTGCTCAGCCCTAGTTATAATTTATAGTCACTTAAACAGGTTATCAAAAATAAACTGTTTCACAAACTATTTATTCTTACGTGATGTAATGCTGTTTGATTTTATTGTGTTTACATTTATTTACAGGGTCCGGTCCTGGCGGAACAAGTGAATACGCGAGTACAAGCCGCTCCAATATATTGGAAACTGGTGATACAGAGTGTATTTTTTGTGGAAGTGACACGGTAACAGGTGAAAGAAAGAAAGGAGAATAACCCTACATCAATCAGATATAAGGTAGGATTAGTATGAAGAAGATTTTTGAAGATTTCAAAACGAAGGCACTGAAAAGTAGCTGACCTTAGACGGGTAGACTGGGGCCAGCTGCTTCGCGCGGTACGAGTGGTGCAAAGATAAACTTATCTAGCGCTGTCCAGTATAAACAACGAACAGCGCCGTACTTGAGGAATTTAAAACAACGAGAAAGTAACTAAAACACAGCGAAAAATGCAGGAAATGCTTGAAGAAATAAATAAGAAATTATATAGAATGGAAGCAAGAGACGAACGTATAGAAAGGTAAATGGATATAATTCATAAGGAACTGAATAAAATTAAGGACGAAAATAAACAGCTGAGAAGTAAAAATCAACAACTTAAACAAAGGGTAATACAACAAGAGGAAAGAATAGAAGGGATAGAAAGAGAAATGAGAAGAAAGAAAATAATCATACACGGAATAGAAAGGCAAGAAGGAGAGAGCGACCTACAGCTAAAAGAGAAAGTAAGGATAGTCCTAAAGGATATGGAAGTAAAAATAGCAATTGAAAAAGAGGTAACAGAAATTAGAAGAATTAGAAAGCAGCAAAACGGGAAACATAATCCAATCCTAGTTGAACTAAGGGAATGGGCAAAGACAAGGGAGATATTGAAAGCAACAAAAAAACTAAAAGGCACAAAAATACACATAGAGGAAGACTACTCAAAGGGGACCCAAGAAACAAGAAAAGAGCTAATAAAACATAGGAATAGAATAAGGACAGAGGGACAATACGCAACGATTAGATACAATAAACTAATAGTAAATGGAGATGCTTTTTACTTGGAACAATTAAACGAAATGGAAAAGAACAGCAAGAGGAACATAGAGCATGAAGAAACACCTAAAGGAAAAACAGGAGGAAGAAAAATCAGTGAAAGATCTCCAGAGGAAGAACTGCAAGAACAATTAAACAAAATAACCAGAACTAGCAGCAACACTGGTGCGATTCCAAAACACTTAAATATGGATTAACCTCACATAACCAAAAATTTAATACAATACAAACAAAGAAACAGGCTATGAAAAAGGACACGAAAAAAGGAGAAGAAATAGAAAATGAAGCGATAGGTATAGGAACTTGGAACATAAACACACTAACAGGGAAGGAGATAGAAATAACGGAAGAAATGGATAGTAATAACATACAAATTTTAGGGCTAAGCAAAACCAAGAAAAAGGGCGAAGGAAGTACGTTCTTAACAAACAAACACATACTATACTACTCGGGAGTGAAAACAGAACAAAGAGCAAAGAAGGGAGTAGGAATAATAGTCACAGAGGAAATAAACAAAAGAATAACTGATTTTGAGGCAATCAACCTGAGAATAATAGCAATTAGTATAAAACTGGAAGAAACAATAAACATCATACAAATCTATGGGCCAGTAGAAGGAACATCAGAGGAAGAAATGACAGATTTCTACATAAATTTACAACAAATACTGGATGAAATGAAAGAAGAAAATGAGAAGACAATAATAATGGGAGACTGGAACAGTAGAGTAGGGAAAGATCACAACAGAGGAATGGGGTGCATGGGAATACATGGGGAAGTTACACTAAATAGAAATGGAATAAAAATGATAGATTTCTGTAAAGGAAACGACCTAATAATAGGAAACACAATGTGGGAATAACCAATAGAAGACAAATACATGTTTGTGGCAGAAGAACGTAACGCTAAAAGTATGATAGATTATATAACATATACACAAGAATTAACGGAGACAATTCAAAAAATCGAAACGATAAAAGAAGCGGAATTAGGAACACAACACAGACTAGTAAGAGCAAGTTACCAAGCAAGACTAAACAAAAACGAAGAAATAAGGAAATATAGTAGTTTAGCGATATATAAGTTAAAAAATAGGGAAAACAAAGAAAATTCTCAGAAGGAGACAGATATAGAATTCTAAAAACTGGAGAACGGAGAAGCAGATTGGACTTTAGAAGAAAGATGGATAACCTTCAAAGAGACACTGCTGAAGATAACAGAGAATATATGTGAAAAGAGAAAATATAATAAACATATTAAAAGGACGAGTTGGTGGAATAGCGACATACAAAGACTGACAAAAGAAAAGAAAATAGCATGGAAGCAATATATACAAACAAAAACACAGAATGACAAAGAAGAATATAATCGAACGAGAAACATAGTGAAAAACGCAATCAAAACAGCAAAAAGGGAATCCTGGAAGGAGTTTGGAGAAGAGCTAACAGAAATACATAAAACAGACTACTACAGAAAATTCTGGACGAGAATAAAAAGATTTTGGGGAGATAAAAGGAAAGAAATAAAAGCAATAAAAAATAATCAAAGTCAAACACTAACAGACACAAAAGAAATATTAGAAACGTGGAAAGAACACTACACAAATAAGTATAACACGACGGTGCCAGATGATAAAATAACAAGAGAAGAACGAACGGAACAACAACAAAAAATCAAGAGGGAAGAAGTCGAAGAGGCATTACAAAAAATCAAAATGGAAAAGCAAGTGGAGAAGACGGCATAGCACCGGAGATGATTAAATGGCTGGGGGGAAAAGGAATAGACTGGATATGGGCTATCTGTAAAGAAGCATGGGAGAAACAAAAAATCCCGAGGGACTGGGAAAATAACCATTTAATACCGATATACAAGAAAGGAACACAGACACAGTGTGAAAATTGCAGACCAATCTGCTTAGGCCAAACTAGCTACAAGCTATATACAAAAATCTTGGAAAAAAGATTAAGAGAACACGTGGAACCGAAATTGGTAGAGGAACAGGCAGCATTTAAGCCAAGCAGACAGACAAACGACAACATATATATATAATAAGAAATATAATAGAAAGAAAGATAGAAGGAGAGGAACTATACCTAACTTTCATAGATCTAAAAGCAGCCTTCGATACCGTAGATAGGAGGGAAATATGGAAAAACCTGGGAGAATTGGAAATCCGACTACTCCACTGTTGACTTAAATAAAAATTGTAAATTGCAGTGTCTATGAAAAAAACACTTTTTATTTATTTTGTTTTTGGTTAAAATCTTTTTCATAAACTGGTAAAACATGATTTCGCTTTAGTGCTCTCCCATGAAGCACGTATAGCTAAATCGGCAACATGTACTTGAGGTATAACAGCGTTGTGTCAATATATAGAACATCTCATAAACTTACTAAAAGATTTTTTTTCAGGTCATGGGAGTGGCTGTGGCTGTAACCTGCAACATGACTACAAAAGAAGCTCAACGAACAGCTGCAATCTGTTACAATTTACTTTCGGATGTACCCACAGCCAGCAACAACGTCCAAGACCGTATTTTACGAGAAGAGTTGATTTTACTAGCACAACAAGCCACACACCAATGTCCTCGCTTTTCTGCAGCAGGATTTTTTAATGTTCATCACAGTATGTTGCTTGGTCTTCTTGGAACTGTAACCTCATGTGTTATTGTACTTATTCAAATTAATACATAAATGTTTTGTGATAGGTGTGTAGAGTTGGCGAGAAATCAAAACGGACATTTTTATTATATACGTTTGGCAGTGCTGTTTTGTGGTGTTTCCTAGTTTTAATTTTATAATGTTATGTTGTTATTAATAAATAAACCAAACATTGTATACTATACGGATAGTGCCGTATTATTGGCGAATAATGAAGATGATCTGCAAAGACTACTCCATCAATTCAACACGACGCCGACTGCTAGATTATAACGGGTGTCCAGAAAGTTTTTCAGTCTTGGGCGGCTATAGTTTGTATAACGTATGTCTTTGGATATCTTTGTCAAAATTCTTGTTTACACGCATTGATGGAATAATTACAATTTCCGTTTTCTAATTGTTGACCATTGCGAAAATAAAATTTCACAATAAAGGTTTTTCGTTTTTGCATAAACATTGTATAGCAAGAAATATGCAGAAAGTAAATAATTCAAAATAAAAACCTTTTAATTTAAACTGACTTTGACTTATGTCAAATAAATTACTTAGATATGACTGAATAAAAGACATGCGTTATACAATCCATAGCCGCTCTGACTGAAAGACTTTCTGGACACCGGTTGTATAAGCAAAATATCAGTAAGTAAAACAAAGTCAATGATAATAAATACCTGTCTAAAGCGCTCATTAGAAGCAAACTGAAAAAAGTTGTAGCAATAATAAAATAGGTTATGTGCATCAATTTTCTACGATAGACAACCATAGCCTGCATAGGCTTACCACTGCCACTATGAGTTTGACGCTGTAGCCTAAACTGGAACTGCTATTCCCCCGCGGACTCGAACTTGGTTTTCGTGGTACCAGTAATAAAGTCAATGGTTGGACTTTTCGGAATATCCGAAGCTGCCCCTACCAGTTATACGCGCCGCCCAGATAGGTCGGTAACCGGTCTGATCTTAGTGACCGGTACCTTAACAGGGTCGGATGTGCAGATGCAATGGCTCTTGTAAATCGTCACTTTTATAGTGGGCGTGAGCAGACAAAGTGCACCTCACTCCTAAGGTCAAAGTTCCCAATGTCAGCAGCCATGCCACCACTCTTTCCTGGCGCTCACCTTTGCCTGTCCAAATCGTCGGCCTCTAACAATTCAGTATATCACCTGGGCAAATTTATAAGCCGTAGGCTCACCCAGACGTAGTGAATGGGACGCAGGTATACTTATATTCATTGCCAGAGAGCGGATATCCTGTTACGGAAGACGCGTTGCCGCTCAGGTGTTAGGCACCCACCTCGTGAAATCACTAACCCAGTTTTCCGCTGTCCCAATTAAGGTAAGCTTTGAACCTTTCCGAGGAGAGGTGGACTTACCAAGTTGAAATCACCGGAGTAACCGTTAGAACGTCGAACCCTCGAAAGAAGCCTTGGGTCGTCCCGCTAGTAAAGTGGTGTATCAATAAATCCAAAAGTCTTTAAATCTAAACAGATATTACTCGGAACCGTACGTAGTTAATTTCAATGCCGCTTAATGCTAGTTACTGGATTGCTAAGGTCCGTTGCCCGGTTGCACGTCTACGCAAGACTGTACAATCGAAAGATAGCAGACGTATTGAATAGAAGTAGTTGAAACGATAGATAGCAAGCTATGAAGAGCAATATTTAGATTGATTTAAACTTGGGAGTTTTTCTAGGTCATTGTTAATTTTGTTTTTCACTTTTCTTGTAGTAGGTTATAGTAATTTTGGTTTCTTATAAAACTCGTCGTTTAATAGTTGTTGACTAGGGATATTAATTGTCACGTTATCACAAAATAAACCATATTTTATAGATCGCGGCTACGTCTGGATTAAACGTAATTCTCTAAATTTAAATTTTAACATTATCACGTTATGGCTTAAATAAATGAATCAATAATTTCTACTTCCTGGCTATGTCTGGAATGAACATAAATATCCAAAATGCAAAATAATATATTTAGTAGGATTGATGTATGAACACTTAAACTAAGATAAACTTGCTTAATTATGCGTAGATTACGCAGAACCCACATAATAAAGTGAGCCCAAAGGCTACAAATATCGGAAAACGTCGTAGCCCTGCGAGAAGTTGTCATGATGAGGTCTGTCAACTAACTTTGGCATGCAAGAAACATATTTTTATAGAGGCTTCCAAAGTGGTCACTCAAAGAGTTTTATGCTTTAATCAATATTGCAATGAGCAGATACACCAGACAGAACTTGTCACATCTAATTATAATTTCTAAATGTAGTTAAATCTGTATTTTTTATTAATTGTAAAATATTTTGAAATTTTAGTAGGTTACATAAAGACCACATTATGAAGTGTAAGCCCAAAAGCTAAAAAATGGGGAAGTGTGTAGCTCTTGGTAGTAATTTAATCGATTCGGCTTCACTAGACTGTCAACTGTGTTTTCTATCAACTACAAAATTATTTGCATTGAATCTAATTAGGTCACCTAAACCTATTTATGGTTTAATCAATGTTGCAATAAGCAGTATTAAACGGAAAGAATTTGTCGCATTTAGTTATGACATTCTAGGTGTTGTTAAATCAATATTTTTTACAAACTGCAGAATATTATAAAATATTACTGAATTTAAGAATTAATTATAACAATAATTATTATTTTTATACAACTGATCATTATATTGCGACAACATCACAATATTCATTACTATAGAATATAATTGAAGCTGCTATTTTTATAACGTGATCAGTGACGAAGTAAGTAGTTGAGTAATAGAACGCAATTGTTTTGTTTTTTACTAAAGAATCGACCAGTTATTGCGCTGCAACACTTGTTGTTTAACTCAAAAACATGTATTTCAAATGTGGGCAAGTTTTACAAATAACTGCTTTATCACAAGGTGTCTTTAATAGCGGTTAATAAAGTTTATTTGGTTGGATTCTGATCGTATATAAAGCTGTGGCTGTTTGAAACTTGTAATACCTTAGAATTTTAAATATTAGACAATGTAGAATAGAAGAAATTCTTATTTTTATTAGGCAATTAATTTACATAACATTTTTGTAAATTTCAGGATTAGTCACAATGCACCTTGCAACACGCTATATTTACAAACAAGAATATCACGTGTTGTTTGTCTAACTTTATTGCAACTGTTCTGTAAGCGAGCTGCAGCATCCAAAATGCTAGCAAATTGTTGGTCTTGTGTATTTACCTTTCTTTCGTAAACCTGGCACTCGAAGTAAAAATCTAGCGGTGTAAAGTCTGGAGACCTAGACGGCCAATTACGAGAGCCACTGCGACCTATCCACCGATTAGGGCAACGAGTCTGCTTAATGTTGCGATTTGAACTTAATCAGGATGCGGGACATCGTAACTCAAAAACAAGTAAACAAAAAAAATATTTTATTCTTCAAGATACACAAACAAATTTCCTGCATAGTTTGGATTTAAAACAGTTTTTTTCTAAAATATTCACATAAGAAAATTGGTGTGTCCAAATTTATTTGTTAATCTGTATTAGTACAATGATATAAGAAGTTAGAGTGCCAAACAGACCAAATAGCAATTTGTAATCAACTTTAAAAAATCCTGCTGCAGAAAAGTGTTAATAAACGCAGTAAGAAGTACATATGAAACGGTTGGAGCAAGAGTGCAAATGGCGGGACAAAGATCGGATGAATTTAAAATGAGTAAAGGAATAAAACAAGGAGACAGCCTAAGCCCCCTACTATTTATCATAATTATGGATAAAATTATTAGACAAATTAAAAAAAAATATAACCAAATGGACACAGTAATAGGGTACAGAAATCTAGAAGTACTTAAAGTGAGCAGCCTGCTTTACGCAGATGACGTGATATTGATAGCAAATAAGAAAGACAAAATGCAAAATTTAGTAAACGCCTGGACTATAGAAATTGAAAACATGAAAATGGAAATAAATATAAACAAAACAAAAACAATGATAGTGAATGAAAAGCAAAAAGACACCCAGATAGAGAAAGAAATCAAATGCAAGAATAATACATTGGAAAGAGTAACAACATACGAATTTTTGGGTAGTATAATAACGGAGGATGGGAAAATAGAGGCTGAATCAACAAACAGAGCTAATAAATCAACAAGAATATATTACTCAATAAACAAAACAATACTAGGGCATAAAAACATAGACATAGAGGTGAAAAGGAAAATACATAATATAATAACAATACCAACAATATCATACGCTTGTGAAAACGAGACATTAAAAAAAGAAGATGAAAATAAAATAAACGCTATTGAAATGAAACACCTCAGGAAAATCGCAGGGAAAATTAAATGGGACAGGGTAAGAAATGACAGGATTAGAGAAATAACAGAACAGGAGCCAATAATGGAAAAAATAAAAAAGAAACAATTGAACTGGTATGCACATATAGTGAGAATGGATCCGGACAGAATCACAAGAAAAATAATGGAGACTGGAAAACCAAGGAAAACCCTAAGGGGAAGACCAAGAAGAAAATGGATGGATCAAATCCGAGAAATAGGAATGGAAAGAGGAAAGACGGTAGAGGAAATGAGAACCCTAGCAAGAGACAGGAAAGAATGAAGGAAATGGATGCAGGACATGGAACCCACATTCGACGCCTGAAAGGGCATAAGGATCAGCGAAGAAGAAGAAGAAGACATTTATTTAATAAAATAGTACCCAGTGCTACACAACATTTATGCATTAATTTGTAATAAAACAATGACATAAGTAGTTAGCAGTTGCATTTGTGCTAAAATCTTTACATAAAGGCAAACAAATTTTTACTGCATATTATGAAATAATACTAATAATTACTGTAATTTTTCATATTATGCAGTATATACACCATTTTTTTTAATTACAAACAGAAATTTCGCATTTTAGAACATATATTAGTGCCAGTATGTTACTGCATATTTCGTGCATACATTGGTGGTTGTTTCGGCATATTTTAGTGAATATAATTGCCCAGCCCTAGTTATAATTTATAGTCACTTAAACAGGTTGTCAAAAATAAGCTGTTTTACAAATTGTTTATTCTTACGTGATGGCTGTTTAATTTTATTGTGTTTACATTTATCCCATAAAATAGTGCTCGGCGCTACAGAACATTTATGCATTAATTTGCAATAATACAATAACATAAGTGGTAACAGTTCCAAGAAGACCAAACAACATGGTGCGGTCAACATTAAAGAATCCTGCTGCGGTAAAGCAGGGACATTGTGAAACGGCTTGTTCTGCAAGTAAAATCAACTCTTCTTGTAGAATGCGATCCTGGACATTGTTACTTTTAGTAGGAACATCCAAAAGCAAATTGTAACAGATTGCAGCTGTTCGTTGCGCTTCCTTTGTGGTCTTGTTGCATGTTACTGCCACAACGACACCCATCACCTAAAATAAAATGTATATTGGAGTTGATTGTGCGAGGTGTTTTAGATATTTTTTCAATTATTATTTTTGTTAAAATCAACCTTTTATGAGTCGCATTGCTAAGCCAAGCTAATACTTAAATACGGGTGAAGCACTTCACATGCGCTTTCCCGTACCTCAAAATTTGTTAATAAAATAAAAATAAAACACCTTATATTATTATTGCATTTTTTGAAAATATTTCTCATTTACTAACCGATCACACTCATCATCATTTTAGTAATACGTGTTTAGTATTCGGCGGTCTAATCTATCTATATCTATATATCAAACGCCCACACTTCCAGTTTGCTGAACTCTCTGACTGAGTTGCGTGTCGCCGACATAGCACGGCCGGACGTTGAGCGTGAAACCGCTTTCACGGTGAAACGTCGCGTCGGCGTCGGTCAGACCGACAATAAAATATCGCACAGCACTATCTTATTTACTATTAAAACTTACACGTGTACACATCGCAGAGTATGTCTGCGGACCTTGGACCTCTGAGACTAAACACTCCCACTGCACTGTTACGCTACCAGCCTACTTCGTTTAATACTACATTTTCAATCTCCAACTAAATTTGTATTCGCATTAAAGAAATACCTATGCTGTGTCAAATTCATCAAATATGTTGGTACAATTTCTTTTTTGTGATTGTGTATCTTTTTGTTTTAATGGACGGAGACTCAAAACTTAAACATATCGAGTTCAGTAATTATGCACACCTTGCGTATTTGACACAGCGACGATTTTTTAAACTAATAACTCTCATGATCAGCGACTGTTATATTTTACAATTGTTAAAGTATTCTCGTTTAAATCTCACTCGTGTATTAATAGCTACCTTATAATAGATTTGTTGCATAATATACTATTTAAAAATATACAAATGTACATTTTTTGGGAAAATTTGTACTGTATTCCATTGTAAATTAAATTAAACTGCGGAATTTTAATTATACTAAGACATTCTATTAAATAAAAAAAATTATTGCTACATAGTTTACTGCAAACAATAAAGTATTAAAGTAAAATATTATATAGTTGTGCCTTCCAATGAGACCAATGTTAATTTGCCTGTGCCGCCAAAACTGAGAGCACAAACAAGTTGCAAAAATATAGATTGTTTTAATTTTGACGTTTACTTATATTAATGGAATGGAATGGGTAAGGAAAAGTTTAAAAATCACAAAAAATACTTAAAAATATTAAAATTTTTCTGTTTTTCACACTATTTTTATGGATTGCAGGGTTTGCCTGGCCACTCTCGATAAACACAGATATTAATTGTGTTTTTCTAATACAACTTAAAAAAAATAATTTTAGATGGAAGACGCTAAGATAAATCAAATGCTTTTCTTCTAACATCTCTAGCTACAAAGTAATGGCCGAAAAGATGTTTTAAGTTAGTACACGCGTGCCAAAAATTTGGCGTTGTAATAATCCTAGGGGAGACATTATTCTGTACCGAAATACTACCAAATTTCATGCCGATCTGATAGCAGATTTTTGAATAAATCAGCGTTAATATTAAAATGTCACTTACTATATAGACACAGGTAGCCATGCCGAATACAGTATATCAAAGCGGTTCCACTGGAAATGTAAAATTTCGAAAGTAATCATAAACAGTAGTGCTATTAGAACGGTTCCAAAGAAAAACAGAATTTGCCATCCAAATATTGTGTTAAAAATTTCAGCTACGTACCTTACACATCTTAGTAAAAGATATTCTTGCGTTTAGCACTTTTCGCAGTTCTAATTGATTTTCTATATTATTCTTTATTCTTAAATGACGAACAAAATTTTCTTTCACTTTGAAATCAATTCCTTTTGATCTCATTTGTGCTAGACTTTTTAGATGCCCGTTTAATTTGCTAAATCGTTGTTTAAGTGAAATATTATAGTTGTATATTAGCAGCACTACAACTACAGTAAAGTAATGTTCGATATTATAACGTATTACAGTATAATATACAGCAGCAATTCCAGCAGCTCTCGAAAGTATGGGGCGCCGTTTAGGACATAAATATTTCTTACTATATACATAATTTCTGTGCTATATATATTTTTTATTGGTAAATTATATATAAATTTCATATTATATATATTTTTTGGTGTAAATTATATATAAATTTCATATTATATATACTTTTTTGGTAATATGTATTTTTACAAATATATTTTTTTGCAAATATATTGTTTTGCAATTATATGTTTCTGCAAATACATTTTTTTGTAAATATATATTTTTAGTAATATATAATTTTGCAAATATGCTTTTTCGCAAATATAGTTTTTTACTAATATATAATTTTTAAAATACGTTTATTTACAATTATAGGTTTTTAGTTTTATATAAATTTGACCTTTTACAATTTTCGACAAGATGGCGCAACTTCAGGAAAAGTATGTAATTTGACCATGTTCAACTTGGCAACAAAGCGTGCCTGCGTGCAGTATAAGTAATGTGCGTGAAGCCTGAAGCGACAATTTGTTGTTATGATGGTTAACTTCAAACAAACAAACCTTTTTTAAGTAATAAAAAAATCTATAGTTTTCTTGTAGTGGGAGGTTCTAGTATTGTTCTGTGGAGTGTGGAGTGTTTTTTTGTAAGTACTTTATATTTATTTAACGTCGGCTTATATCTTAAAAAAATTAAACTGATGGCAAATATTTCATGTAGAAAACCAGTAAAATTAGCCGTTGCTTTGCAGGTACCTACTGCAATGGAAAATGCTGATGATGTTAGAAATATCGTTTCACAAATTTTACAAAGCCCTCAATTGAGGGACAGTCTTGAAAACACTGTGAGAGCTATGAGTGCTCGAGAAACCGTGTCAACTGAAATTAGAATACAGGAACAAAGAATAGCAAGGCAAGAACCGATAAGAGGGCAAGACCTAGACCACTAAGGCAAGAACTGAACAGACTATTTCCCAGTATCAGGGGAAATTCTGCACCATCTCGTATGAACTCACGACATTCCAAAAAGAAAACACAAAGTACATTTAATAGAGATGTTATTCTGGTAAAAAATCCAAACATGTGTGGAACTTTAAAAGGAAATCAGAAATCTAGAGCTTACGAGACAGGTACATTCTGGTTTTGTATTGTGATCCAATAATGTACCAAATATAGGTTTGCTGTACGTTTAATGTGAACTAAGATACCATGAAATTAGACTGACTCACCGGGTGATTCAGCGAAGGGTATATTGTTCCAGCACTAAATTTTAAGTTTTGTGATAATAAGATACCATTAGAAAGCTTATTTTTTTTTCTCTTTTCAAAAATACGAGGGTCGATATACTTAAATTTTTGTAAAGATATTGAATAAAAATGAAATTAACTTTAAATATTGAAGTGTTAAAATTAAAGTTTGAAAAATTGTTTTAAATGTTATTAAGATGACAACATGTTATTCCGAGTAACCATGTGGCTTTTTTTTAAATTGATGATTACCTCGATACCTATTCATATTTGAGCAATGCCAGCAATTTTGAGTAGGAACTATTTTCAGTAGTCGGAAGTACAGTGGCGTAACGAGAAGTTGTGGGGCCTGGGTTCCAGATTGAGGATGGGCCCCTATAACACCGCCCTCCCCCGTTCAAGTGAGAGATAAAAATCAAGCAAATCAAAAACAATTTAAGAATACACATCCAATAAATTTTTCAGAAACTTGCAGCTAACAATATTCTGATTTCCCTCATATTCATTGTTGGAAGGCTGGGAATCGTATTAGAATAATTTGAATATTTCAATTAGAATTTTTTTTAAACAAAATTATTTGACCATTTAAATATTCAAATATTCAAATACTCAAATATTCGACTAATTCAAATATTCGAATAAAAGTTGAAATGAATATTCGAATACTAAAATCTTAAAAATTCACAGCTTAATTAGTTGTATTAACGTTTATTGGGCAAAAAAGGTGTCTGATATTCAGAAAATGCACTTTTAAAATTACAACAAAAATTTTCGCGCCATGGTTTTTCGAATTTAACCAAATAAGCACAAACCACTCTAAAAAGGCAAAAAAAAAACAGATAATCCTATTTTAAAAAAGGCATTTGTCCAAGTATCCCAGCTCTACTAATGATGTTACTATGAAAATTATTATATTATTAATTATTTTTAGAATTAAATTACTAATTTAACCGACTTGTATAAATTAAGTTTTTTTACCCCGCCACTGTACCAGTTAAAAAAAGTATTGCTAATTGTATCCCAATATTTTTTTAAATTTCTACTATCGGTATCGTGATATCTCTGAAAAAGTATCGGATATCGGTATCGCGATACTTTTTTCATAAAGTATTAAGTATCGTTATCTCGATACTTTTCAAACGTATCGTTCCAAACACTGACTGTTTTCTATAACAAGATAAACAATGGTTGTTCTCAAATTTGTTTTATGCAAGTTAGTAGTTTTCTCTTTTTTTTTTTCTAGGAATGGCATTAACAGATGTGAAATTTGAATGTAATTGGAATAAAACACAAATTACGAACTACATTGCTGATTTGTTTTCCACTCATCTCGGTGGTAAAAACTTCAATATTTTAGTACCATTGGGTGGTAGATTGATGAAACCTAATCTGCCATCGGAGGAAGAATTGGAAGGGCATGCTCTTAGACGAATATTCAATCAAAAGCCGATATACATCAGGCCTTGCCAAGAAATAGTTACTGCAACAGAGACTACTGCATGTTCTGTTCCAGCCATGGGATTCAATGCGAAAATTGTAATAAACTTTTTACATAACGACTGCAGTAGATTTCCAAGAGGAAACACCTGTGGACTAGAATTACATTTACCCATAATACATCAAAATTATTAAAATTTCAAGAAAGATGTGAATTTTGGTATTAAAAATGGTTCTGTTTTTGCTCTCTCTTAATCCTTTGGTCTCGGTAGTATACTTTTCGTAAATAAGTACGTGCATGCAATAAATAATCTAGTTTATTTACGAGTACAAATGACATACAAGTTTAAGTTTCTTTTAATAAAATAGTTAATTGTTATGTTACATATTTGTAATCCGATTTAATTCAATTATTATTAATTTTGGTATGAATAAATATATTTTTTTCTACATAAGAATATTATTTATTAATTTAATAAACATTTGAAGGAAGCATAAAGAGGCCTTACTTTAATATTTAAGTATTTTCCAACTACAATTTAGAGTAAAAATTTTGAAAATGTTAATCAGTTTTTTATAAAGATTTGGTTTTTTCATAAATTTCAGTCAAATGAAAATTTTAAAAAAGAAAATAACTCCCAGCATTACTTTCAATTATAAACAAGGGACTAGGAGTGGCATGAATGTTGTCAATTCTGTAATATCTTCTGTTGATTGGTAAACAAAATATAACTGCGGTTTTACTTTTGGTAACTTACCCATTACAATATATCAATTGCTAGCAAACTTAGAAAGGACACTAGTTAATGCAAAAAAATACTCTGTTTCAATTTTTATTTATTATAAAAGGTGATTGAGTTTGTAGTATCAAAAAGCAAAATAGAGTACATTATGTTAATACAGTCTTTAAATAATTACGGATACTTAAATAATGGAGAATACCATGACGTCCATCATCTATTAATGGATCGGGGACAATAGTAGCAAGTTGTTGCTCAAGATCAACTAGGTGAACATCTACCTCGGGGATTTCTATATTATTTTCAGTAATTATTGGTGGAATAGGTCCCTCATAGTCTACACCATATTCAACAGGAGTTTCGTTATATATGGGGTCTTCCCAAATATGTTCATAGCTATTTTGTAACATTCCCAACTGCCACAATTGCAATGGAGTATATCCTCCAACAGTACTCAAAGAATGATTATTCCACTGATTAATGAACTGTTTAAGACACTTTTGTAGACGAGGTAGAAAAACATATCTGAGACTAAATCGATAATATCAATAATATTGATAATACCGATAATAAAAAAAACATGTCTAACTTTCGCATCCGGTTTCGGATTTTTTAAAAGCTTATTTCCCCGATGAATGATTGATAGACTATCACAATCCAAAGCTCATTGAAAACGAACCATCTATATGAGAGTTATGAAGACCACTCACCCACCCACAGACAGAAATTTTTTTTAACCACTTTTTTGGGTTCATGGTGGTCCAAAACATGTATTTCGGTCAAAATTTTAAATTCGAAAATTTGCATGAAATCAGTAGTTTCCTATAATACTGAAAGTATAGAAAATTTAAAAAACGCGTCAACCCGGCCTCAGCCACTGCAACTGTTTACGACTTAACTCCTCTTGGAGCACTCAAAGGGTTTTAAGGAACCACTCGGCCGTTCAAATTTAATTATGTTGAAAACCTTTGGGCTTAGCGTCTTGCAATAGGAGTACAGATGGATTCATATAAAGATGCAGTAGCTAGCGTATCCCGAACGTCAGATCGTACGCGGACGGCTTTAAATGCTTGGCGCACTGCGTTAGAATTTAAAAACCCGCGCTTCCCCTTCCACCGAAAATGCTAGTGCGCAACTTTCGCTACTGCATCCTTGTATGAATCCAGCTGTACCTTTTCTGTGTTTTTGTTGAAGAAATAAAATTTTTGAATAAAAAAGTTAAAAATTAGTACAAAAAAAGTTATTTAGAAAAGAGCCCCAAATTTTGGTAACTTCTGAAAATTTTTTGTATTGTAAAACTAGTGTGAAACATAGGGTTTTCACAAGTATGATCGCTTGCAAAATTCGTGTATTACGTAATAGGGCGGTTTTCAAATATTAACAAATAAAGAAGTTTTTAAGAGCCCACCTTTAAAAGTTCAAAGCTCGAACTCGAAGGCGAAGCATTGTACGACACACGTTTATTAAAACTTTTTGTCTTATTTGTAGGTCATGAATTCACTCTATGACTCTTTTCTGGGATACCCTGTATAATGACAGGAATCCGTTTTTGTAAAGCAAGCGCTTTTAGACGGTTTGATTTTAACAAATTTAAATATGTGAGGAGAATTGTAAGTAAGCCCTCCCGGCTTCCACGGTTATTAAATAACCGTTCCCGGTTCCCATCAAATACATTGCTTCACCCCCGTAGCAATTTTTACCCGGCCCGGCGCCTATATTTGTTTCACTGAGGTTAATGATAACTACAAATTCCCGCTCCCGCAGAGATCCTGCGCTGTATGAATAGTAGCCATGTTGCCAAGTTGAACATGGACAAATTACATACTTTTCCTGAAGTTGCGCCATCTGGTCGAAAATTGTAAAAGGTCAAATTTATATAAAACTAAAAACCTATATTTGTAAAAAAACTTATTTTAATAATTATATATTAGCAAAAAACTATAATTGCGAAAAAGTATATTTGTAAAATTATGTATTACTAAAAATATATATTAACAAAAATATGTATTTGCAGAAACATATAATTGCAAAACTATGTATTTGCAAAAAAATATATTTGTAAAAATACATATTACCAAGAAATATATATAATATGAAATTTATATATAATTTACCAATAAAAAATATATATAGCACAGAAATTATGTATATAGAAAGAAATATTTATGTCCTAAACGGCGCCCCATACGAAAGCACGTACGAATTATATATGATTAAGCAGAAGAACCAGAAATGCACAACGGCGTACAGTTTGTATAAAATCAGGTTTGAACCTTTGTTTATTGCATACGGTGGTCCTAAAGCAAAGTAACTGGCAATTGCATGCAGCGGTTTAATAAAATCCATAACTTGATTTTCATTAAATTTAAGCATTGCAAACTATCACTACCGTAAGTCAACGCGGGAAATATTTTCAACCGACAAGTACAAGTAACACCACAACATTAACAATATTTAAGTTGATTCTTAATTATTTGATAAGTTGATGTAATTAAGTTTAAATCAATTTACTACCTCAAATCCTTCATGTGAATATCGTTTAACTATTACAAAATTGAATTTCAATAGCAATAATTAAATCAAATAGAAACTTTGGTGTACTATTTAAAAAAATTAACCTGAAGGTTAAAAGGTGGCTGGAATTGTTGCTAAGTAATATTCTGTATGGTAATACAAACATTATTTGATTTACGTTATACATACTTAAATAAACATCATAAAATAGTTCAAGGGCAATTTTTTTGGTTAATCGCCATTATTTAAATTCACAAAATAACAGATTAGCCCAACATCAAACTCAAGATTTATAATTACCTAAAATAAAATTACATTTTAGTTTTTTATTTTCCAATACATCTACTATAAGAGAACCTTGATTTTCCGCAAAAAATAAACGTTTGTTTGATCAAAGTTGGCTGGTAACCGTTATGTGTAAAAAGCTGCCGGACAATATTTTTATAAATTTTGAACATAGCTTCAAGCTTGACAATTTTTCTATTGAGTGTATTCTTTTATTTAATTAAATGCGTTTTTATAAAAATTTATTCCTAAGAGGAAAAAACTATGGTCATAGCATATTTATAATGAGACGTTAATGTTAAAATTTTCAAAAGATCGTAGCCATCGCTGCCATTTTGTAGCTAGAATGTTTGGGAAAAAAGTATTTGGCTTCCTGGAGGTCTTTTATAAGATTCCTTTAATTACCAAAAATTGCCGAAAGAGCTTTTAAAAAGAATTTCAACCTACTTTTACTTCTAAAATAAAAGGTTAATTTTAACATTGAAGGGTTTCAACACACTTCTGTTCTTAACTGGTACAAAATGAGATTTATATGTAATAGCAACCCTAACAATAAATAAATTTGAAAAAAAAATCAAAAGTAAACATTTTTTAGCAATATCTTTTCAAAAACTAAATGTTTAAAATGTAAAAACAGAATATCATAGAAAATTTTAGGTCTAATTGAACGCTTTACTGAAGGTTCTGCCGTGAAAATGGCCGCCGCTACAATGTTTGGACAATTTTCACTCTAACGTCTTATTATTCACAATAGAAGTTAACAAATCGGAATCAAATCTTGTAATATAGTAGCGCTGGAAAGGCACAATACTACTATACATATAAAAAAATATTTGTGCAAATGAAAATGTAAAATGACAATTGTTTTCAAGTTTTTGGTAAATATTTGATATTTATTCTTACACAGTTTTGGTTTCTAACTACAGCACGGCATGCAGCAGGTGACAATGCCCGCTGTTATGATGTGACGCCGCTTATTGCCCTGCGCTCTCGTGCACTAGAATGTTGATACAAAAATGCTTTTGAAATTACAATAAGTAACAATTTCTAAAGTATATGAAAGTCCATGCAATGTACCTCGCCTTTGTGGTTTTATGGGAAACAAAAGTATAACTGCCTATTCAAAACTGAGTTTGCATTCTAAAAACAATTTTGTTTTCAAAATAGTATTGGCAAAGCTTCTTAACGATGTCGACTTAATAATATTAATGAAAAAATTACAATTATCGCACGTACAAGCGCAATAAATCTGCACTTATCATATAGCCATCAAAATATTCATTGCACATGTGATAATACCATGGAGCGAACGTCATTGCAACAGTTCTAACAGGTAGATGAGGATAAATGCCAAATCTTATTTGAGACCGCACATTTGCGGTTGTAATTAGGATATGTTTAAAAAGAACAGTGAAGTGTTTAATGTGCAAAATATTACTAAAGGTATTTACTTTTATAAATAGTTTCAGATAATGCAACATTTTTTTAAAATATAATGATTCATGAAACACATACAACAGTTTTCCCTAAAAACGATGAGTTTTTAATATTCACAGTCAGTTTATCGAATCCGCAAAGAAAAGTTTCACGTGGTTTTATCATAAATTTAGGTCTATTGAACTCCGCCAAAGCCTGTCCCAAGCCAGGTTGTAAAAGTGAGAAGGGGGAGGAGTACCAACCTCGTAAAAAAACCTGGGTCCAGCTGGCTCCGGCTGGTAGCACCCAGTAAGGGCCCGTATCTAGGGTTACAGACGAACTAGGTCAACGACTCCGAATGCAGAAGAGGATTATATATCTCAATGGAGGAGGAGGCGGAAGAACTACAAAGGGGAGGATGGATCTCCTAAGCCTGGAACAGCAATCCATCTAGGGGACGGAAACCCCGATATAAAAATACCTGGTCCTCCAGGTTGGGGGTTGAGGCAATGGGCTAGCCCCTCATTACTCGGCAAATAATAAAATTGCTAAAAAACGTAGAAACCGCCTCGGAATTTTGGATGGATCACATGGTAAACGACACAAGCTACGAAAAAGGATGATGCATTTTGGAACATGGAATGTTCAGGGCAGTCGAGGAAAACTGGAAGAAATAACGTTGGAATTGGAGAATCTAAAAATGGATATCATAGCATTAACGGAGACAAAAAGGAAAGGTAACGGTATAAAAACAGTGAGAAGCTATATACACGTATTTAGTGGAGTACCTAAGGAAAGTAAAGCAAAGTCTCAATTTTAATAAAGAAAAAATTTAAAAAACATATAACAGATTGGGAAGCTGTTGATGAAAATATAATAAGAACCAATATTAATATTTTAGGGAAAAAGATAACTGTACTTGGTGTGTATGTCCCATCGGATGACGAGCTTGTTGCAGTTAAACAACAATTCTTTGAAAAACTTGGTGAAATAATAGGAGAAATTGGCTTTACAAGAGAAGTTATTATCTTGGGAGACTTTAACAGTCGAACAGGAAGTAAAGCAAAAAATGAAGTAGTTGGTCCATTTGGAGAAATAAATGTTAATGATAACGGAGAAAGATTGATTGAGATCTGCGAGTTCAATAAATTAAAAATTACGAATGGGTTCTACAAACATAAAATAATACACAAGTACACCTGGGAACAACCAACTAGAAATCTAAAAACAATTATCGATTGTATAATTGTAAAGCAGGATACAAAAATAAAGGTACAAGATGTTAGAACACAGAGGGGTATAACTTGTGGATCTGATCACTATATGGTAAGAGCTAAAATGTACTTTCCTACATGGATAACTAAAGAAGAGAAAAAGGAACCCAATAACGGGGAGCAAGTAGAATATCCGAAATATAAGTTAGATGGCCTATATCACAGTAGTGTTGCAGATCTATACCAAAGAAGACTAGATGGAAAAATTACGACTGATCTTAATCTACCCTTCCGCGATATATACCAAAATGGTAATCCACAGTATACATGAGGCAGCAACGGAAGCCCTAGGAATAAAAAACGAAAGAATCAGTAACAAGATTTGGTGGACGGAAGAAATTCAAGAAATGGTTAAATACGAAAAGACAAGAAGATAGAGAGGTATATGCGGAAATAAAAAGACGTACACGAAGAGTAATAACGGCTGAGAAGAATAAACTTTGGGACCGAAAATGTCAAGAAATAAACACATACATAGGTGGAAGGAAATGTACAGAAACGTGGAAATTTATAAAGAACGTTAAAAACAGCGAAAGGAAAACAATGCCACTGCAACTAATTAAACGCGATGTATGGGTGAAACACTACCAAGCGTTATTAACCGAAACTAGACCAAAATATTTAAATAATAGTCCATTACTACCAATAAATGTAGAAGGAGAAGAAGTAGAAATAGAAGTAGACACCGTAATAAAGGCAATTATGAAAATGAAAAATCGGAAAATCGTGCGGTCCAGAAGAAATTTATGCTGAGCTTTTAAAACATGGAACCAAAAAGTTATTTACGGTGCTCACACACATATTTAACAAATGTATAAATGGACATCAGATTCCCGAAGAATGGAAAGTGGCATATATATCCTCAATTTACAAGAAAGGAAACAAATTGGATTGTCAAAACTATAGGCGTATATCGGTAACTAGTGTAATGACTGTATGGTCGCATACTAAGAGATCTCATAGAACAAGATTACAGTGACGAAGAAGAGCAGAGTGGGTTTTGCGCCGGCAGATCCTGTATGGATAACGTGTTTTGCATGAAACAAGTAATTGAAAAAGGAGTTGCTACCAACGAAGAAACACATATATTATTTATAGATCTGACGAAAGCGTATGATAACATATCCATAAGCAAGCTATGGGAAACACTACAAGCATCGAATCTAAACCACACGCTTATCAAAGCTTTGCAAAACTTATACGCTGGAACTACATCTAGAGTAAAAAAAGGAAATACATTATCAACACCTTTCTATGTTACAAAGGGGTTACGACAAGGCTGCTGTGTATCTCCCACTCTATTTAAAATGTATATCAAAACAGCACTAACTCTATGGAAACGAAAATGCGCAGGCATAGGAATACAATTAGATAACGAATGCATTTATACACTTCAATTTTCCGACGATCAGGCAGTGCTGGCGACCGATAAAGAAGACCTAGAATATATGACACGAAAGTTAAAGGAAACATACGACGAATTGGGTCTTGCAATGAACCTACAAAAAACTAAATATTTATGTGTGGGAGCAAATTTGGAAAATTTAATTTTAGAAAACTCTGACGAAATTGAATCGTGCAATGAATACAAATATTTAGGAGTAATTTTTGATAAAAGTGGGACGGATGACCAAGAAATAAGGTCACGAATTATCCAGGCAAGAAAGGCAATAGGATGTTTAAATGGTATACTATGGAACAAGAATTTAACAAAAAAAAGAAAATTTAATATATACACTGTGTCCATAAAGTACCCCCCCCCCCCCCTAACTAACTTTTGAACGACTTAATAATTTACTAAAAAATTTGGTGTGCTTTAATGGGAAGTTAAAAACCATTTTTTAGCTCATAATTAAATAATGTATCATTCAAAATGGCGATTGGGCGCTATTTTGAATTTTTTTTTTAATAGAAAGGGGGGTCGTGTGACACCTCATTTGAAAGGTCTTTTAGTTCTGCGTCTGATCCTAGAGTTTCAAAGAAAAATATTTAGCCATAACAAAATGACAAACGTTTGAAATAAAGAAGTCTATTAAAAAAAACTAAGAATTAAAGCAAAAACAAATGAAATTAAGTGTTCGAAATGTTCACCATTCACTTCTTGGCACATAAAAAGTCGGTTATGACATTCCTGCCTTACATTTTCATAAGATTCTGGAGTGATATTTCTGCAAACTTCTGTAATGCGTTTTTTCACATTTCACATTTCAATATTTATTAAAACATAATTATAAGTATTTCTTCAAAACCTGAAATTTCTAAGGTCATCCAAACATGTCTTAAATTCGTATTAAAAAACGCTGATAACGGCATAAAATATTGTGAATGAATTTGAACTTTAACGATTCAGTGGTATTATAATATCTATATTAAATGTCACTTACTATATAGAGTATTACATATACCGACCACAGTAGATTCAATTGGGTCCAATGGAAATGTAGCATTTCAACATTAATCATAAACAGTAGTGCTGTTACAACGGTTCCAAAGAAAAACAGAATTTGCCAACCAAATATTGTATTAAAACATTCAGCTACCTTACACATCTTAGTAAAAGATATTCTTGCGTTTAGCACCTTTTCCAGTTCTAATTGTTTTTGTATATTATTCTTTACTCTTAAATGATGAACATAATTTCCCTTTACTTTGAAATCAACGGCATCAGTTCCTTGTGACTGCACTTGTGCTAGACTTTTCAAATGGTCGTTTAATTTGCTAAATCGTTGTTTTACTGAAATACTATAGTTGTAGATTAGCAGTACGGTAACTACAGTAAAGTAATGTTTGATATTAGAATACATTACAGTTAAAGCCATTTCACCAACTCTCAAAAACACGTATGAACTATATATGATTAAGCAGAAGAGCCAGAAATGCACGAAACACAATTCTATTACAATCTTTCGGCGTGTCTTGCCTGGTTTCGACATTTTTAAGTGCATATCTACTTCGTGTAAAAGTTGTGCCAATAATTCAAAATATCCACTGTTGAAAACTGTTGAAATCATTGATGACAAGAATTGTAACGTTGATAAAATATTGTATAAAACACTCAATGCGGTGCTAGAAGGTGGATTCTTGCTTGGATTGTAATAAATATCAAGCAAACAACTGAAACTACATCCACATAGTATCATTAGTGCCAGAAAAACGGCGTACAGTTTGTATAAAATCAAGTTTGAACTTTTGTTTATTGCATACGGTGGTGCTAAAGCAAAGCAACTGGCAATTGCATGCAGCGGTTTAATAAAATTCATAACTTGATTTTCATTATGTTTAAGCATTGCACACTATCAAGTCTACGCGGGAAATACTATTAACCGGCAAGTACAAGCAACACCACAACACTAACAATATTTAACTTTATTCTTAATTCTATGATAAGTTGATGTAATAAAATTTTAATCAATTTACTACCTTTAGTCCTTTATGTGAATATGGTTTAACTATTATGAGATTGAATTTCAATAGCAATAATTAAATCAAATAGAAACTTTGGTGTACTATTTAAAAAAACCAACCTGAAGGTTAAAAGGTGGCTGGAATTGTTGCTAAGTAATATTATGTATGGTAATACAAACATTATTTGATTTACGTTATACATACTTAAATAAACATCATAAAATAGTTCAAGGGCAATTTTTTTGGTTAATCGCCATTATTTAAATTTACAAAATAACAGATTAGCCCAACATCAA
Source organism: Ctenicera cuprea (assembly GCA_958336395.1). Classification (NCBI taxonomy): domain Eukaryota; kingdom Metazoa; phylum Arthropoda; class Insecta; order Coleoptera; family Elateridae; genus Ctenicera; species Ctenicera cuprea. The sequence continues at coordinate 30,665,732 of OY284494.1, read as the reverse complement.
GCTCCAGAATTACAATTACCTAAAATAAAATTACATTTGAGTTATTGATTTCTATTTTCTAATACTTCCAATAAAACAGACCATTTATTTTACGCAAGATCGATTTCAAGAAAACATAATAAAGTAAAAAAATGAGCGAAACACTTAGCCTGGACTTTCCTATACATTTAAATACATTGTTTTATATTTTCCAACACTTTCGATATACACCTGTTAAGACACGACTAGTTAAAGTAAATAGTTCTTATAAGTTGTAACATCTTGAAGCGGTTGAAGAAAGACCGACTGCTGCGCTGCAAGCATAAGGTTGGGTAAAATATTCGGACTGAATCAACGGAAGCGCGGAAATTGATATTTGAAAATGTATTAATAACTCGAGAAGTATTATTTTTAGCAAGAAATTACTTTTATTAATTTGTATTTAGAATTTCAAAACCTTTCTGATTTTAAAGCCAAAATGCCACGTTTCCATTTAAAAAAAAGTTATTTTTTACCGTGGCCGCCATATTAAAATTGGAAACTCAAGTTTTTTTCTTAAATACAATCGAGAAGAATTTGCCCTACAACTTTGCTCTTGAGTTTGCGAGTCTATCTATTACAATAAAAAAGTTAGCTAGCCTACACTGAACATTAAACGACTAGTACAAGAATACAACTGCTGTAGAAAGTATGTGAAATTCTTCTAAGGACAAAAAGATTATTAAGGGGCGAAAAATTCGATTTTTTGATTTTTTGTAAAAAGATTCTCCTAGAGCAAACAAAACAAAAAACCAAATTTTTAATTTTTTATCGAAAAAATTTGGGGGGATGGGGAACAGTAGCCCCCCTAAATATGAAATTATCGAAAAAATATTATTATATTAGGATTTTGCTATCAATGGTGAGCTATTTCACATTAACAGCAATATTTTATTGCCCCCCGTTAAATAAATAAAAGAGTACCAATTTTCCATTTTCAAAAATTCATGAGGGTGTCACAGTGAAATTATAGCAATGCGCAAAAAAACAAATTGTAGAAGATTCCCAGCTCTATCAGCTTAAAAAGTTTAAACAAAACCGTGTGGGCAGTTTTTGAGAAATATTTTTTTGACAAATTCCAAAATTTTGGAGTGATGTCATTGTGATCGTTTTTATATTTTCAAAATTAATTATATTTCATGGTATAGTACCCTTGAAGGGCTACCACACAAGATGTAGTTGATTCCAATCAGATAACTGGTTATTGAGTAAATGGGCGTTAAAGTCGAAATGTTCAATAATTCGTAGCGGCCGCCATTTTGAAGCTAGAGAGTTCGGTAAAAAATCGTTTGATTTGTCCTAAGGCCTTCTTTAATCTCCACTATTAAAATTTCCAAAATTCAGTTTCTGAAAAGAATGCTACCATAAAAACATGTCTAACTTCCGCTTCCGCTTTCGGTTTTTTTTTTAAATCTTATTTTGTCCGTGAATTTTTGATATACCCCCTCATTCCAAAGCACATCAAAATCGGTCCAGCCGTTCCGGAGATATGGAGCGTAACGGACCCACCCACAGAGCCACCCTCCCACGCACAGACAGACATTTTTTAAAAATTACTTTTTTGGGGTCCATGGGACCCCCCCGCCGATTATTTCCGTTAAAATCTCAACTTTGAAATTTTGCATGAAATCAATACTTCCCTATACTGAAAGTAAAGGAAAGTAAAAAGTGGACAATTTTAAATTATTATTGAAGGTTTTCGCGGTTGCTCAAACTGTCAAAATTACAATATAGATCAGATGTAGAACAGCTACAAGAAGAGAAAACTCATCTCTTGATGTCTCTACAATAAAACAGTTATACAGCCACAGAAATTCACAGAGCAAACCGCAATGCTGAACAGCCCAAAACTTAGAAGGAACTGGCACCTCCGGAAGGCTTTTACCTATTTATCTTACAGTAAAGGCTTACTGATTAGATAAAATATGTTCTTTTAGAAAGTACAGCATAAAGATAATGATTTAGGACTAATAAAACTCTGGGAAACGGTTTCAAATTTGTAAAAGACCAAACACCAAGCTTAAAATCAACATCCTCCGACTACAAAATGTACAAAATAAGGTATTTGTTAGAAGATCAAACCTAATTTACGAGCTGAAAAACAATATTAGGGAAAAATTGCTGTAATCCAACCAGAAATGCTGAGAAATACCGTCTACGGTTTGGAAGAAAGGCGTTTTGGAACACTAGAATAGAGGCCTTATTCAAAATATTTTGTAACATCTTATATATACGAAAAATTCCGTTATTTTCACAATCCAGACTCGTTTAGCTCGTATTGATAGCTTAATTCGCTCAAAAATAAATCATGTTAGAGTATATCCCTAACCCTCAAATTGCTCTAAATTACTCTTCGAGATATTACCCTCTAAACGGACCATCGTGAATCTACTTTTAAACTAACCACAGTCCAGGAATTCTGTTAGTTTTTGGACGCAGGGACCACGCAGGGACCGCAAGTTTGAACGCAAGAATGTTTAAAAGCAAATAATGATTACTAGCGAAACCCGGAATTGCGAAAATAACGGGATTTGTTCTATATAAAAAGGTTTGCAAGTGATTTTGAGATTTTTTTGTACAAAAACACTTTCTTTCAAACTATAGACGCCATTTCTCAGCATTCGGTTGAATCGCAGCAATTTCTTCTCTAATATTATTTTTCAGATCGTGAATAAAATTGTGTTTGGTCTTCTAACAAATACCGTATTTTTTAAATAGCCCTTATAGCCAGAAGTCCGCTGAGTTTAAGTTAAGCGATCTTGCTGACCATGCATTTGCAATGTGTCTGCTTAAAATACGATGTCTAAGGGCATTTGCTAAAAAATCTTTCACTGGTTGGTAGATGTGTGAAAGAGCGCTATCGTGCATAAAAATAATGTTCTCAATTCCTTCGTGTTTAGTACGGATCTACTAAGTTTCGCCGCGAGATTTTTCGCCGCTGCCGTTTTGCCGCGGTTTCTTTCGCCGCTGGTTGTTTCGCCGCCGCCAGTTCGCCGCGGACGTTTAGCCGCCAACATTTAGCCGCAGGTGTTATAAAATTTTATAAAAGTTAATGCTTTTTTTTTTATTTCATAGAGATGGTTTTAATTCTATATAAATATAGATTTTGACAAAATTGTTCTCCACAATTAGGAAGGAAAAGAGAATGTTAATCCCCTAATTATTGCTGTATCTGAAAATTAAGCACTAAACCTTATTCTACTATTAATCATGAGCACTTTAACTTATATAGAAATTTTTAATCGTCTCCGCTTACTAAAGAAAGGGGTATAAATTTAAGTTTTTAAAAAATTCATAGTAGGCGTTACAGAGAAATTAGTGGACTGGGACGCGAAGCACATAGTAGCTCATTCCTAGCTCTAGAAGCTTACAGAATTTACTAAAATCGTGTAGCCAGTTTTTAAGTAATAGTTTTCTAGCAATGACCAAACTTTGAAAATATATTTACTTCACAGTTTTCATTCGTATTAAAAATTTGTTTCTATAGTAATATTGTGTTACTTTGGGGCTGTTGCAATACCAAAATTAATTCCGATTCGTCAACTGGTTTTTGAGTAATTAGACGAACCGTCAAATTTTAAAATCCATTGTTCTGTGTTCCTGGAGGGCCAAAACATGTATTTCCGGAAAAATGTCATATTCGAAAAATTTCTAGATCACAATACATGTTCATACTGGAAGTATGGGAAAGTACAAAAGCGCACGAAGTCAAGTAGCTCTATTCAAATGAGAGCTAATAATGTACATGCTGCGGTTTCTTTACGCGTACATAAATGTTATAGCTACTTTAGTTCTCAAAATCTTAGTCAATGGTATGTGGAATGTGTAGCGTATATTTGTTTATTTTGTAAAATGTCTGTGAGAAGACCTTTGTCGCTTGCAGCTTTGTAATAACAAAAGTGGCGCGGCTTACAATTATATTTGGGATAATCTAGTGCACTTTATGTTTATAGTTTCTCGGCACCAACGGAATATTACTATTATACAAAACGCGATCTCTGCTCAATCAAATTTCGTATTTGCATGTAAAAATTAACTGGCGGAACGTACTATACGATTATAGCGCTTACATACAGCGACCAACGATCCATTTTTATAGTCCAAAGTTTAAACACTTTTCGCGTTTATGTATTAAATAGATGTTCTTGTGTGTATTTTTATATTTCGATGAAATTGAGTATTTTAACGCATTTTCGTATACTATGAAAATAATTATTTGATTACTAACTCATTTAAATACAATTATTATTGCCCAATTATAATACAATATAGGTCTAAAATCGTTATTATACAATTCCCCAACTTTGAAAAACTTTGCAGCAGAAATATGTATTCGAAATAAATTTTGTCATTCTATATATTATTATATTCCCTTCACGATTACATACCCACTGCATGACTGAAAAATGTGCAGCAACTTGAAAACAAACAAGTAATTTCTATGTGTTCTGTTATAACTTATAGTCACCTCAAACACGTTTTTAAAAGAAACCTCACAACATTGTTTAAATACTGCTTTGTACATGTTTGTTAATTTATTGTGTTTACATTTATTTAATAAAATAGTACTCAAGTACTCAGTGCTACACAACATTTATGCATTAATTTGTAATAAAGCAATGACATAAGTGATTAGCAGTTGCATTTGTGCTAAAATCTTTACATAAAGGCAAACAAATTTTTACTGCATATTATGAAATAATACTAATAATTACTGTAATTTTACATATTATGCAGTTTATACACCATTTTTTTTTAAATTACAAACAGAAATTTCGTATTTTAGAACATATATTAGTGCCAGTATGTTACTGCATATTTCGTGCATACATTGGTGGTTGTTTCGGCATATTTTAGTGAATATAATTGCTCAGCCCTAGTTATAATTTATAGTCACTTAAACAGGTTGTCAAAAATAAACTGTTTTACAAATTGTTTATTCTTACGTGATGGCTGTTTGATTTTATTGTGTTTACATTTATCCCATAAAATAGTACTCGGCGCTACAGAACATTTATGCATTAATTTGTAATAATACAATAACATAAGTGGTTACAGTTCCAAGAAGACCAAACAACATGGTGCGCTCGACATTAAAGAATCCTGCTGCGGTAAAGCAGGGACATTGAAAAACGGCTTGTTCTGCAAGTAAAATCAACTCTTCTTGTAGATTGTAGAATGCTATCCTGGACATTGTTACTGTTAGTAGGAACATTAAAAAGCAAATTGTAACAGATTACAGCTGTTCGTTGCGCTTCCTTTATGGTCTTGTCGCATGTTACTGCCACAGTGACACCCATCACCTAAAATAAAATGTATATTAGATTTGATTGTGCGAGGTGTTTTCGAAATTTTTTCAATTATTATTTTTGTTAAAATCAACCTTTTATGAGTCGCATTGCTAAGCCAAGCTAATACTTAAATATGGGTGAAGCACTTCACATGCGCTTTCTCGTACCTCAAAGTTTGTTAATAAAATAACAATTAAACGCCCAATATTATTTTTGCATTGTTTTTAAATATTTCTCATTTACTAACCGATGTCATCATCATGTTAGTAACAAATGTTCAGTATTCGGCGGTCTAATCTATCTATATCTATATATCAAACGCCCACATAGCACGCCCGGACGCTCAGCGTGAAACCGCTTTTACGGAGAAGCGTATGTCAGACCGACAATGAAATATCACACAGCACTATTTTATTTACCATCAAAACTTACACGTTTATACATCGCGAAGTATGTCTGCAGACCTTGGACCTCTAAGACTAGACACTCTGACTGTTATCCTACCAGCCTACTTCGTTTAATACTACATTTTAAATCTCCAACAAATTTGTATTCGCGTTAAATAAATACCTATACTGTGTAAAATTCATCAAATATGTTGGTACAATTTTTTTTGTGATGGTTTACTTTTCATCTTAAGTCTCGTTTTGTTTTAACGGGCAGAAGCTCAAAACTTAAACATATCGAGTTCAGTAATTATGCACAACTTGCATATTCGACACAGCGACTTTTTGTTAAACCAATAACTCTCATGATCAGCGACTGTTCCATTTTACAGTTGTTAAAGTATCAAAATGACACTTACATTCATAACCTCCAAAAATGACATTCAACGATTTGCAAAACAAGTAAGTTTCAATTTCTTATATCTTAAACCTCTTAAACATTTCTAAGCAAATTCATAACTAAAATTAACATAAACAATTGCGTGTTAACTATGGGGATCTCGCTTATTTAAAGAGATACGACGATAATTAAATTAGAGAAAAGTTGTAGAATTTTATGCCCACTAATAATCTGAAAAGAAATTAAATCTATCTTGCTTAGTTCTGAATAAATTTAAAAAAAACTGAAATGTTGGATATTTTATTTTTGACTATAACTCATTTAACATTTATGTTAGATATTTCTAGTTAACGCATTATTAGGACACTTTTTCATGCTGAATCTAAATAAATTTTTGATCAGATATGGTATAACTGTCGCTATTGTTCATTTTCGTCTGTCAACTGTTGTTTTTTCTTATGGTTCCATTTTAATATTTTTCATATTTGAATAAAGTTTTTAATTCTGATTTCAACGTGTCACTTAGCATTTTGTTTAAGTTTTGAGCATTTTATTACAGAAAATAAAAATTTCATAAAACTGCCATGGAAAGACCACGTCATTTAATTTATTTTGATAAAATTCTAGTAGACCATAAACTAATGAAAGTAAAACAAAACACAACTTTTATTTAGTTTTACCTTTAGATACATTAGATACGCGAAAATTTCAGGAAACTTTGTTTTAAGCGTAGGCAGCACAGATTAGAGAGTTTATTTTAGACGAACTTCTGAGCATGTTTTACAAAGGTGTCAAATGTTTTGATCATTTATTGAATAATTATTTGTATTAGTGCAGTTCTGGTGTTATCTGTTGTATTTATTTAATCTGCTATTCAAATTTGTTATGTCAGTTGCAAACATAAAAACTGCAAGTGGAATTTTCAGTCAATTGTGTATGTTAAAAAATTTGTCATCTATTTGTTTTTATAAAAAATTACATAACCTGCCGCCTACGCTCAAAATAAAGTTTCCTAAAATTTTGGCGTACCTAATGTATCTAAAGGTAAAAGTAAGTAAAAGTAGTGTTTTGTTTTACTTCCATCAGTTTATGGCCTACTAGAATTTATTTTAAATAAATTAGATGACGTGGTCTTTCCAGGGCACTCTTACGAAATTTTTATTTTCTGTAATGAAATGCTCAAAACAAACAAATTAACATTGGTCTTGTAGTAAACCACAACTATACAATAATTTAGTTTGATACTTACTTGTTTCCAGTAAGCCATGTGGCAATGATTTCTTTATGTTCGATAAGAGGTCTTTACTGTCATTAAAATTCCGCAGTGTAGTTTAATTTATAGTGAAATACGGTAAAAAGTCTGCCAAAGAAATGTAGATTTTCAATAATTGTTAACAAATAATCAGTGGCGGCTCGTGGTATGGCGTACTAGGGGGTCATTTTTAAATATTTTTCGATAAAAATGTACTTACCCAGCTAAATTTTAGGTAGACTTATATTTCAAGCCGATCCTTCTGTCCTTCGCGTTGGCAAATGATCTATCACTAGTTCATTAAAATCGACAATGTTATTAATTAACGATTTTTCGATGCTTAACATAGCTACCGCACTTAACCTTTCTTGCCCTATCGTGTTACGCAAAAATGTTTTTATTCTTTTTAAAGTAGAGAAGCAACGCTCGCTTTCCACCGTTGTCATCGGCAAAGTACACAAAATTTTAATAAGTTTTACACTCTCGGTAAAAGTCTGACAAAGATTATTGTTTATAAATAAATGTAGTATTGTAATAGCACAAGCACTTCCATTGGGAGGTCAATGACCATTTGACCCAATGGAGAAACCGCCACTGCAAATAATTATAAGTATTTCTTCAAAATATTAAATATTTCAGGTCATCAAAACATGTCTTAAATACGTATTAAAAAAGGCGAAAAGGCATAAAATTGAGTGATTTTTGAAATCATTGTCTAGTTTTCTGTAGCAGCATTTTATATTAAACTTTCACCTTGAGAATGAATTTGAACTGTAACGATTACTAGCGTCTAGTGGCTTGGGTTTCAGCCGATCCTACCTCACGTGACTTGCGCACCTCCTTGGCATGCAGCTGCAATGTGTGTAAAGCTATCGGCGTCAGCAGAGATCGTAGCCTTCCTTAATCACGTGTTTTAAAATTGAAAACGTCAGTTGTATATGTTGCTTTCAAAGTTAAATAATAAAAAAGACGTACAATATAAAATAAAAATTATTATTTAATAATTATTTTTTTAAAGAGCTACAGTAAAGGGGTAAAAAATATTTTTAACATTCTTTCTTGTAAAAAATGAAAATCAGAAGTTACTTTCGCTTTGTATTTTCTACGCTGTACCGTGCATGTTATAAATTAAAAAAAAAAGTATTTGTTGTTTTGTATTAAATGCAATTTATTAGCAATAAAGAAATCGGCTTTAACAATGCAATTTCACTTTACACTTACACTTTTGCTCTCGATGTAAATATTACACTCGCACATATGCGAGCCAATATTAGACGAGGTTGCGCAAGTCAGGATCGGCTGAAAATCAAGCCACTAGACGCTAGTGTAACGATTCAGTGGTACTACAATATCATTATTAAATGTCACTTACCATATAGACAAGTAACCATACCGAGTACACTACAATAAAGCGGTGCCACTGGAAATTTAACATTTCGAAATTAATCACAGACAGTAGTGTTGTTACAACGGTTCCAAAGAAAAACAGAATTTGCCATCCAAATCTTGTATTAAAAATTTCAGCTACCTCGCACATCTTATTCAAAGAGATTCTTGCGTTTAGCACCTTTTCCAGTTCTAATTGTTTTTGTATATTATTCTTTACTCTTAAATGATGAACATAATTTCTATTTACTTTGAAATCAATGACATCAGTTCCTTGTGGCTGCACTTGTGACTTTTCAAATGGTCGTTTAATTTGCTAATTCGTAGTTTTGCTGAAATACTATAGTTGTATATAAGCAGTACTATAACAACAGTAAAGTAATGTTGGATATTATAACGTATTATAGTATAATATATAGCAGCAAAGCCAACAGCTGAAAACACGTACGAATTATATATGATTAAGCAGAAGAACCAGAAATGTACGAAACATAATAATTCTATGACAAACTTTCTGCGTGTCTTATCTGGTTTCGAGATTTTTAAGTGCATATCTACTTCGTGTAAAAATTGTGTCAATTTTTTAAAATGTCTACCGCTGACAACTGTTGAAATCATTGATGAAAAGCATTGTAAAGTTGATAAAATATGAAATAAAACACTCAATGCGGTGCTAGAAGGTCGATTCTTGTCTGTATTATAATAAATATCTAGCCAACAACTGAAACTACATCCACCCAGCATCATTAGTGCCAGAAAACCGGCGTACAGTTTTTATAAAATCAGGTTTGAACCTTTGTTTATTGCATACGGTGGTGCTAACGCAAAGCAACTTGCAATTGCATGCAACGGTTTAATAAAATCCATAACTTGATTTTCATTAAATTTAAGCATTGCAAACTATCACTACCGTAAGTCAACGCGGGAAATATTTTCAACCGAGAAGTACAACTAACACCACAACACTAACAATATTTAAGTTGATTCTTAATTATTTGATAAGTTGATGTAATTAAGTTTAAATTAATTTACTACCTCAAATCCTTTATGTGAATATTTTTTAACTATTATAAAATTGAATTTTATTAGCAATAATTCAATCAAATAGAAACTTTGGTGTACTATTTAAAAAAATTAACCTGAAGGTTAAAAGGTGGCTGGAATTGTTGCTAAGTAATATTATGTATGGTAATACAAACATTATTTGATTTACGTTATACATACTTAAATAAACATCATAAAATAGTTTAAGGGCAATTTTTTTGGTTAATCGCCATTATTTAAATTCACTAAATAACAGAATAGTCCAACATCAAGCTCAAGATTTATAGTTACTTAAAATAAAATTACATTTTAGTTTTTCATTTTCCAATACATCCACTAGAAGAGAACTTTTATTTTACGCAAAAAAATAAACTTCTGTTGGATAAAAGTTGGCTGGTAAACGTTATGTGTAAGAAGCTGCCGGACAACATTTTAATAAATTTTTAATATAGCTTCATGCTTGATAACTTTTCTATTAAGTGTATTCTTTTATTTAATTAAATGCGTTTTATGAAAATATATTTATTTGAGGTCAAAACTATGGTCAGAACATATTAATAATGAGACGTTAATGTTAAAATTTTCAAAAAATCGTAGCCGCCGCTACCATTTTGAAGCTAGAAATTTTGGGAAAAAAGTATTTGGTTTTCTAGAGGTCTTCTATGAGATTCATTTAATTACCAAAGGAGCTTTTAAAAAGAATTTCAACCTACTTTTACTTGAAAAAAACAGTTAATTTTGACATTGAAAGGTTTGAACACAATTCTGTTCTTAACTGGTGCAAAATGAGATTTATTTATGGCTTTGAAGGGTTTCAACTCAATTTGGATTCTTTTTCCCCAAATTGTAAATTAATTTAATAAATATTTTTAATACAGCAGTAGGCTCTTAGCGCACAAATTTTTAAATAAGTGAGCTCCAAATCACAATATTTATGAATTTAACGTCACATTTATAAATTAGATCTTATTATACAACTAAGTTTCCACTTTGTTGGAAATGGACTATACTGTTATACCCGTTGTGAAATTGGCGGAGTAGGTATTGTCAGCAATTTAATTATATGATTTCGTACATTTCAATAAAACTACACTGCCCGTCATTTGAAGTGGATCACAAATAAAAAACCATGTAATTCGATATTTATAGGGTTTTATTACGATAAATGAGCACGCAGTGAATATTTAACGTTCTATATATGTATTGTAGAGCAAACATTTTACAACTAAAAAATATTAACACAAGAAGAAAATCGGTACCTAACATGCTACAACATTAAGGACGACTAAAAACTAAAAGCTACTTGTCGTTTGAGTAACTAATAGGGTATGGGACCACCTCTTGCACGGATAAGGGCTTCACATCGTCTTGGCATTCTTTCAATACAGGTATCAATTGTGGCTTGAGGTATCCTATTCCATTCCTCTACAATGGTAGCGCTCAATTCGTCCAATGTGTTTGCCTGGTGACACCCTTTTGTAGCTGCAATTTTAGTGCAGACCAAACGTTCTCTATTGCATTAACATCCGGCGAATTTGCTGGGCTCTATAATGTTATCAAGGTAACGTCTAGCTGTTACCGATTTAATCCTGAACTGCACGAGTTCTGTACGGCCCCCTGTTCGCTCACCACCCCATATCATTATCGAGCCGCCACCAAACGGAACATGTAGCACCATACAGCACTCAAGATTTCGCTCTCCGAGCCCTCTCTAAACTCGTACTCTCCCATCATCGCCATGTAAAGCAATTCGAGACTCATCGGTGAACAAGCTTCGTGACCAATCCTCAAATCCCTAATGTAGGTGATCTCTTACAAACTGCAATCGATTTCGTCGTGTTCTGCAGATAAGTTCGGATGACGAGCAGGACGTCTTGCCCTCTGTCCAGCCTCGTGGAGTCTTCTATGTATCGTAGACACTGAAATTGGCCGATTTACCACTGCCTGAAGTATGTTTCTTATACGTGTGGCGTCAATTGTTCGGTTTCGTCGAGCTGTTGTTCTCAAATAGCGGTCGTTCGCTGCAGTTGTGATGCGCTGTCTACCTCCACCATGCCGAAAGTTAGACGATGTGGTTGTCAAAAACCTATTCCATGCACAACTGATCACACTTTGGCTTACATTAAAACGCTCAGCCACCCTTCTTTGTGGTAAACCACTTTCGAGCATACCAATGATTCTATCGCGCTGAGATGCATCCAACCGTCGTAAAACCATTGCTTAAAATGTAATCTTGAACTTTGAACGGCAATTTGTTACTAACAATAAATTATTCGCGGTACAAGTACAGAACAGTCTACACAATAAATCACGCAAAGCAATTCTTAGACGTTGACAATTCTTTTCTTTTGTTGAATCAAACATATTTGATCTATTTTCTATAAAATTCTTATATAATAATAAAATCAACAGTATGTACTAACTTCGGGTATTAAAACCCTATAATTATCGAGTTATATGGTTTTTCATACGTGATCCACTTCAAATGACGGGCAGTGTATATGTGTAATAGGTAGCAACACAACCAATAAATAAATTTGAAAAAAAAAAACGAAATTAAACCTTGTTCAGTAACGTTTTTTCTAAAACTAAAATGTTTAAAATGTGAAAACAGAATATTATAGAAGATTTTAGGGCAAATTAAACGCTTTGCTGAAGGTTCTGCCGTCAAAATGGCCGCCGCTACAATGTTTGGACAATTTTCACTCTAACATCTTATTACTCACAAAAGATTAACTTCTTTTGTCGGAATCAAATCTCGTATTATAGTAGCGCTACGAAGGCAAAATATTACTATACAAAAAATATTTGTGCAAATGAAAATGTAAAACGGCAATTGTTTTCCAGTTTTTGAAAAATATTAGATATTTATTCTTACAAAACAGTTATTGGTTTCTAACTACAGTACGGCATGCATGTACCGTGTCCGCTGTTATATGACGCGGATTATTGCCTTGCGCCCCCGTGGAATAGAAATGTTGGTATAAAATTATAATAATAAGTAACAATTACTAAAGTATATGAAAGTCCAGGCAATGTGCCTCGCCCTTGTGCTTTTATGAATTTGCTTTTTAAATATTTTCCTAAGCTACTTCCTCTGTACACAATCTAAATACTTCGGTTTGAGGGTCAGCGAGTGTTATGACCAGGGACGGACTGGCCTACCGGGATACCGGGAAAAATCCCGGTGGGCCGATGCATTTTGGGCCGGTTTATTAAAGAAAAATAAATAAATTGAATATAATATAATAAGGTAACCATTATAGAAATTATTTTTATACTAAGTCGGGCCGGACACACACTGGGCCGGCCATTACGTTTAGTTTTTTGCCTTTGCAAAAGAAAAATAGTAAAACGTTAAAATAACAGTTCTGGCACAACAGCTCTGCTTGCGGCTTAATAAAATAGAACACTTGTAAATAATATCCACAACCATTCCACCTACTTAAATTGGGACCGTTGTTTCCAATACAATAATACTATTGTGGCACTGTGCCTTGGACATAATATAATTCGGAGCTTAATTTATGAGGCCAGCCGATGTTTGGTTTGGTTTGTTTATACTACAAGTACAAACACAATCATACCACTGTTTTGCCTAACGTTTTAGGTATTTTAAAATTGTTTTACTTCAGTTTCAGTCCCTTTTACCAATGCGTTTGAATCACATCGGCCGGCCCCAACAAATAAATACTCGTATAATATTCACTTAAAATTATTAGGTTAAAAAGACAAAGTTGTTAGTTTTTAATTTAGTGCTAGTTTTGTGCATTTAAAGTGCGTTTATTAAACAATAGTTTTTAGTGTCGTTAGTTTATATAATTAAATAATTAATAATAAGATGAAAAATGCTAAACGGGGTGCAGAAAAACTTCGCAAAAAGAAAAGAAAATTATTAGCAAAAGATGCTAAAAAAATCTGTGAAAATTTCCAAATACTTTCAGCAAACTGATGAACAGACAACTACTACAGAAACAGAGGCTCTGACTTTCTGACAATCACCATGACCATCTACCTCCTTTCAATTTGTTGAAGAGGAAATAGAAGAAATTGTAGACACAGTAACAGATCCAACCTCAATTTCGTCAACAATTATAGTGCCAGAAAATGAACCGATTGATGAGGAAGAAGAAGTGAAGGAATCGTTAAACATTTTTGTTAGCCCTATTTTTCAAATTGCATCCCAAGCAACCGTCTTCATTCACTAATCTTCATTTTACAAAAAAAGTATTCCATAAAGAAAAAGGTCAACACCGATGTTGGCTCAGTTATAATAAATTAAATTATAAATTATATTGCTCTGTTTGCCTAGCGTTTGCAAAAACAAACGAAAGTAATTCATTTATTGAGGGAATGAGTGATTGGAAACGTGCATCAAAGAATCAAGGAACATGAAGGTAGTAGGTAAAATGCATGCCCACTGTACTGAAGCTTATTTTCTATACTTGCACGAGCAAGATATTAATACCATGTTATTTTCAAAACAAAAGACCATCAGAAAAGACCAAAAAAAAACGTCAAATTTTAGAAAGAGTAGTAGACATAGTAAAACGAAAACGCGGCTTAAGTTTTCGGGGAATACAATTTAAGGCTGCATATACATTAGATGATTCCAAACTTGACCATGGTAATTTTTTAGAACTTATTATATTAATAAGCAAATATGATGTAGTATTAAAAGAACATTTAGATTTTATAATTAATAAAAGCAAAATTGCTCATGAAGCGGGTAAACGAGTACGAGGAAATCTATTATCCTTGTTATCAAAAAAAAACGGTAGTCGTAGTAATACAATCAATTGGTTGATTGATTAAAAAATAAATTTGTGGCCAAATTCAAAATGCAGGTATGTATGCAGTAGAACTTGATACAACCCAAGATGTTTCGGTGAAAGATCAATGCAGTGTTGTTACAAGATATGTTTTTGACGGTAAAATCAATGAAAAAGTAATTGCCGTCGTAAACTGCGAAAGTTCAACTGGCCAAAGTTTTTTAGAACTTTTAAAAAATGTTTTATTTCTTAATAATTTAGATATACAGCAATGCATAGCAAATGCAACTGACGGTGCAGCAAATATGCCAGATCAGTTTAATGGTTTTACTGCTTGGTTAAGTAATATTTTGCTATTGATTAAATTTGATGACCGAGTCACTAAAAGTAATTTATCTCAAGAGTTAATTGATTTTGCAAGTAAATGGGACAGATTAAAAAATTTGATAACTGAAGAATATGCTACTTTCTTCAAATAAATTTTCGGCTGGGCCGGCCGGACCACCAATTTCCCGGTCGCAAATAAGCCCCCAGTCCGTCCCTGGTTATGACTTATGATTCACGGCGTATAGATGTCAATATTTTAAATCGTGAAAAATATAAACTGCTAATGCTTGGAGAAGAACCAACTTTGACATGGAATTGAAAATTTCGTTGTAGGGCAGATGACGCTATTAAAAATCGGATATCCTACAAAACTTTTTAACTAGCAAATATAAAACATGCTACCGCATAATAATTTATTCTTAACTCGCAATAATAAATTACGTAGTTATAAGACAAAAGCGGGATAAATTGATAATAAAAATAAGATTGATATTTATTAATTCCAGCTTTACTTCGTTACAGTCCATATTTAATGAGTATCTGTATATAAAATACTTAATCACTTTAACAATATCTATTTATTTTAAACTTATACGTATTTCGGCATGTTTACATGCCATTGTCAAAGGTTATATGAAAGTAAACAGTTAGTGTTGTTATAGCAATAGAACTTTTTTACTTATCTTGGTAATCGTCTGCAGATGACTTGATTTCTTATTCCAAAATGTCCAGTAGAGGAGAATTTAACAGATCAATTTGCTCATTCATTAACGGTACAGTTTTTAAATGTTTGTGATAAACATAAGTTAGATATACTAGAAGCTTTTGAAATTCAGAAACATTTAAAAACTGTACCGTTAATGAATGAGCAAATTGATCTCTTAAATTCTCCTCTACTGGACATTTTGGAATAAGAAATCAAGTCATCTGCAGACGATTACCAAGATAAGTAAAAAAGTTCTATTGCTATAACAACACTAACTGTTTACCTTCATATAATCTTTGACAATGGCATGTAAACATGCCGAAATACGTATAAGGTTAAAATAAATAGATATTGTTAAAGTGATTAAGTATTTTATATACAGATACTCATTATAAGATTGATAGGTATGCTGTATTACTTAAAATTTATCTAACACACATTTCGTTGCTGATAAGCTAAGGAATTTACCATCGCTACGAAAATAATAACAATTTTAAGACAGATGTTTAAATAATATATACAGCCAACGTAAACATATGTAATTCTGTAGGTAAAAAAGATGTTGGTAAAATATAAAATGTGCAAGTAAGTTAAAAATTCAACGGGAATATTAGGTTATCAAAAAAATTACCACCGGAAGCGAAAGTTAGACATGTTCGCCGACTTTTTAGTTTTTAGAAGAAAGCAGAATGCATGCAATAGGGAATGCTACATTTTTACCCACCTATTTTTGAATAAACACGCGTATAACCCATAATTTTCAAAACACCGTTGCACCCGCTATTTTGTAACTAGAGATGGTTGAACAACGTCACAACGCTTTCCATCAAAATTTATTTGTTTAAATCTTGCCAGCAAAACCTAATTACCTAAGATCAGTATCCATCAAGTGCTTTATTCCTTTTTTATTGTATATGTTAGCAGAACAAACCTTGAAGTCCTATAAAAAACGGTCCACCCTGTTCCGGCTTTTTTTTCCTGGTTGCTTATCTGTATATTTGCTAAACTTATTTAAATAAAATATTTGGTTGCAGAAGTTCCCGAGAAAATGTTTTGAAAATGTGAAACACAATTGATTGCAGAAATCAAAGCAATACACTTTTGTTGTAGTTGTGCCAGTATTAATTTTTCCTTATTTATTTGAAAGAGAAGGAGCGCCGTTGAACAATCACAAAAAGAGGAAAGTAATAAGCCCAGCAGAACACGAAAGATTAAGTAAAAAAGGCAATAAAACTGTTATGGCAGATTGTGACACTGAACAAGTGATAGAAACTGAAATGGAGGAGTTAAAGAATATGATGACCGAACTCCTCAAGGAAGTTAGAGACATAAAGAAGGAACAAAGCAGCTACAAGGAGGAAATCGGGAAACTAAGGGAAGAAAATAAACAGTTGAGAGGAAAAGTCGAAACTTTGGAGCGTAAAATGGAAACAAGAGAAAAGAAGGAAAAGAAAAACAACATCGTAATTAAAGGGGGCACTTTTGATGCCAGGAACTTGAAAAGCGACATCGAAAAATTTTTCCAGGAAAAGTTATTGGTTCCAGCTGAGATAATGGAAGAGAAGCTGATCAAGACACGAAAAGGTGAGACAATCATAGTAGTGAAGTTAAGAGAATGGGAACAAAAAATGGCAGTACTCAAAAACAAGAGAAAACTAAAAGGCACCACAATATTCATCGATAGTGACATGACCGGAGAGGAATTAAAAATACAAAACGCGATTAGGAATAGCGCAGAAAAGGAAAAACAAAAGGGCCACAAGGTGATAATTGGATATAAGAAGCTGATAATAGACGGAAGCCGGTATTTATGGGACATGCGTACTGAAACGCTGTACATAGATCCAAAAAACTAACTAAGGAAATAAAAAAGACGTACGAACCCGGTCCCTCGTATGTCTTAGCGGGTAGGACCGTAAATATACGACAAAAGCAACAAAACTTGGAATGGAAACTGGGAACATGGAATATTAGAGGAATTAATGGGAAAGAAGTAGAACTGATTTATGAGTTTCAGAAAACAAATATGATGCTACTAACAGTGACGGAGACAAAAAAGAAAGGAAAAGGGTGTGTGGAAATGGAAGAGGGACACGTGATGTATTATAGTGGGGTTGAAGAACACGAATGGGCAAGCGCGGGTGTAGCATGTATAGTAAAGAAAGAGTGGGCAGAGAAGATTACAAACTGGAAATTTGTGTCAGAAAGATTAATGTGTATAACAATACGGGTCGAAGAAAAAAGTGTGTACAAAGTGATAGTAGTGTATGGCCCAAACGAAAACGACGCCAAGGAAATCAAAGATCGATTTTGGGATACGTTACAAGCAGAGGTGGAGGATAATAAAACAGGAGAGTTAGTAGTAATTGGAGACCTAAACGGTCGAGTTGGCAATAACACAGAAAACACGGAAAATGTAGTAGGAAAATTTGGCGAAGGCGCGTTGAATAGTAATGGTCAAAGAATTATAGATTTCTGTATCCTTAACGACCTAGTTGTGGCCAATACGTGGTTTGAACACGAAGATATCCATAAATACACGAGGGAAGTAAAAAGCAGGGGGGAAAAATCTATTATTGACTTAATGCTAGTGGAAAAGGGAAATAAGGTGAGCATAAAGGATGTTAAAGTTAAAAGAGGTTCTGAACTAGGGACCGACCACTACCTTGTCGAAGCCAGATTAAGACGGGGAACAGCGGAGCCGGTTAAAGAGAGTAATACAAAAGAAGTTAAGTTTGAAAATATTAGAAGTTATAAGTTGCAGCATGAAGAAATCAGGAAAATGTACAAAAAGGCGATAAGCCAAAGAATACAAGAAAAAAGAGATAAAATCAATGCACATGACGTGGAAGGACTATGGGCTGAATTCAAAGAAATAATAACCAATGCTGCAAAACAAATATGCGGAGTGTCCAAACTATCCAATAAAAGAAAAGCCACAGCCTGGTGGAATGACGATATAAAGGAAGAGGTCAAGAAGAAGAAACTAGCCTGGAAAAACTATCTTAACTTGAAAAATAATGAAAGCTACGAAAAATATAAAGTAAAACGAGAAACAGTGAAAGTGATGGTAAAGGAAGCAAAGAATAAAGCCTGGGAAGATTTCGGAAACAAAATGGAAGAAAACAGCGCCGGAAATGCTAAAATGCTTTTCCGTGTACTCAAAGGGTTGCGAAAAACTAAGAAGGACGCAGTGAGAGGAATAAAAAGTAAGCAAGGGAAACTCCTAACCACAGAAAAAGAAATAAAAGAAAGATGGTACGAATATTTTACTGAGCTGCTGGGAGCACAAGAACCGCAAGGAGCAAGGTATGAAGAAGAAGAAACTAAGGCAACCCAACAATTAGATGAAGCAAGGCAGCAGGGTTATGAGGAGATACAATTGCCCGAGGTTAAAGAGGCGCTACAAAAACTTAAGATTGGAAAAGCAGCAGGACAAGACGGCATAAAGCCGGAAATGATAAAATACATGGGAGAAGACGGTATCTCACTGTTACATAACTTAATTAACTTAGCATGGAAAACAAAGACAGTGCCCAGAGACTGGAAGGTTGCTGTGATCGTCCCACTATATAAGAAGGGCGATAGTACCACATGTGACAATTTTTGAGGAATTTCTCTATTAAGCGTGGCGGGTAAAGTATATGAAAGGATACTCGAGAAAAGATTGAGAAGGATAGTGGAACCAACGTTAAGTGATAACCAAGCCGGATTCAGACCTGGAAGAGGCACACAAGACTAGACATTCAGCATAAGACAAATACAAGAAAAAATACTCAAACACAACGGAAAAGCCTATGTTTGTGCAATAGACCTAGAGAAAGCATTCGACAGTGTCCCACGTGAAGAAATATGGAAAACACTAAAGAAACGCGGAACTGATCAACGACTATTAGATGCGGTCCAAAGCATGTATGATGAAACAAGAAACTGCGTACGATTAAGTGGTTTATGCACAAACGAATTCACAACATTCAGAGGAGTTAGACAAGGTGGAATTCTCAGCCCACTACTTTTCATTACGATAATGGACGAAATAGCCAAGAAAGTAGGAAATAAGGTAAAAGGGGCAAAAGTGGGGGTGAGAAATTTAAAGCATGTTATAATAAAAGAATTAATGTATGCCGATGATCTAATATTGTTCGCAACTAGCATTCCCGAACTGCAGAAAAGCATTACGGCTTGGAAGAACGCGACAAAAGAATTTAGCATGAAAATAAACAACACTAAAACTGAAGTAATGGCGATAGCAAGAGAAGAGGAAGAGGTAGTGATATACATAGAGAACGAAAGGCTCAAACAGGCAAGTAAATTGAAATATCTAGGAACAATAATCGACGAAAAGGGTGGGCTCGAAAGTGAGGTGAATAATAGAATAAGTGCGGCTACCAGACTCCTAGGCGCTCTAAACCGAGCGTTCATATCAAAGAAAGAAGTGTCAAAGAAAACAAAAGTGAAAGTGTATAACTCGGTGTATGTGCCAACATTAATACACGGCTGCGAATCCTGGGTGCTTGGTGGAAATCTAAAAAGCAAGATCCAAGCATGCGAGATGAAATATCTCAGAAAAGTAGCAGGAGTCACCAGACAGGACAGAATACGCAACGAAGAAATAAGAAACAACTTAGGGGTTGAACAAGTACAAGCTAAAATAGAAAGACAGCAACTCAGATGGTTCGGGCATATGGTAAGAATGCAGAGTAGCAGAACAGTGAAAGAACTGTGGGAAATGGGTCTGGATAACAAGCTACCGAGAGGAAGGCCAAAAAACACATGGAATGGAGAAATTGCCAAGATAGTGAATAAGAAAGGAAGCAGCTGGAGGCAGGCTACGACAATCGCGAAGGAGAGGACTGCCTGGAAGCGGTTCTGCAATTAAGAGTAGAAAAACCCCTCGACACCGTAAGGTAACAGAGGGCACCGATGAAGTAGTAGTAGAAGTTATTTGAAAGTACCTTTGTTTTCAACCATTTTATTGTTTTGTAATTAGCTAAATTTTTATTTAATTAGTATCTGTATATAAAATACTTAATCACTTTAACAATTTCTATTTATTTAAACCTTATACGTATTTCAGCATGTTAACATGCCATTGTCAAAGGTTATATGAAGGTAAATAGTTAGCGTTGTTATAGCAATAGAACTTTTTTACTTATCTTGGTAATCGTCTGCAGATGACTTGATTTCTTATTCCAAAATGTCTAGTAGAGGAGAATTTAAGAGATCAATTTGCTCATTCATTAACGGTACAGTTTTTAAATGTTTGTGAATTTCAAAAGCTTCTAGTATATCTAATTTACGTTTATCATCACAAAAGTGTAAACATTTTATGGTGTTATTAGATGTCATTGAATGATTTTGTTCTAGTAAGTGTTTAGCGTAGTTGGATTTATGTGGGTGTTTGTATTTGTAACAACGTACGTGTTCTTTATACCTAATATCAAAATTTCTAATAGTCTGGCCTATATAAACCGAATTACAATGCGAACAATTTAATTTGTAAATGCCTGATTTTAACAAATCGTCTGTTTTTGATTTTGCATTAAACAAAGTATTTAAGATGTTCCTAGTTGTTTTAAAGCTTACTTTATATTTATTTGTTTTGTTTATAATTTTAGCAATTTGTTCTGATTTCTCACCAAAATATGGGATCGAAGCATATTTAATTGTATCGAACGAAGTTAGGATATTCGGATAAAT
The DNA here is from genome assembly GCA_958336395.1 of Ctenicera cuprea. NCBI lineage: Eukaryota > Metazoa > Arthropoda > Insecta > Coleoptera > Elateridae > Ctenicera > Ctenicera cuprea. The sequence goes on along the minus strand of OY284494.1, from coordinate 30,644,450 downwards.
TTTTTGAATGGCTAATTTATAATCTTTTTCTTTAATTAATGTATCAATAAGTTTAGTATTATAACCATTACTGTATGCAATTTGTTTAATAATTGAAATTTCTCTATTATAATTAATTTCATCTAAAGGGACCGTCAAAGCCCTATGTATCAGGGACCTGTATGCTGCTAATTTATGTGTTTTATGGTGACAAGAATCGTGTGGTATTGTAATGTCTGTTTGTGTAGGTTTTCTATAAACTGAGTACTCAAATTTATTAGTTGAATTAATTTTTATGTTTAAATCTAAAAAGTTAATGGACTTATTTTGTTCAGTTTCTAGTGTAAATTTTATGTTTGGGTGCAAGCTGTTAATAAAATTAAAAATTCATTAATTAAATCAAATGAACTATTAAAACA